>CM035148.1:34450304-34857804 GCA_020205605.1 Panax ginseng
GACAGAAGGACAAATAGTAGGGATTCGTATAACAGTTTATCCGAGATCAATAATACTCCATAATAATCGATTTTGAAGCAAAATTCAAGAATAAAGATCAAAACAGGGATACAATCAAAGATAGTAACCATAATAGACATCTTGGACAAAAAGAAGAAAATTTTATTTTTCGGTGAATAAGGTCGATTCGTGAATAATCAAGTATCGTGAATAAACCCCCGGCACAAAAGGTTCTAAATTTGATAAAAAGTTCATACCAACATTTCGGTATAATGATATTGAAGAAAATATCATTTTAAGAAGAAGATAACATCCTTTACCTCAAAATAATCGTACTTCTGACTGAATTTCGGATATAGTACTGACAGAAACTTGCACTGAATAGTAACTCTCAAAGTATCAAAATACTTACTAAAATACGCTCAATAATCTAGAGAGAAAGAAAACTTGTTTCTGGTGTGATTTTCAATTCTAACCTAAGCGTCTATTTATAGGAAAATGCTAGAATGTCATAGGAGACTAAATAATAAAATAATATTATTATTATTAACAATTCCTACGCATGCTTTGAATTTTTTTGGGCAGCCATGTTGGAAGATTTCAGCATCCCATGTGTGTATTCTACCAACCAAAAGTGGGTCCCCCCATAAATTTAATAAAAATTATTTTATTTTTCCGAAACTTCAACAATTCATAGAAAATAGCCCAGTTATCAAAAAAATACGAATTTTATGTCCATTCTGCCTGAAATAGAATTCTCTACAAATTTGTAGCTTTGAGTTTTTCCAAATTCCAAACATAAAATATCCGAAATCCACAAACGGATGATTTTTAATACCTCTACACCGACAAAATATTGATAAAACACCTCAGCATTAATTCCTTCATTTTTATCCACATAAAAATAAATATACCCATCATTTATATCCACATAAAATAAATATTTCCTTATCATATGAATCAATAATTAATTATTCACAAATAATATTACAAAATCACATTTATGACAACCAAGCCGTTCCCAGGAAAGAGGGGGCTTTCCGATAAGAATTTTTTCCTTCTTGGCCGCAATTAGGTGACGAAACCTCTCCTTGATGAACTTTCTAGACATTGCCAATAATGTTATCTAATAATATTATTCAAAATAATATGAATTATTGATCTGATAATGGGAAATATTGTGCAGTGATAATTATTGAAACACCAATAATATAAAATATCAACGCAGTAATTATTGAATCAATAAAATAAAATATTGAGCGATAAATCATTGTAACAATTATTGAGTAGTGCCTTCACGTAAGGATCGATAATTCATCAATCTTTGTGCAATCTAAAGTATCTTCTTTATGCAACCACGCGTATTCATCGTATTTTAACCACCGTGTATTCCAACAAAGGTTTAGCAGTAACAATTACGTCGTTATTTATAAAACTTCAAACTTTGTCATTTTCTTCATCCGGCGCTTTATCCGTTATAGGGCCTACTGAATGATCTGCGGCCGTCGTCATTTAAATATTCTCCGACAACAAGAATATTCCACGACCAAACGAATATTCTAACAACAATGATTATTTTATAACCACTTGCTTATTTTGCAAAATTTGCACATTTCACCCATAACCGAGAATTATATCAAATTAATACCTTATTATTCACAATAATAATTAGAGAAAATTCGATTTTATTTATAATAAGTTGGGGTCTTACATGCACCATATTCAAAATAATTTTATTTTTAAAAAGTTATTTATAAGTAACTAACAGCTACATAAATGGAAACTTAGACATGGCATTTCGGATACCATCTGCACGTAACACTTGGAAACTGTTCTTAAATTTTTTATAATTAGTTGGTAACCCAATAAAACTGAATTGGTTACCTTTTTATGAAGGTTTTGCTACCAACTTATAAATAACATTTTAAAAATAAAATTATTATGAATATGGTGCAGTTGGTAGCCAAACCTTCGTACAAAGGTAATAATTTTAATTTTTGTGGGTAACCAAATATTCATAAAAAATAAACCGCGCCTCTGCCACAAAATCGTTTTCTGCGCAAGCCTCTCACCAACTCGTTTGTTGTGTGCCTCCCACAAGGGAAAAGAATGCAAATCGAGTGATCAGAGAGTTACGTGTCGGACTCTGAAGGGAAGACGGAGTGACTAAAATAATTGTTGTATAATTATATCATCATCACATGACTCTAATTTTGTCGCCTTCATTTTGTCACATAAAGAACATCAACTCAAAAGCCGACAAATTCATACAAATTCCGTACACATTTCTCTCTATATATATATATATTCATTTCGTTATATATATAAACCCTAGAGACAGAAAGAAACAAATATAGATAATTTTCATGTGATATGTAACTATACGTATATGTATGTTTATGTCAACGATTATACTATATACTTTGAGAGATGAAAAACCCTTGAATTTGGGCTTAGATACTGAGCAATAAGGAAGAAAAGGATGATTAGATGTACGGATTCCTTGATTAGGCACAGAAATCGAGGTGTTTGGAGTACAAAATTTGGTGGAGGAGGAGGAGCGTGGATGTTGTTCTGTTCTTGTAATTAATATGCAGTTGTTCTAGATGAGGAGAAAGAGAAGAAGTCATAGGGATAACTAATCCCTAAATTAAGAAATCTTAATTGCATTCTAATTACCTAAATTAAGAAATTCTAATTGCACTAATATTGTAAATAAATATGAAATTGTATTAATTGTGTAAATATTTTATGAGTACACTATTGTTGTAATTATTTTCAAAAATGTAATAGAATATGTAATTCTTCCTAAAATGTTTAAATATTTAAATGATCTTAGTTAAGTTATATAGGATAGACCTTGGAAACCTTTTACTAATATATATATATATATATATATATATATATATATATATATATATATATATATAAGACCCCAACTTTTTATAAATGAAATTTAATTTCCTCTATTTATTATTTTGAAATAGTAAGGGTTGAATTGATTAATGTGGTTAGTTATGGGTAAAATGCGTAAATATTTTAAAATAAGCGGTGGTTATAAAATATTCATTGTTGTTTGGGAATATTCGTTTGGTCGTGGGAATATTCTTCATTGTCGGGGAATATTTGTGCTGACGGTAGCGAGTCTTTTGTGGGCCCCATAACTTGAAAGCGATTGAACGAAGAAAACGACAAGTATTAGTTATTTATAAATAACGACGTAGTTATTACTGAATTAACACTATTGGAATACCCGTGGTTAAAACACACGATGTCTACGCGTTGTCAAGCACAAGAAGATTACGGTATTGCACCAATTATTGATTCTTACGTGAAGGCACTACTCAATAATTATTACAGATGAGTTCTTGCTCAGAGATTTTATTTTATTGATTCAATAATTCTTTGCGTTGATATTTTATATTCTTTGTTGTTTCAATAATTGTCACTACTACGATATTTTGTATTATTGAAGCAATAATTCATATTATCTGAATAATATTATTAGAAAACATTATTGACAATGTCTAAAAAGTTACATCTCAAGGAGAGGTTTGGTCACCTAATTGCATGGCGTCGATGAGGAGAAATCCTTATTGAAAGCCCCTCATTCTGAGGAACCGGTCGGTTGTCGATGTTGTGATTCTGTAATATTATTTGTGAATAATTAATTATTGATTTATATGATAAGGAAAATATTTATTTTATGTGGATATAGATGGAGAAAATTTTTAAAGTGACAATTGTTGAAAATCGATATTTTATCCTTTCTGATAAAATAATATTTTATTATATTATTATAATATAATAATGATGATATCTTTGCAATGAATGTGGGATATATGAGTATATGAGGAGGAAGAGTATTTTTGTTGCAAAAGTTGTTTAAAACATGTTAAACATGTTGGTGGGCCCATTTCTTGACTGAAATTTGATTATAGCCTGTAAAATCGTCCGTTTATGGATTTCGGTCAATTTTTGTTTGGAATTTGGAAAAACTTTCTTCTGCAAAGTTGTAGAGAATAGAATTTCCTATAAAAAGTTGCAAGATTCGAATTTTCTGAAAAAAGAGCTATTTATTATGAATTATTGAAGTTCCGAAATAATTAATTTTTGGAAGTTTTAATTATTTTAATTAAGAAAAACGTTTTTTTTTATTTTTTGTGAGTTGGTGGTTGATGCTTGGGTCTGGTGTAGTGTGCGTAGAAAAATTTAATATATATATTAATATTTTATTAAATTTTCTCGCTTTTTGGTATTCTAAGCATTTTCCTATAAATAGGGTCTTGGGGTTAAATTGAAAATCACACCAGAAACTAAAGATTTCTCTCTTTCTCTCTCTCTATATTATCGAGCGTATTCTTGTGAGTATTTTAGTACTTTGAGTATTGCTATACGGTGCAAGTTCTTTTCAAAGACTATATCCAAAGATTCCAAATTCGGAGATCTTATTCTTTCGAGGTAAGGAATATTATTTTCTTCGTAAATGATATTATTTCTTCAATATCATTATACCAAAATATTGGTCTAAATTTTTATCAAATTTGGAACTTTTCATGTCGGGATACTTATTCATGAGTTCTTATTCACGAGTTCTTATTCATGAGTTCTTATTCACGAGTTCTTATTCATGAGTACTATTCACGAAGCATGATGTTTTTTTTGTGAAATTTTATCTTTTAGTGTCGGAGTTACTATTCACGTATACGGCATTATTCACGTATACGACACTATTCACAAATACGACACTATTCACAGAAAAATTAAATGTTTGTTTTTCGTCCAAAATATCTATTATGGATACTAGCTTTGATTGTATCTATATTTTGATCATTCTTGAATTTTACTTCACTATGTTTATTTATGAGGTATTTTTGGACATGAAATAGCTGAAATACGAATCCTTAATATTTATTCTTTTGTTTCACTGGATTTGTTTCTTTTAAAATATTTTTCATCATCCTCCGTCCTAAATGATGATATAATTGAATATCTTTGATCTGTAGTGCAAAGATTACTGATTTCTGATGAATATCTTTGGCCCGTAGTACAAAGATGAACATGTGTTTAGATGAACATGACAAACTGATGAATATCTTTGGTCTGTAGTGCAAAGATGAATATTTGATTTCAGTTATATATTGATTGATGTTACAGGGATAAAAGATTGACGATGAACTTTTAAATTCATATATAGAAGATAGTAGATTTCATTCTCTACTTAACTCTTCTAATGAATTATTATTTCCGTTGCGAATATTGATTTAAAACTTGTTGTCTATTGTATTCTATTAGATTTTTCCCTGTTGAAGACTAACGATAATTTGTTTTATATTATCTTAGTCATAATGTTCTTTACTGGGCTAGTTGAGCTCACCATTTTTCTTGTTATTCCATTTTTCTTCTCAGGAGGCGAGAATATAGCGAGTACTAGTCGGGGTGTGGAATGATGGTTCTAGAAGTGGTTCTAGTAGTCCTCACTATTCTGTAAAATAGTGTATTAATAATTGTAATGAGAACTTATTTGAGTGTGGATATTGTATAGATGAAAACATTTGTATTTAAACTCACAGTTTTTATGTTGTATTAATAAAGTTGTAGTTGTTTCTGTACCATGTATTTTGGACGACTCGAGAATGGGTGTTGTATACCTATTTTGGGGGCGTCACGGTTAATATCGAGCTTAGGATATAGTCTCTGGCGGAGATCGGGGAATAATACTAGGAGGGAGAGCAGAGTAATCATTCGCTAGTGTGTCATACCTAAGCTTATTTGTTGGTCGATTAGTATATGGTTAATATGTGATATGTTAATTTATTTAATTAACCCTTGTTTTATAAGCGATATTTAAGAATGGCAATTTGAGAATATTAACAGTGGAGTTAATGAGACCGTGGAAACACCTTTAATCACCACCCAGGGGAACATGCAACAGGAAGGCAATATTCCTCCTGTAAACAACACCACTGAGCAGACGATGAACGACGGGATGTTTAGGAGCTTTTTGCAGTTCATACAAAACCAGACGAGAGAGACTTGTGTACAAAATACGGGTGGAAATGATAGCAACGCGCGGCTTGTCACGACCAAACAGTTCAAAGAGTTGGCACCACCAGAATTTAAGGGAAAGCCGGATCCGATCATGGCGGCGGAAACGTGGGTCAAGAAAATTACCAAGATATTCGATGTCTTGGGATGCACGGAGGAACAGAAGGTTCCATTCGCCACCTTTATGTTCCGTGGCAAAGGCGATTCTTTGGTGGGAGTCGTGAAAGCGTACCCGACTCCGCCGTCTCGCGTGTCTTGGGAAGCGTTTGAAACTTTTCAACAAAAAAAATACTTTCCGAAAATATTCGCCATATGAAGGAGGTAGAGTTTATTAGACTAGAACAAACAACATGACGGTATCCCAATACGAGTCAAAGTTCGCAGAGTTATCGAGTTTGCACCTCATTTGGTAGAGAATGAGGAACGAATGATGAGGATGTTTCGAGAGGTTTAAAACCCAGATTCGGCAATATCTTATCTCTCATAAATTTTTTATATTCGGATGTTGTCAATGGGGCTCAATTATTAGAGCGAGATAAGCGAATACGTTTCAACCAAGGGACCGCACCTGTGGTCATCTGGGTGGCGGCGATCGTCTGAACAATGAAAACCAAATGGGGAGGAAAACATTCGACAAAAGCGGTAACCACTCTGGTGGTAATCGTGGCCATAAAAATAGAAGAAGCGAGTGGGGAGATTTTAAAAAAGGAGATTCAATAATGACAATGTGAAGACGTCGGCTGAATAACAAGCTGTTCCAAGGAGGAGAACGACCACCGGTTATATCTTATAAGTCACGGAAAAAGAAAGACATATCATTAAACCGCCTGACAGTTTAAGGTATGTTATATATAACGACCCCAAAATAGGTCCATTCAATCCAACCCATTCTGAGTCGCCAAATACATAGTCTGAATCTACAACTACAACTTTATTACAACAATTGTCGTGCAAAATACAACAACACATATCTTTGTGAGTTTGGATACAAATATATACCAAATGTGACACATGTCCCAACCGTGGACAACACCTCACAATGACACCTTACATAAAGGTTTAGTCAAAAGACATTTTAGAAACTAAAATCTTTGGGAAGTGCTCGAGAAACCTTCGTATACATGGGAGACCATGCGTGCAGGTTATGATAGATATCATATGGCCACGTAATTATCCTTGGTTGACCCAATAGACCCCAAAGAAAAACAAGAAGATTACTATCATATTCTTCTCAATGGTAAGTCTTCTCTTGACATATCATTATCTCCACTATCTCTAATTGAGAATTATACTTCAAACAAACACCAAGATTATATAGGTAGTGCTCAGATATATATACTCGGCAAGTGGATGAGCACATCCACCTTATATGATGATACGAGGTTGTATGTCATTAGACATCTTGTATGATAGTGACAAAACACCCTTCCAACGTTGGGTTTGCCTCACCCTCAACAAATTATAGACCACCGCTCTATTCCCCTCATATCCCCACTCGACCCAAATACACTTTTATTACACGAAAGGAATTGTGAAGCAAAAGGATGAGCACAACTAGCTCGAGAAAGAATATCATGACTAAAGATAAATAAATTATCAATAGTCTTCATCAAGAATAAATCGGAGATTTAGAACATATGGTAGATGATAAAACTTTTCAACCATAGTTGCGGTGAATGAGCGATCCATTAGAAGAGTCAAATAGACTATAAAGTCTATTATCTTCTTCATGTTAAAAGTCCACCAACAATGTTTTATTCACCCAGTAACATCAATCAACAATTCACATCCACAATCATATGAATAACTCATAATTGTAATTGTTGTTCTAAATTCCTTTTCTCATCCAGACAAAGATAATTTTCATCACCGAAACATCAAAGATCATGGTTATACCAAATCACGCTTCATGTTCATAATCAAACTAATAAATTCATCTTTGCACTACGGGCCAAAGATATTCATCAACAGATTCATCTTTGCACTCTGAAAGCCAAAGATATTCATCAACAGTTCATCTTTGCACTACATGCCAAAGATATTCAACAACAAGTAATCTTTGCATTACTGGGCCAAATATATTAATATCTCAAAGAAATATATAATCATTTCGAAATTTATATAAACAATAATTATAACCATGTTGATTAATTCACCTTTGCACTTAAGCTAAAGATATTCAATTATAAATTCAATGATCATGATCATACAAATCCACAATTCAACTTTTCACTTCTTGGCGAAAGAGAACCCCTAGTCATGATCATACCAATAATCTATCCATCTTTACACTCAAGTGAAAGAGAATTTCAACATCGTGGTTATAAAAATGTTATATATGATAATAAAATCAATATAATCAATATATAGTTTTAATCTCCGGAGTAATATTCATAAATCAACTATAATTTGGTTAGAAAAAGAAACCAATTTTGTCATAAATAATAACTCATGAATAAGAACTTACGTGAATAGTAACTCATGAATAGTAACTCGTGAATAGTATCTCATGAATAGTAAACCCGACTCAAAAGGTAGAAATTCCACAATAAAATCCATACCAATATTTCGGTATAATGATATTGAAAGAATAATATTTTTTTAGCTTATAAACAATTTATTTTAATTGTTTACACTTTACTAAATAATGCATTTAATCATTCTAAAATGCCAAACTCATAAGATTTCATCACCAATAACCAAAATCCTCATCAAAATCTGCATATACCTCATGTAGGATTCTCAAGCTATAAAATCCTATTTTCTAATTTTCTTACCTCACATAACATAATTAATTCATTTACTCATAACTAGAACATTTTCATGAAAAATAACAAATCAGTTCCAAAAATATTTCTTTTACTGGGATTTAGCAGAATATAGTCCTATATTGAACATATATTTTTATCAAATTTTTAAAAGTCATTTACTATTTTTCACATGGCCAAAACCACCGAATATTTAAACATTTATCATAAATTGTACTTTTATCCAAAAATTCCGAAATTTACAGAGTATACTTATATAATATAGATGTACTCCCAATAAAATTTCATCAATTTTGGAGTTAACCACAAGGAGTTATAAGCGGTTACTTTTAAAATAGTCTTTTCTCGTACAATTCATAACTCTTAATCTATACATCCAAAATCACCATTTTTGGACACAATCAATAAAACTCATCAAAATATCATTTCAAATTTTCTAGAATTTTAAAGGTCCAGAAAAATTTTGAAACCGAAAAGCATAATAACCCTTAAAATCCTTTTACTATCCCTTACCTCAAAAGAAAGCGGTATTTACATTGGAATAACGCTTGAATCGAACTTGCACCGTAGATAGCAACACTCAAAATACAAGAATACACTTGATAATATAGAGAGAAATAGAGAGAAAACTTGGGTTTACGGTGTGATTTTCAATTCTAACTTAAGCTTCTATTTATAGGAAAATGCTAGAAACGCTAAAAGAGACTAAAATAATAAAATATTATTTTTCTTTTCTACACACCAACCATCCAAGACCAGCCATCCAAGCATGCCAATTCGAAAAAATATAGCAGCCCACATGTTATTAACACCAACCAAAGTGGGTCCCACCATATAATTTAATAAAAATCATTTTATTTTCTCAAACTTCAATAATTCATAGAAAATAGCCCGCTTTATCGAGAAAATTTGAAACTCGCGACTTTCCATGGGAAATTCCATTCTCTACAACTTTGCGTGAAGAAAAAATTTTCCAAATTCCAAACAAAAATTGACCAAAATCAACAAACGAAGCGATTTTACGATACTATAATCAATTTTCTATCAAGAATTGTGTCCATCGACACCCAAAACATATGTTAAATATTTAATGCCACAAAAATACTCTTCCTCCTCATATACTCATATATCCTACATTCATTGTAAAAATATTACCAGTTAATATATTATTAAAATAATATATTTAAATGAATTATTTTATCGTAAAAGATAAAATATTAATTTTCAATAGTTGTCACATTAAAAATTTTCTCCATCTATATCCACAATAAATATTTTCTTTATCATAATAATCAATAATTAATTATTCACAAATAATATTACAGACTCACAAGATCGACAACCGTGTAGTTCTCCGAAGAGAGAGGGGGCTTTCCAATAAGGATTTCTCACTTGCAGTGCAATTAGGTGACCAAACCTCTCCTTGAGATGTAACTTTCTAGACATTGCCAATAATGTTATCTGATAATATTATTCAAATAATTTGAATTATTGATCTGATAATAGAAAATACTGTGCAGTGACAATTATTGAAACAATAATAATATATAATATCAACGCAACAATTATTGAATCAATAAAATAAAATATTGAATAAAGAATTACTATAACAATTATTGAGTAGTGCCTTCTTTACGTAAGAATCAATAATTCAAAAATACTTTGTGTAATACCGTAAAGTGCTTTCTTTAAACAACAGCCAGATTATTACTTTATTTTACCAACCGTATTCCATTCCAACATGATTAATAACTAGAATAATTAAGCCGTTATTTATAAAAACTTAATTTTGTCGTTTCTTCATCCGACGCTTATTCTACATTATGGGCCCATAAATGGTCATTTTGTAGTCAGCGAATATTCCCCGACGGAAAGAATATTCCACGACCAAATGAATATTCCCCACAATTGAATATTTTATAACCACTTTGCATGTATTTTGAAAATTTTCATATATCATCCTTAACTTTAACTTTTATCAATTTAACCATTTACCCAATTGTAATTATAAGAAAAATTGAATACTTTTATTTCATAAAATTCGGTCTTACAATCTCCCTCCTTATGAAATTTCGTCCCAAATTTACGTACTGTATTTCAAAGAGTTGAGAATACCTTGCTTTCATTTCGAGTCCATCTTTCCCATCCTCATGATTTCTCCATTCTTTCATCTCCTCAGTATTTGGATATCATTCTAGAATACCGCTTCAAAACAAGGGTTAATTGAACAAATTAACATATCACATAATATCCATATATTATGACCAACCAACAATTTAAGCTTAGGTAGGACACACTAGCGAAAGATTTACTCATCTCTCCCCTCCTAGTCCTATTCCCTGATCTCCGCCAGAGATCATATCCCTAAGCTCTGATACCAAATGTAACTCTCATGGTGCTTAAACTGTGACACCCCCAAATCCAGGTTTTCTAACCTTAGATTCAGTGCTCACGATCCTATCATCATCATAAGCATTCTATAACTATTTCGAAACAATAAACATACATTGTTCATTATACAAAAGTCTCAAAACATGGTCCCAAGGTCTCTCTAACCTTAACTTTAAATACACCATTTATAATACAAATAGTTTACTCAAGAAATTCCATTAGGTAATAACTAATTTAACATTCATTCTAAAATTACTCCTGGGATCTTGCCCTTGCCCTTGTCCTTCGCATTAGATCCTTGAACTTAATCGAAAATAGAGGTCATGATATAGCGAGTAAGCAACTAATTTGCTTCACAAGTTTATAAAGACAAAGGAGATATATCATGACTTAGAAAGAAATATTGCCTTGATGTTCAACAATAATATAAGATTGTGAAGGAACATGAATTAATAATCAACAATTGAATATTCGATAATTGAATAACATGAACCGAGTAGTTTTGAATAACCATGAACATTTGCCAAGGTGCTCGATGATTTAAATCGGACCTTTTAAAAAGTTTTGGTATTCAAGGGATCGACCTTTCATACCCCGTGATTTATGCATAAACACTTAATAATCAAACATTGATATCATGCCTTAATCAAATTTGTCCATTTCTCATTCGAGAGTTCTTACCATATCAATTAATAAGAACAGCTATTTAAAATCCATTTGATTTAACAAATTTAGACATGCTTGATCTAGGTTGATACAATTAGCATAGATCTATCCCATAAACAGTTCACAAATGAAGAACTTTAATTTAATTCACGATTCAATGGCGGTAGAATCTGAATTCGAGTGCACAAAGTGCTAATTTCAATAATCAATAAAGACGTGAATAATCATCAATAATTATTCACTAACATGCTTTGAAAATAATAACTCGAAGTTGAGTTAGGAAACTTGCCTCGATCGTAGAGTTCAATTCTGAAATAAATTTCTATCCACTATGTAGTTAAATTATCTTCCTTTGAGAGACCTATAATTAGTCTTTCAATTAGTCAATGCATAACATCGATTATGTAATCACATAGATATTATACATTACAATAAGTTCTTATAAACATTATCATGCCTAGATAGTGTTATTATTAATTAACGACTACCTTTTAATTCACATAATATTATTAACTTAGATAATATTAATTCACCTTCTAGTATTATTGGTTCACTAATAATACTTTAAATCATTACCAACATTTTATTCACTTACTAATATTATTAATCATTTAATAATATTTTATTCACTTACTAATATTATTAATCATTTAATAATATTTTATTCACTTACTAATATTATTAATCATTTAATAATATTTTATTTAATCTCAAATATTATTATTTAATAATAATACTCTAATCTAATATTTTTATTTACATAACAACATCATATTATAATATTATTAATATTATAATAATATTCCAATTATTTATTAAATTAACAAACAATTTATTCTAATTGTTCATCCTTTATTAACCTCTTATTTAATATCCATAAAAGGTCATAAATAATATTTATTATTATAAATTACCAAAATGTCCTAAGATAGTCATGATATAATATATTATGAGCACTCAAGCATAAAAATCATATTTTTCTCATTAAAGACATCATTTAACTATTTATTTCATTTTATTCACAACCTAATCATTTTTAGGAAAAATAGCAAACTGATTTTAAAAATTCTCAGCTTCTGGATTTTAACAGAATATGAACCAAAAATGATCCTCTAATTTTTCTAGAATTTTAGAAAATGATTTACTATTTTTAAAGTGTCCAAAACACTCGGATCTTGCTCTATTTTTCATAAATTGAGTTTTACTCAGAAAAATCTGAAATTTTTAGGGTATGCTCTCTTAACATATATGAAGCTACTGTAAAAATTTTGGAATTTTCCAGTGTATACACAGTGAGATATTCGTAGGATAATATTTATGGAGTCCTTTACGGAAATAGTCATTACGCACAATATATAACTCGAAACGTGTCCGTTTCTTTTCCTACGCCAGTAGATAACTTCATAAGGTACCTCTGTAATATTTTTCCAGATTTTTACAAGACAAGGAACTGACCGAAACAGCCTCATGAAAAACAAGTCAGTAGCTGATTTAGGGTTTCAAAGCTTTAGCATATAAAGTGGACTGTTTTGGGAAAAATAATCTTAAAGGTTTCAAAACTTACTAAATTTGTGATCTACCACTTGGGTTTACTAGATAACTCATGTATCTAGCACCCCCCTTCGACGGATCATAATTCCAAGTTGTAGAACTTGAGTTACACAAGATTTAGTGGGAGAAAAACAAGAGTTTTCACCCTTGGAGAACATATGCTCATTTTCTTCCTCTAAGCCTTAGATCCAACACTCAAGATACTTAGTTCCATGCATGATGGTATGTATAACTAGTGTATCTTGAGTAGTTGTACATAACCCCATCAAAACTCAAGCTATCAAAACAAGGTAAGAGAAGAAGATGAAGGTACATTATACCTTGACTTAGTGGCTACCTTCCTTGATTTTCCAAAGTAACTAATAAACTTAGGGGGCATAAACCACTAGAACTCCTATAATTCTTCTTCCTATGGCCGAAATTCTCTCTTTCTTTTCTCTCTTTGAAGTTGGATAGCTTGGGAGCAAGAGATAGAAGAAGAAGATGGAGAGAAAATGAAATGTTGGAATACGAATGAAGTGTTGGAAGAATGAGATGTGCATTCAAAATGTAATGGGCAATTCATTATTAATTCTCCCACAATCATTTTGTTGCCCATTAGGTAAAACACTTTGTATTACTACTTACCTTAGGCTAAACATGATTAAATGTGCATAATGGAGTGGCAACCAATGGGAGCCTTACAATATTGTCCTTATGTTTAATCATGTCTACTAATGGACAAGCTAGATTAATTATTCCACTTAGGATCCTCATAATATCCACCATTTAGCTTTTATTTTAAATGCCCAATTTTGATTAATCATATGTCTAGAATACCCCCAATCAAGTGGGCTAAGTATTGGATTACATTTTATTTTCCTTGGGCTTTTCTTTTAATTGATTTGGGCTAGATAAAAACATAGTCCAACAATTTTAATAATGTTACCCAATTTGATAATTTAGGGCTTTCATCTCCAATCATATGAAGTTTAATTACTTATACATATGATTTTATCTCATAACCTAATTAGATTTACAAGAATTAGGTTTAAAATTATTAGTCACTTGAAATACTAAGTTTACCCACTTAAGTTAGTATACATATAAAATACTAACTTTTTCGTGTTACCATAACCCTTAGGTTGTTTAATATCCTTACCTAATGTATAATTATGTCACAAGGCTTTCATTTTTAATGAAATCCATAAATGTATGTATCCATATATAACACAAAGTTTTTAAAAAAAAATGTACATACATACATGGTGACTTAAAATTCACGGTTATTACATCCTCCCCCCTTATAAGAATTCCGTCCCCGGAATTACATATAAGTTTACTCAAAAAGGTGTGGGTAATTTTCTCTTATCCTTTCTTCAAGTTCCCACGTAGCTTCTTCAGCATTGTGGTTCCTCCAAAGAACTTTTACAGAATGTATAACCTTATTTCGTAATTTTTGTTCCTTTCTATCTAAAACTTCGACTGGAATTTCCTTGTACGATAAATCTTTTTCGACCTGAATTGGCTCGTACGATATCACATGCTTGTAATCAGGCTTATATGGTCGTAGTAATCGACACATGAAACACATTATGAATATGTTCCGATTCAGAGGTAGCTACCCCCGTCGCCACTTCGCCTATCTTCTTCAAGATCTCAAAAGGTCCAATAAATCTCTTGACTCAACTTACCTTTCTTTCCAAACCTTATCTTTCCTTTCCAAGGAGATACTTTTAAAAATGCATGTCTTCCCACCTCAAAATCTCGCTTCTGGCGATGTAAGTCTGCATATTTCTTCTGGCGATCTTGAGCTGCTACTAGTCGGGCTCTAATCACCTTAATGGTCTCTATGGTCTGCTGCACCAGTTCTTGTCCCAACAGTTGACGTTCACCCACTTCATCCCAGCATACGGGTGTTCTACATTTCCTCCCATACAGTGCTTCATACGGCGGCATTCCGATGCTGGTGTGGTAGCTATTGTTGTATGCGAACTCTACCAATGGAAGATGATCCTCCCAACTACCCTTGAAGTCCATCACACAAGCTCTGAGCATGTCTTCAAGTGTTTGAATCGTTCTCTCGCTTTGCCCATCGGTCTGCGGATGATACGCGGTGCTCATCCGTAGCTGCGTCCCCATTCTTTCCTGAAGACTCTTCCGAAGTTTGGCGTGAATCGCGGATCCCTATCTCCTGACAATAGATATTGGTACGCCATGTCTCGAGATAATTTCCTTGATATATAATTTGGCTAGCTGGTCCAGACTATACCTGATCTTGATCGGCAAAAAGTGAGCCGACTTCGTAAGACGATCTACGATCACCCATATGGCGTCGTGTCCCTTTTGTGTTGTTGGAAGTCCCACCACAAAATCCATCGTGATGTGCTCCCATTTCCACTCTGGAATCTCTAAAGGTCAGTAATAATCCACTTTCGATTAGTTGATGCTCGCTTTGACTCTCGACAAGTTAGACATCTGCTGACACATTCTGCAACCTCTCTCTTCATGTTTGGCCACCAAAAGTGTTGACGTAAGTCTTGATACATCTTTGTGCTTCCTGGGTGTATCGAGTACCTCGTATTATGTGCTTCTTGCAGAATCTCTTCTCTTAGTTCTGGTATTAATTGGTACCCAAATTCGCCCTTCAAATCTTAGCGGTCCGGTGCCATCAATCTTGTATTTCAATTCATCCCCTTCATTGCTAACTTCTTGATCTTTGTCATGAATCTTCGTCCTTCTCTTGAGCCTCTTTAACCTTATCTAATAAAGTAGGGCTCACGCCACGATAAATAATTTCTCATTGATCTCCATCGGATACTTAACCTCTAAGTCAAGTCGTTCAAATCCTTCACCAATTCCTCTTGAATGGTTAACTTCAATAACTTCTCTCTCGCTTTTTACTTTCAGGGCATCGTACCACTACATTTGCTTTACACCGGATGGTACGAATCTCACAATCATAATCCTTGATCAATTCTAGCCATCGGTATTTGCTTCATATTTAGCTCCTTCTGCGTGAAGATATACTTTAGACTCTTATGATCCGTGTATATATCTCACACTTCTCTCCATACAAATAGTGCCTCCAAATTTTCAAGGCAAAAACTCTGCGCTTTAACTCCGTGTCATGAGTGGGATAACCCTTCTTATAGTTCTTTAGGCGACATGAAGCGTCTGTGATGACCTTGCCATGCGCATCAAGACACGCCAAGACCCTTGTGTGACGCATCACTATACACTACAAATCCTCCCGTGTTGTCCGTAAAGCCAACACAAAGTGCTTGGACCGAGCCTCTTCTTCAATTCCATGAAACTCTGTTTCACATTTTTCCGTCCAAACTAACTTCACCGTCTTTCTAGTAAGGTTGGTCAATGGCGATGCTACCTTTGAAAAATCTTGGATGAATCTTCGATAGTATCCTGCTAATCCCAAGAAACTCCTAATTTACGCGATTGTCTTTGGTTGTTCCCGATTGATAACCGCTTCTACTTTTGGCTTTGGATCTACCGAACACCATCTTTATCGATAACGTGACCCAAAAATTGCACTCTCCATGAACCAAAATTCACACTTGGAGAACTTTGCATACAACTTCTCCCTCCTTAACGCCTCCAACACTTTCCTTAGATGTTCGGTATGATCTTCCTCTGTCTCGGAATATACCGAATGTCGTCGATGAACACAACAACAAACTTATCCAAATCTTGCTTAAACACTCTACATTCATCAAATCCATGAATCTTTGTAGGTGCATTAGTTAACCCAAAAGACATTACCGAAACTCAAAGTGTCCATACCGAAGTTCAATGCCGTCTTTTGAATATCCTCATGTCTCACCTTCAGATTGGTGATAACCATCCTCAAGTCAATTTTTGAAAAGTATTTTGCCCCCTTCAACCGATCAAACAAATCGTCGATCTGGGCAACGGTACTTGTTCTTAATGGTGACCTTGTTTAACTCTCAGTAGTCGATACAAAGTCTTAATGACCCATCCTTCTTCTTTACTTAATAAGATTGGTGCTCCCCATGGTGATACGCTTGGTCGAATGTATCCCTTATCTAACAACTCTTGTAGTTGAACCATCAGTTCCTTCATTTCTCTAGGAGCCATGCGATACGGTGCTTTTGGATCTGGTGATGTCCCCGGTGCCAAATCGATAACAAACTCTATCTCTCTGTCCGGTGGCAATCCGGAATTTCATCCGGGAAAACGTCAACGAATTCCCTTGATAATAGGTATTTGACCCGGTTCACCCTCGATTCTGCGGGTATCCACAACGTGAGCCAAATAACCTATACAACCCTTCCTAAGCAACTTCCTTGCTTGCATCATCGTCGACAACAAGATTGTCTTGAGATTTATTTGCCATAAAATACCACCTTTGACTTATTCTTGAGTCTTTAGGTGTACGCACTTTTCTTACTGATCGATGACCGCTCCATGACTTGATAACCAATCCATCCCAAGGATTACATCAAACTCTCCAAGACGAATCCAGTATCAAATCCACGTTAAGCTTAAACCCTCTTACATTAGCACAACAGGTTCTATAGATGTAGTCTACGGGGATAATTTCTTTGTTTTCTACTTCTCCATTCATAGGGTGTTCTAATAGTTCATGAGGTAAACTTAATCTTTGAGCAAATTCATCGATACAAAAAAACACACGAAGCTCCGAATCGAATAACACATAGGCATTTATATCATTGATCGAATTATACGACACCACCTCCCCGGATGCCACAAAGATCTTGCCTTTGTCATATTGAATGTTCGTCTTTGTTGGCTTTGTTTGGCAATGGTCCTCCACCGTTGTCTTTGTGTTATTGCCTGTTGCCATTTCCGCCATCCATGCTTTTCTTCTTCTTGCAATCCTTGATCCGATGTCCCACTTCACCACAATTAAAGCAACCTCCTTTCTTCACCTTAGTACAATTGGGTGAGGTATGCCTTCTTGCCCACATGTATAACATATTATTTTTCCTTTCCAAAGACTCCCGAAAGTGACCCTTTCCACAGCTTCCACACAATCGACTTCTTTTGTTGTGCAGACGCTTCCTTGCTGCGTCTCCAGTTACTACCCCACCGCTCCATTTCCGCTTCTTATTGTTGCTACCACCACCATTTGACATTTTGATTCCCACCTTCCGATTTCTTCTTATTCTTCTCCTGATTGTATCTTGAGATCGCTTCGCTTCCTCCTTCTACTATAAGAGCTTTTTCCAACGAGTTGAGAATGATGTGATTTGTAAAACCGCTACCTTACTATAAATCCACGGCTTTAGTCCATTTTCAAACCTTCTCGCTTCCTCGCCTCTGTGTCCACGATGTGGAGCGAATCGCGATTCATTGAATTTCGCGACATACTCGATCATCGACATATTCTCTGTTTGATTCTAAGAACTTGATCTCCATTCTTGCTTGAACACTCTCGAAAGTAGTTCTCGAAGAACAACTTCTTGAATGCTTCCCAAGTCACGATTCCGATTCCGGCTTTGTTCGGTTGGCATCCCACCAATAGCTAGCCTCCCCTTCATTAAGTAGGTAGCAAAATTGTCTTACGCTCTTCACCACTCTAGCAATAACGAAGGCCTTCTCAATCTCCTTTACCCACATTTGGGCTTCTATCGATCTCATTGTTCCTCTGAACTCTGGCGGTCCCTCTTGCGCTTGAAGTCCTTAAAGTTTACTATTTGGGTGCTGCTGATTTCCTGCAGTTGAGCTTGATTCCTCATGGCTTCAACCATCATGTTAATAAAATCTTGCATTGGGTTTTGTTGAGATCCCACCGCATTATTAATCGACTCTTCAATATCTTGGTTCTGAGTCCACGTCTGCGCGCCCATTATCTAGTGAAACAAAAATTCTAACACGTTACTTTGGTTTATTATCATATGATTACTTAGTATGTAATACGCTATTTATTTAAACAATCGGATGATCATTATGTGAGAGTTTTAAGTTACCGAGATTTGGAAGTCTTTCTCCTCGCTTAGTGGGTTAAGTTTGTTTTAAAGAACATTTTCTAAATCACCATCAATTCACATAACATTAAATAGAAAATTTACTATTTAAAATTTTCTAACACATATCATAATAATACTGCATTTATATTCATACACCAATCTTCAGTGACTTACATGATTAATACAGGTATATTTTATAAATGCTACTATCCCATTTTAACACAAAAGATGGGATTAACTCATAATGATACCTCCCTACAAACACAATTAGGGAAAGTACCTAACCATTTACTACCTCACACCTGTTGAGGTTTACATCAACATAAAACCTTATTACACAACAAGAAAGGTACTAATGCATCTATCTACAACTGGGCCATCACATCATCACCACTGGTGGCCTGCCAGTCACTGCCGCACAGCTCCTAGGGAAGCAACTCTGCGGGACTCTCTACGTCGAATCTGGATCGACTAGACTCTCCTATCTCGTGAGTGGACCCTCCTAGCCCCTTCCTGCTTACTGGCCCTCATCTGCATCAAGGGCCATTCTTAAATTTTCTACTCGACCTTTATGGCCTCATAGATTCAATCTTTAATTGGCCCACCACTCATCCGACTCATGGAGTTCCTCTTCCACCCGTATCTTATCGGCAATTTCTCGTCAAACTCAAACTTCGCATCTCCGGATGCTTCATGCTCGACTCTCCAAACTTTGCCTTTTCATTCTCTAGTTGTACCTCGGTATCTCAACTTGCAACCGGGACTCATCAAATTTTTCCTTCGCTCGACTTTCTCCATCCGGGCTTGATGAGCCGCGTCCTTGTATTGTTCTTCAAGAAATTGGAGGTGTGGTTTTCTACTTCTAATTCCTCCACTCGCCTTCTAATTGGTGATTCTCTCAACAAGTCCCCTACCGGGAGGACCATGAGGACATCTTGGGTGACCTCATACTCAATGGGTTCCCGCTTCAACCGAAAGTAACTACACTTGGCGCTCATCGGACATCCTACAAACACCATAAAGTCAATGTCAGTACCACAATAAAATATATTCATTGATGAAATGAAATAATATTTTATTAAGTACAACACAAACTTGATGAATTTCCATAATCCATCTCCTAACATACTCTATAAGAGTTTTCTACTAAGGTTATAACCTAGGTTTCGCATTCCTAATGTTTATAACCTACAACTTTGATACCAACCTGTGACGCCCCCAAATCCAGGTTCTCTAACCTTAGATTCAGTGCTCACGATCCTATCATCATCATAAGCATTCTATAACTAATTCAAAATAATAAACATACATTGTTCATTATACAAAAAGTCTCAAAACATGATCCCAAGGTCTCTAACCTTAACTTTAAATACACCATTTATAATACAATTAGTTTACTCAAGAAATTCCATTAGTAATAACTAATTTAACATTCATTCTAAAATTACTCCTGGATCTTGCCCTTGCCCTTGTCCTTCGCATTAGATCCTTCTAAGCTTAATCGAAAATAGAGGTCATGATATAGCAAGAGTAAGCAACTAATTTGCTTCACAAGTTTATAAAGACAAAGGAGATATATCATGACTTAGAAAGAAATATTGCCTTCAATGTTCAACAATAATATAAGATTGTGAAGGAACATGAATTAATAATCAACAATTGAATATTCGATAATTGAATAACATGAATCGAGTGGTTTTGAATAACCATGAACATTTTCTAAGGTGCTCAAAGATGATTTAAATCGGACCTTTTAAAAAGTTTTGGTATTCAAAGGATCGACCTTTCATACCCCGTGATTTATGCATAAACACTTAATAATCCGAACATTGATATCATGCCTTAATCAAATTTGTCCATTTCTCGATCAAGAGTTCTTACCATATCAATTAATAAGAATGGTTATTTAAAATCCATTTGATTTAACAAATTTAGACATGCTTGATCTAATAATCAATTAGCATAGATCTATCCCATAAACAGTTCACAAATGAAGAACTTTAATTTAATTCACGCCTTCGATGGCGGTAGAGCGAATTGAGTGCACAAAGTGCTAATTTCAATAATCAATAAAGACGTGAATAATCATCAATAATTATTCACTAACATGCTTTTGAAAATAATAACTCAAGTTGAGTTAGGAAACTTGCCTCGATCGTGAGTTCTGACTCTGAAATAAATTTCTATCCACTATGTAGTTAAATTATCTTCCTTTGAGAGACCTATAATTAGTCTTTCAATTAGTCAATGCATAACATCGATTATGTAATCACATAGATATTATACATTACAATAAGTTCTTATAAACATTATCATTTTAGATAGTGTTATTATTAATTAATTATTGTACCTTTAATTCACATAATATTATTAACTTAGATAATATTAATTCACCTTCTAGTATTATTGGTTCACTAATAATACTTTAAATCATTTACCAACATTTTATTCACTTACTAATATTATTAATCATTTAATAATATTTTATTCACTTACTAATATTATTAATCATTTAATAATATTTTATTTAATCTCGAATATTATTATTTAATAATAATACTCTAATCTAATATTTTTATTTACATAACAACATCATATTATAATATTATTAATATTATAATAATATTCCAATGATTTATTAAATTAACAAACAATTTATTCTAATTGTTCATCCTTTATTAACCTCTTATTTAATATCCATAAAAGGTCATAAATAATATTTATTATTATAAATTACCAAAATGCCCTAAGATAGTCATGATATAATATATTATGAGCATTCAAGCATAAAAATCATATTTTTCTCATTAAAGACATCATTTAACTATTTATTTCCTTTTATTCACAACCTAATCATTTTTAGGAAAAATAGCAAACTGATTTCAAAATTCTCAGCTTCTGGATTTTAATGAATATGAACCAAAATGATCCTCTAATTTTTCTAGAATTTTAGAAAATGATTTACTATTTTTAAAGTGTCCAAAACACTCGGATCTTGCTCTATTTTTCATAAATTGAGTTTTACTCAGAAAAATCTGAAATTTTCAGGGTATGCTCTCTTAACATATATGAAGCTACTGTAAAAATTTTGGAATTTTCTAGTGTATACACAGTGAGATATTCGTAGGATAATATTTATAGAGTCCTTTACGGAAATGAAATCCATAAATGTATGTATCCATATATAACATAAAGTTTAAAAAAAAATGTACATACATACATGGTGACTTAAAATTCACGGTTATTACATCAACCACAACACCTTACATTGGTACCTATCAGTTTGCCCGGTTGCAGAATCTGGCCCCCTACGATGAGTCCTTGCTTTTGCATCCCCATCAACAGAAGTCACCAAATGAGAGGCTCAAGGGCTCTTTACTTATAGCTCGATACCAAATGTAACGACCCCAAAATAGGTCCATTCAATCCAACCCATTACGAGTCGCCAAATACATGGTACGAATACAACTACAACTTTATTACAACAATTGTTGTGCAAAATATCAATAACACATATCTTTGTGAGTTTGGATACAAATATATACCAAATGTGACATATGTCCCCAACCGTGGACAACACCTCACAAAGACACCTTACATAAAGGTTTAGTCATAGACATTTTTTTAGAAACTAAAATCTTTGGGAAGTGCTCAAGAAACCTTCGTACATGGGAGACCATGCGTCTAAGTTATGATAGATATCATATGGCCACGTAATTATCCTTGGTTGATCCAATAGACCCCAAAGAAAAACAAGAAGATTACTATCATATTCTTCTCAATGGTAAGTCTTCTCTTGACATATCATTATCTCCACTATCTCTAATTGAGAATTATACTTCAAACAAACACCAAGATTATATAGGTAGTGCTTTCAGATATATACTCAAAGAAGTGGATGAGCACATCCTCGCCTTATGATGATACGAGGTTGTATGTCATTAGACATCTTGTATGATAGTGACAAAACACCCTTCCAACGTTGGGTTTGCCTCACCTCAACAAATTTATATAACCACCGCTCTATTCCCCTGTTATCCCCACTCGACCCAATTACCCTACACTTTTATTACACTGAAAGGAATTGTGAAGCAAAAGGATGAGCACAACTAGCTCGAAAAGAATATCATGACTAAAGATAAATAAATTATCAATAGTCTTCATCAAGAATAAATCGAGATTTAGAACATATGGTAGATGATAAAACTTTTCAACCATAGTTGCAAATGAATGAGCAATCCATTAGAAGAGTCAAATAGACTATAAAGTCTATTATCTTCTTCATGTTAAAAGTCCACCAACAATGTTTTATTCACAGAACATCAATCAACAATTCCATCCCACAATCATATGAATAACTCATAATTGTAATTGTTGTTCTAAATTCCTTTTCTCATCCAGACAAAGATAATTTTCATCACCAAACATCAAAGATCATGGTTATACCAAATCACAGTTCATGTTCATAATCAAACTAATAAATTCATCTTTGCACTACGGGCCAAAGATATTCATCAACAGTTCATCTTTGCACTACAGGCCAAAGATATTCATCAACAGTTCATCTTTGCACTACATGCCAAAGATATTCAACAACAAGTAATCTTTGCATTACAGGCCAAATATATTAATATCTCAAAGAAATATATAATCATTTCAGAATTTATATAAACAATAATTATAACCATGTTGATTAATTCACCTTTGCACTTAAGCTAAAGATATTCAATTATAAATTCAATGATCATGATCATACCAGTCACAATTCAACTTTTCACTACTGGCCAAAGAGAACCCTAGTCATGATCATACCAATAATCTATCCATCTTTACACTCAAGTGAAAGAGAATTTCAACATCAAGGTTATAAAAATGTTATATATGATAATAAAATTAATATAATCAATATATAGTTTTAATCTCCAAGAGTAATATTCATAAATCAACTATAATTTGGTTAGAAAAAAAACCAATTTTGTCATAAATAAGAATCTCATGAATAAGAACCCGTGAATAGTAACTTTCGTGAATAGTAACTCGTGAATAGTATCTCATGAATAGTAAACCCGACTCAAAAAGGTAGAAATTCCACATAAAATCCATACCAATATTTCTAATTATAATGATATTGAAAGAATAATATTTTTTTTAAGCTTATAAACAATTTATTTTAATTGTTTACACTTTACTAAATAATGCATTTAATCATTCTAAAATGCCAAACTCATAAGATTTCATCACCAATAACCAAAATCCTCATCAAAAATCTGCATATACCTCATGTAGGATTCTCAAGCTATAAAATCCTATTTTCTAATTTTCTTACCTCACATAACATAATTAATTCATTTACTCATAACTAGAACATTTTCATGAAAAATAACAAATCAGTTCCAAAAATATTTCTTTTCTTGGATTTAGCAGAATATAGTCCTATATTGAACATATATTTTTATCTGAATTTTTAAAAGTCATTTACTATTTTTCACATGGCCAAAACCACCGAATATTTAAACATTTATCATAAATTGTACTTTTATCCAAAAATTCCGAAATTTACAGAGTATACTTATATAATATATATGTACTCCCAATAAAAATTTCATCAATTTTGGAGTTAACCACAAGGAGTTATAAGCGGTTACTTTTAAAATAGTCTTTTCTCGTACAATTCATAACTCTTAATCTATACATCCAAAAATCACCATTTTTGGACACAATCAATAAAACTCATCAAAATATCATTTCAAATTTTTCTAGAATTTTTAAAGATCCAGAAAAATTTTGAAACTGAAAAGCATAATAACCCTTAAAATCTTTTACTATCCCTTACCTCAAAAGAGCAGTATTTCTGACTGGAATAACGCTGAACGAACTTGCACCGTATAGCAACACTCAAAATACAAGAATACACTTGATAATATAGAGAGAAATAGAGAAAACTTCAATTTAAGTGTGATTTTCAATTCTAACTTAAGCTTCTATTTATAGGAAAATGCTTAGAACGCATGAAGAGACTAAAATAATAAAATATTATTTTTCTTTTCTACACACCAACCATCCAAGACCAGCCATCCAAGCATGCCAATTCTGAAAAATATAGCAGCCCACATGTTATTAACACCAACCAAAGTGGGTCCCACCATATAATTTAATAAAAATCATTTTATTTTCTGAAACTTCAATAATTCATAGAAAATAGCCCGTTTATCAGAAAAATTCGAAACTCGCGACTTTTCATGAGAAATTCCATTCTCTACAACTTTGCAGAAGAAAATTTTTCCAAATTCCAAACAAAAATTGACCGAAATCAACAAACGAGCAATTTTACAGTCTATAATCAATTTTCGGTCAAGAATTGTGTCCATCGACACCCAAAACATATGTTAAATATTTAATGCCACAAAAATACTCTTCCTCCTCATATACTCATATATCCTACATTCATTGTAAAAATATTACCGTTAATATATTATTAAAATAATATATTTAAATGAATTATTTTATCAGAAAAAGATAAAATATTAATTTTCAATAGTTGTCACATTAAAATTTTCTCCATCTATATCCACAATAAATATTTTCTTTATCATAATAATCAATAATTAATTATTCACAAATAATATTACGAGACTCACAAAGATCGCACAACCCGGTAGTTCCCGAAGAGGGGCTTTCCAATAAGGATTTCTCCTTCTTTGAGTGCGCAATTAGGTGACCAAACCTCTCCTTAGATGTAACTTTCTAGACATTGCCAATAATGTTATCGATAATATTATTCAAATAATTTGAATTATTGATCCGATAATAGAAAATCTTTGTGCGATGACAATTATTGAAACAAAGAATAATATATAATATCAACGCAAAGATTATTGAATCAATAAAATAAAATATTGAATGAAGAATTATCGTAACAATTATTGAGTAGTACCTTCTTACGTAAGAATCAATAATTCAAAAATACTCGTAATACTGCGTGTCTTTATTATGCAACAACGCGTATTACTTTATTTTATTTTACCAATATTCCAACAAAGGTGTTAGCACGTAACGATTACCTTTATTATTTATAAAACTTAATTTTGTCGTTTTCTTCATCCGAATGTATTCTACATTATGGGGCCCACAAATGGTCACATGCTTGGCAAATGCGAATATTCCCTGACAGAAAGAATATTCCACAACCAAACGAATATTCCCTGACAATTGAATATTTTATAACCACTTGCGTATTTTGAAAAATTTCATATATCATCCTTAACTTTAACTTTTATCAATTTAACCATTTACTGAATTGTAATTATAAGAAAAATTGAATACTTTTATTTCATAAAATTCGGGGTCTTACATTATAACTGTGGAATGGAAGGGCATATCGCTCGAGATTGCACTGTAGCGAAACCAAGTCCAGCGGGGATGGTGACTCAAAAGACTGTCCCAGAAAAGTCAAAGTCAATCGGTTCACGGAAGAGCGTTTGTCGTGGATCGGTCAATATGCGAGGAACCCAAACGAGATGATCATCGGGTAAGCTAATCATAAATTCATGCGAAGTTTATACATTACTAGATACCGGGTGCTACCCATTCATTTATCTCTCCTAGCCTTGTGCTCAACGCGTTTAAACTTGACTCGGAGAAATTAGACTTTGACCTATCTGTGGAAACTCCGTTAGGAGAAACTTTCATCACATCCACTTGTTTATAAATCTTGTTTGATCCAAGTTGGCACCATCACATTACCTGTTGACCTTATCTCTTTAAAGATACTTGCATTTGACGTGATTTTAGGGATTGATTGGTTAACTACTCATCATGCCAAAATTGATTGTTTTCGTAAGGTTGTTAATTTTCATATTCCTAACCAACCTGTTGTGCGAATTCAAGCAACTAAGCTATTAAAATCAATCACTATTATATCAAGTCATAAATCTATTCGTTTATTTAAAAACGGATGTCAAGCTTTCTTAGCCCATGTTATGGATTTGAATAAAGACACGTCAGATTTGAATAATATTCCTGTTGTTATTGACTTTCCTGACGTATTTCTTGAAGAACTTCCCGGTCTACCCCCAGAACGTGAAGTTGAATTCTTTATTGACCTTGAACCTGGTACAAAGTCCATTTCTAAAATCCCATATCGAATGGCTCTATTGAACTTCAGGAGTTAAAGGTCCAACTACAGGAGTTGTTGGACATTGGTTTCATTCGTCCTAGTACATCTCCTTGGGGTGCTCCTGTTTTATTTGTAAAGAAGAAAAACGGAAGTATGCGACTTTGTATCGATTACCGGGAATTAAACCATGTCACTATCAAGAATAAGTATCCGCTACCTCGTATTGATGACCTGTTTGACCAGTTGCAATGAGCACAATTCTTTTCAAAAATCGATATTCGTTCTGGATATCATCAGCTGAAGGTTAAAACCGAGGATATTCCGAAGACTGCCTTCAGAACTCGGTATAGGCATTATGAATTCCTAGTCATGTCCTTTGGATTGAATAATGCTCCTGCGACTTTCATGGATATGATGAACCGAGTATTCAAGGAATATTTGGATCAGTTCGTTGTTGTTTTTATTGATGACATCCTCATCTATTCCAAAAGCCGTGAAGATCATGAGCGCTATTTGAAGCTGGTACTGCAAAGGCTTCGTGATAATAAGCTATATGCCAAGCTAAAGAAATGCGAGTTCTGGCTTGAGGAAGTAGCATTCCTTGGGCACATGGTGTCAAAACATGGAGTGTCTGTTGACCCGGCGAAGATTTAAGCAATACAAAGTTAGGAGCAACCAAAGACGGTGACCAAAGTACGTAGCTATTTGGGCTTAGCTGGTTATTATCGAAGATTCGTGGAAGGATTTTCTCGAATCGTTACTCCGTTAACTCAGCTGACTCGTAAAGATACAAAATTCGTATGGAGCGAGGAATGCGAGAAGAGTTTCCAAGATCTCAAGAGGAGACTCATTTCGGCACTTGTTTTGACAATACCATCTGGTTCGGATGGATTTGTTATCTACAGCGATGCTTCAGGCAAAGGGTTAGGGTGTGTTCTCATGCAACGTGGGAAAGTCATAGCTTATGCCTCGCGACAACTTAAAGAATATGAGAGGAATTATCCTACTCATGATCTAGAGTTAAGCAATGATCGTTTCCGCTTAAAGATCCGGAGGCACTATCTATATGGGGAAAAAGTGGAGATATATTCAAACCATAAAAGCCTCAAATATTTCTTCACCCAAAAGGAACTCAACATGCGGCAACGAAGTTGGCTCGAGCTATTGAAAGACTACGACCACACCATTCAATACCATCCTGAAAAAGTGAACGTGATAGCTGACGCGTTGAGTAGAAGATCATATGCGGGAACGAGTACGATGTTGTTAAAACAAAGGCCTATTTTGTGTGATTTACAAAAGATGAAGATAGGATTCAAGACTCAAGGGACCCATGCAATGATGTCAAGTATACATATAGAACCAACTTTAATCGAAAAAGTTAAAGTTGCTCAAGCCACAGACCCGGAGTTGATGATTATGAAGAAGAAAGTACAAGAAGGTGCTATTTCAGAAGCAAGAATCGATGAAGAAGGAATACTTTGAGTCCACTCCAGACTTTGTGTTCCTAAAGATTTTGATTTAAAGTACAAGATCATGATGGAGGCACATAATACACCGTTTGCAATCCATCCTGGAAGTACCAAAATGTATCGTGATTTTCGACATACATTTTGGTGGAACAATATGAAGAGAGAGATTGCAAAGTTTATCTCGATGTGTTTAACTTGTCAACGTGCGGAGCATCAAGTGCCTAAGGGTCCATTGCAACCACTAGAAATTCCGAAATGGAAGTGGGAACACATTACCATGGATTTCGTTACGGGTCTTCCCACGGTTTCTCAAGGCATAAATGCTATTTGGGTTATTGTTGATAGATTAACCAAGTCAACTCATTTCTTGCCGATACGGGAGACTTATTCCCTTGAACGTCTTGCTAGTATGTACGTGAATGAGATTGTGAGGTTGTATGGCATGCCAGTATCCATAGTTTCGGATCATGACCCAAGATTCACTTCAAGATTTTGGGTTAGCTTGCAAAAAGCTATGGGGACGGATTCTGATTTAGTTCGACGCATACCATCCTCAAACAGACGGACAATCGTAGAGGACTATTCAAACTCTTGAAGATCTATTAAGAATCATGTCCTAGACTTCAAAGGGAGTTGGGATAAGTATTTACCATTGGTGGAATTCTCCTACAACAACAGTTATCAAGCAAGTATAGGTGTGGCTCCATTTGAAGCATTGTATGGACGAAAGTGTCGTTCTCCAATATGTTGGGATGAGGTGGGTGAAGCAACATTGTTGGAACCCGAGTTAGTACGTATGACTACGGAAAAGATCCAAATGATTCGACAACGTATACAAACGACACAAGATTGACAAAAGAGTTATGCGGATCTTCATCGAAAGGACGTGGAATTTAGTATTGGGGATCATGTATTGTTGCGTGTGGCTCCATGGAAGGGAGTTACAAGATTCGGGAAGAGAGGAAAGCTCAATCCACGATTTATTGGTCCATTTCAGATTCTTGAACGAGTAGGAAATGTGGCCTATAAATTCGCGTTACCTCCAAGCATGTCTCGTGTTCATAACATTTTTCACATATCTGTGCTTCGTAAATATGTGAAGGTCCCGAACCACATTATTGAGTTAGAACCGAGATTTAGATAATAGAAGATTTAACATACGAGGAGGTACCACAAGATCTTGGATAGGAAAGAGCATGTCTTACGACTAAGGTTAAACCACAAGTTAAAGTTTTGTGGAGAAACCATGCTATTGAAGAAATGACATGGGAGTTAGAATCAGAAATGAAAAAGAGGTATCCTCACCTTTTCGAAACACCAGAAACGTACGTCAATTTCGAGGACGAAATTTCATAAGAAGGAAAGGTTGTAAGACCCCAACTTTTTATAAATGAAATTTAATTTCCTCTATTTATTATTTTGAAATAGTAAGGGTTGAATTGATTAATGTGGTTAGTTATGGGTAAAATGCGCAAATATTTTAAAATAAGCAGGTGGTTATAAAATATTCATTGTTATCGAGGAATATTCGTTTGGTCGTGGAATATTCTTCTTTGCTTTGTGGGAATATTAAATGCGACCAGTAGCAATCTTTTAATGGGCCCCATAACGAAAAGCGATTGATCGAAAAAAATGACAAGTATTAGTTATTTATAAATAACGGCGTAGTTATTCTTTATTAACACTTGTTGGAATACCGTTGGTTAAAACACGATGTCTGCGTTGTTGCCAAGATGATACCTGGTATTGCACCAATTATTGATTCTTACGTAAGAAGGCACTTACTCAATAATTGTTACAGTAGATTCTTATTCAAAGATTTTATTTTATTGATTCAATAATTGTTGCGTTGATATTTTATATTGTTGTTGTTTCAATAATTGTCACTTCTGCAGATTTTCTATTATCGAAGCAATAATTCATATTATCTGAATAATATTATTAGAAAACATTATTGGCAATGTCTAAAAGTTCTCATCTAAGGAGAGGTTTGGTCACCTAATTGCGCTTGCAGAAGGAGAAATCCTTATTGAAAAGCCCCTCTTTCACAGGGAACCGATCGTTATCGATTTGTGATTCTGTAATATTATTTGTAAATAATTAATTATTGATTTATATGATAAGGAAAATATTTATTTTATGTGGATATAGATGGAGAAATTTTTTTAAGTGACAATTGTTGAAAATCTATATTTTATCCTTTCTGATAAAATAATATTTTATTATATTATTATAATATAATAATGATGATATTTTTGCAATGAATGTGGGATATATGAGTATATGAGGAGGAAGAGTATTTTTGTTGCAAAAGTTATTTAAAACATGTTAAACATGTTGGTGGGCCCATTTCTTGACTAAAATTTGATTATAGCCTGTAAAATCACCTGTTTATGGATTTCGGTCAATTTCTGTTTGGAATTTGGAAAAACTTTCTTCTGCAAAGTTGTAGAGAATTGAATTTCCTATAAAAAGTCGCAAGATTCGAATTTTCTGAAAAAGGGCTATTTATTATGAATTATTGAAGTTCTGAAGTTCTGAAATAATTGATTTTTGGAAGTTTTAATTATTTTAATTAAGAAAAACGTTTTTTTTATTTTTTGTGAGTTAGTGGCTGATGCTTGGGTCTGGTGTAGTGTGAGTAGGAAAATTTAATATATATATAGTAATATTTTATTAAATTTTCTACTTTGGTGTTCTAAGCATTTTCCTATAAATAGGGTGCTTAGGTTAGAATTGAAAATCACACCAGAAACTAAAGATTTCTCACTCTATATTATCGAGCGTATTCTTGTGAGTATTTTAGTACTTTGAGTATTGCTATACGGTGCAAGTTCTTTCAGCACTATATCCAGTATTTCAGTCAGAAGTACTATTCTTTCTGAGGTAAGGAATGTTATTTTCTTCGTAAATGATATTATTTCTTCAATATCATTATGCCGAAATATTGGTCTGAATTTTTATCAAATTTGAAACTTTTCATGTCGGAGTTACTATTCATGAGTTACTATTCACGAGTTACTATTCACGAGTACTATTCACGAAGCATGATGATTTTTTTTTGTGAAATTTCTATCTTTTAGCGTCGGAGTTATTATTCACGTATACGGCACTATTCACGTATACGACACTATTCACGAATACGGCAATATTCACAGAAAAATTAAATGTTTGTTTTTCGTCCAAAATATTTATTATGGATACTAGCTATGATTGTATCCATGTTTTGATCATTCTTGAATTTTACTCCACTATGATTATTTATGAGGTATTTTTGGACATGAAATAGCTGAAATACGAATCCTTAATATTTATTCTTTTGTTTCACTGGATTCTTTTCCTTTAAAATATTTTTCATCATCCTCTGTCCTAAATGATGATATAATTGAATATCTTTGACCTGTAGTGCAAAGATTAATGATTTTTGATGAATATCTTTGGCCCGTAGTACAAAGATGAACAGGTGTTTAGATGAACATGATAAACTGATGAATATCTTTGGCCTGTAGTGCAAAGATGAATATTTGATTTCAGTTATATATTGATTGATGTTACAGGGATAAAAGATAGACGATGAACTTTTAAATTCATATATAGAAGATAGTAGATTTCATTATCTACTTAACTTTTCTAATGAATTATTATTTTCGCTGCGAATATTGATTTAAAACTTGTTGTCTATTGTATTCTATTAGATTTTCCCTGTTGAAGACTAACGATAATTTATTTTATATTATCTTAGTCATAATGTTCTTTACTGGGCTAGTTGAGCTCACCCTTTTCTTTGTTGTTCCATTTTTCTTCTCAGGAGGCGAGAATATAGCGAGTACTAGTCGGGGTGTGGAATGATGGTTCTAGAAGTGGTTCTAGTAGTCCTCACTATTCTGTAAAATAGTGTATTAATAATTGTAATGAGGACTTATTTGAGTGTGGATATTGTCTAGATGACAATATTTGTATTTAAACTCACAGTTTTTATGTTGTATTAATAAAGTTGTAGTTGTTTCTGTACCATGTATTTTGACGACTTAGAATGGGTGTTGTATACCTATTTTGGGGGCGTCGCAATATATATATATATATGGGAAATGATCCGTATAATTTATTTGTTATGGATAAAAAATGGACAAATAGCATCATAATCATACATTACATAAATTAAGGGCTGATATTTAAAAGACAAATACATCATCCGCTAGTTTAACTAGCGGACACATAAAAAAACTTTTCGAACCAAATTGCCCAGAAGTCTCATTTACGCCTTCGTTTTGGGAATTATGTTTCAGTCCATCCGCTAGTTGAAATAGCGGAACTCGAAAAGTACAAAAACCAAATTTCATACAAAAATCTCAAAACGTGTAATTTCATACTAAAATCTCAAAACCCACACGCGATCATTTTTCAAGTCAAGTCTTTCTCTCCCCCACTCTCTTTTTGAAAATTTGTTGCACTAGTGATTTAGAGCAAAGTCTATGTGTTTCCATGATTATAATTTGTTACTATGTTTTGTTATTTTTGCTTGTAATGATTTTTTTTGCTTCATAATAAATGAAGGAAAACCTGAGTTTTGTTGGGCAGAAATTGTTTTGTGATAGTTTTTCCTAAAATGGTAACTTCATTAATTGTTGCTGTTGGAAAATATATCAATTAACAAAACAAATAATACAGTAAATTGGAACAACTTAGTTTGGAAAACCAGAGGCGTAAATGTAGCTATCTTGTCCCTAAAAAGTGATTTTGCCCCCAATCGATAATAATCACAAGACAAATGGGTCACGGCCATCACTCTCCAGGATTCAACGATGAAGTCTCCGATCGTGTGTACTCACAGAAGGAGGCTTTGGACTTGTCTATGTGGATTGTCCAATTAACAGAATATAAGAGGTGAATATATCGAGAAGAATAGGATACACAGAGATAATACGGAGAAGAAGAATAAAATTGTTATTGTGTATATCTTTTTTCATGAAAGTAAAACTATTATATTAAAACGCTTGGGAGTTACAACAAGATATAAATAGGGTTTATGTTGGAATTGGAACGGGGGTTACAGAAAACATAACGGCTAGGGTATTAACTCTAAACGGGGGTTACAAAAATAAATACCAATTAAATTGGGAGTTACATAAATAAATAACCGATGTGGGACTTTGATAAAACCATAATTTTTAAGCATAACCAACAATCCTCCACATGATTCAAAATTATCAAAGAAAGAAAAATTAAAAAAATGAGAAGGGCAATGTATTTTAGATACATAACGTCGATACCTTGTGGGTTTGAATCGACACTTAGTGGAACAAGCTCATGATTGTAGATTATAGGTGAACTATATTCTTGAACCCATTATCTATGATACAATCAATAGGACTTGCACACATATCTAAAAATCCCGAATCCACACAAGTCTGCGGTTGGGCGCGTTCTAGGCCATGCGCCATATCCCAGATTTTCATAAAGGCTCTAGAGAGTTTGCCAAAGACTCTCATAGGAAGCGGCATATACTTCCACCTTTATATAGGTGAACTCATCAAGTGTATACTGACATATACCACCCTTTAGGGGCTATGAGTTTCATTAAGAATCTAAACGATTCAACCTTTCACAATTTGTCAGTAAGCACCACATGCACACAAGAAGGGATATAAATAATTGCAATGCTATAATTAAGTAATTATGTGACTTGTTGTTACCCATTGAACCCAATTCATGGGATCTCCAATCACATGGGTTGAGTTTCCATCGCGTATTACTTACTCAAGATATTGGCAATAGTCCCATCCCTCTGGATGCTTCTTGGACTCTCTTTTTAATTAATCCCTTTGTAAGTGGATCCGCTAGGTTCTTTTCAGACCTTATAAATTCCATGGAAATAATATCGTTTACTGATCAGTCCTCATTCAACATTATGTCTCAAGCGAATATGTCTCTATTTCCCATTATACACATGGTTCATTCCTCGTCCAATAGCAGCTTGAGAATCACAATGCAGAGATATATAAGGAATTATTATGTTTGCTAATAAATTCCTCAGCCACTCTGCTTCTGTACTTGTTAATTCTAATGCAATAAATTCAGATTTCATAGTAGATTTAACAGTATAAGTTTGTTTAGCAGATCTCCAAGAAACAACTCATCCACTTAAAGTAAACACATATCCACTAGTGGAGCATGTTTCATCATTAGCAGATACCCAAATAGCATCACAATATCCTTCAAAAACATTAGGATTATCAGAAAAATGTACACTTATATTAACTGTTCCTTTTAAATACCTCATTAGACGTGACAATACATTCCAATGAACTTGTGAAGGATTATGCGTATATTTGCTAAGTCTACTAATGACATATTCAATATCAGGTCGAGTACAATTCATTAAGTACATTACACTATCAATGATTCTGGCATCTTCAATTTGTGCAATACCAATCCTCTTTATTTTTCTTTAAATGCACACACTAGAGTCACAAGGTGTTCCTAATGACTCTTCATTAAAGAAATTAAATTTCTTAAGAATTCCACATAATGAGACTAAGATAAAAACAAACCATGTGCATTTTTATTAATTCTCATGCCAAGAATCAAGTTTGTTTTTCATGTCAAAGATAAAAAAAATGTTTTAATAGTTTTCACAACTTTCTCATCAGTACCAAATATCAACAAATCATCCTCATATAACTAAATAATCACATCACAATTTTTATACTTTTGTATCTCATGCATATATCACATTTCTCATGCTTGACATCTGATACATGCTCCATAATGCTCATACTTTGCATTTCTCAAATTATATAGTTCAACAAACTATTAACGAAGTGCACATTAAAACAATTCACATTAGCACATAACAAGTACGTAAAAAACTTGCTTTAAAATTATCAATAGGCCAAACCAACTTTTAACTTCTTTTAAACACCCAATAGATTTACATCTTTTAGACAAAATAACTAGCTCTCATGTATGATTACTCATAATGAATTCTAGTTCACTATTAATGACATCTTTTCAAAAGATTGCATCAAATGATTCAATTGCTTCTTCATAAGTTTTAGGATCATCTTCAGTTATCAAAGTCTATATGCAACACTGTTTGAAACATATCCAGTAAAAATACAAACCATAGTTTTATGTCCAATTTTATTTTTATTTAAATTATGGTATAACTACTTTAGCTAGACACCCCCACATTTTAAGATACCCTAAGTTAGAAATAAGAGTACATGTGTTATTACAACATGGTAATTTAATTTCAAGCACCAACAATTAATATTTCAAAAATATTAACAAAGAAATTAAATAACATACAATATTACTCAATTAATATTCCAAGTATGTTATAAACACATTAAAATACTTTCATAAAATTTACAACAGTATCTTATCATCACCAAATGTTACTGTAATTTTCTGAAATTTTTCTGAAGATCATGCAAATTATCACAATTAATTAACTATTGCATAATTAAATTAGAGATTAACTAAAATTATCCAAATATATTAATTTTCCAAAACTTCAGTGGAAATATTAATTTTATGCCAATAATTAATATATGTTAAATTTTCAGAATTTAATAATCACAATAACTATTTATTAATTGATTTCCATGATCAAACAATTAATAAAATATTTTCTAGAATTAAATAAAAATATGGCAGGCGGGTCAGTAGCCATGCATAAAACTCTTGAGACACTAACACCTATTTTGACAATAAAACTTTTTCAACCCCCTCTCCCGGGGAAAAAGGAGGATTTCTCACTTTATTCTCTCATTCAAAATGGAAAACTACAAACTGCCTCAAAATATTTAAGATGTTAAGAACTAAGCCAAATAATAAATATCAAACTCTCAACAGAATCTCGCAAGTGGCCTCTCCAATAATATTTGTTTGTCAGTTAAGTAAACCATTTTCTTATCTAAGATATTCTTATAATAAGTTCTGTCTTTCATTAATACTACCTATCCTGCTTTTTCCTGGAAAAAAAAAACTACCAAGTACCGACAACCACAAAAGCTTATATTTATTAGGAAATACAAAAATCCTTCCATAGAAATTACCAAAAGCTTAGGTACATCAAGAAATAGGCCAACCAATGCATATTAAGCTTTCTCTCAACAGCCTTACACATGAGTGACAATGCCCTCCTGTGCTTCTTTCATTTGGAGAGGAACAAAGAGACAAAATATTATAAAGCCAGAACACTATCACAAGGTCAATTAGATTTTCATCAAAACAATAGTCAAACACCCAAGACATCATGGGGATGTGACACAATCTCAATACTTATTGTTGAGGCATCAAACTCAAAAATAATTTGCGTATAGCAGCAACACCTAGCCCATTACTATCATTTGGTAAATAGGCTCATATTTTTAACTCTAAACACATTCATGGCTTTAAAAAACGCATATACATCCACATCATATACACTATGTAGGCTACTACATATTGTAATTTTATACCCTATCAATATTTGTTTATTTTGTATCATTATCTCTCTCTTTTCAAACACCATGATGATTACAATGTGGCATATTCCACATTCTTGGTCTATTCTCATCCTAAAATGAGCTAACAGATATTCTTAATGTCACCTATACTTCTGGCATCCGAAAATTGACTGATTACAACCCACACTTAGCTAGATAAACAATTCGTCCACTACTAAAAAAACAAAACAATATAGTAGGAAATAGGGTCCAAATATAGTGGAAACATGAAACAGTTGGCACATAAATTTATCAACTTTGACTCAAAAATAAAATAATTCTTCCCAAATTCAAATAAACAAAGCACCTGATACGATGTACTAAGTACAAAGTTCTAAGTTCCATGTTCTCACTTTTACTAGTAACACATTATCTAAACACACGATACACACTGCAGTAAAAGTATGGATTTTATTTACTCTATTATGACTGCTTGGAAAGGCTGATTCTCACATCACATGTTTAACCAGATCAGTAACCTTATTTTGTTCAATCAATAATTCAAACAAGCTCCAATATGGTTAACAAAACCAACACATTGCAAAACCCAAATGATTTGTAGTTTCTAAATTAACAGGGGCACAACATGAAAAACAAAATCATAATAGAATCCCAAAAAGCCATACCGTCCAATTATGCGTCTTAGCTAATCGCCTAGCAAGTGCGTGTAAGCTGTTGGAATATTAACAGAACACCCTAATATTCCAAATTCATAGTTTCTATCTAAAACAACATGTATTCTTGTTAATAGATTAAATCACTTTTTAGATTGTTGGAAAATATATCAATTAACGAAACAAATAATACAGTAAATTGGAACAACTTAGCTGGAAAACCGAGGCATAGCGTAGCTACTGTCCTAAAAAGTGATTTCGCCCCCACTGATAATAGTCACATTACAAATGGGCTGTCGGCGATCACTCTCCAGGATTTAACGGTGAAGTCTCCGATCGTGTGTACTCACGGAAGGAGACTTTGGACTTGTCTATGTGGATTGTCCAATTAACAGAATATAAGAGGTGAATATATCAAGAAGAATAGGATACACAAAGATAATACGGAGAAGAAGAATAAAATTGTTATTGTGTATATCTTTTCTCATGAAAGTAAAACTATTATATTAAAACGCTTGGGAGTTACAACAAGATATAAATAAGGTTTATGTTGGAATTGGAACGAGGGTTACAGAAAACATAATGGCTAGGGTATTAACTCTAAACGGGGGTTACAAAAATAAATACCAATTAAATTGGGAGTTACATAAATAAATAGCCGATGTGGGACTTTGATAAAACTATAATTTTTAAGCATAACCAACAGTTGCAACATGCAAGTAATCAGAGCATAAGTAGCATGCATACAAGTTGCATTAAAATTTGTTTGTTGTTGTATGGATAACATATTTGAGGGGAAATGTTTTGCGAAAGATCTAACTTGAATTTTTCAAGACAAATCTGACCTAGTTAAAGTTTTGATTCTTTCTGAAAGGTTGAAAAGAAAAAATAAGGACTAGAATGGGGAGTAAGAAAGGTTTAATGTTGGGTTTAAGACTTTAAGTTTGACGTGGGTTTTGCAGCCTGTGTCTGATGGCTGCTGACTGACTGCTATGCTTCTGGCTTGCTGTGTTTCTTTGGGTGTTGTTGCTGCTATCTAGAAAGCTGCTGATTGGATGATATAATGCTCTGATCTGCTGCTATGCTGTTGGTACTGACTGTTATTTATTGGTTGCTATACTAGTCTCTCTTTCATGGTTATGGGATGCTGCTGATTTCATTTTCTGTGATTATAGATTGTTGTTGCTGCTCAGCTACATGATGGGCTATGTTGTTGTCTTCTTCTGATTGACGATGCTTACTGTTGCTCCTCATGGATGCTTAGAATGTCTTGTCTAAACATTGTATTGTCATGTAATGTTTCTGCTGCTACCTCATGGGTTTTAGGCATATGGCCTTGCAATCTTATATAGTTATGACATCATAATGCCAATTATTGTCATGTAATGTTTGTGCTGCTACCTCATAAGTTTCCCATGATGTTTGTACATTTTTCTCTTTTTAATACAATTTAAATTTAACAAAAAAAAAATGGTTGCAGTATATGTTAATGAACAGTGTCCGACAATACTTAATGAATTTATGATAAATGTGGTTTATAGGTGGAATTGGTATTATGATGAACACTTGTCAAATTGTACAATGTTTATTTGTGACTCAGATTTCTTACCTGACTAATATAATATTTTTTTCCTTGTGTGATTTGGATTGCTACTGACTAATATAATAATTTTTTTCCTTGTGTGAATTGTAATTTTTTTTTTTGTGATTTGGAAAGAAAACATTACATTAGTAGGGATCCGGTTAGTATGAAATTTATTTTTTGATAAGTTTATCAATTGGCCAATAAAATACTGACACATAAAATCTTGCATGCGTGTCAGTACTCTATTGGCCAATTGACCAACTTATCTAAAAATGAACTTCATGTTCACCATTTCCATCAGTAGGTATTGTGTTATCTGCTCTAGTCAGCGATCCTTTTCCTTCCTTTATCGTGTGAAAAGCAATGCAAATTCCTTTTCCTTCTTAGTCCGTGCAAATTTCTTTTCCTTGGGAGGTCAGCCATTTCACACGATTGAGAATATAAACATTACATCCGCAAGAATTTCTAACGGACAATCATTTTTTTTTCCCTTAATTATGATGGGGGCATGAGCATCTACAAAAAATATAAATCATGTCGGAGACGATTTTTTTTTATAAATCTTAGCCATTAATAAATGTAATGAAAGATGGAAATGATAATTGCCCATTGATTAAATCAAATGCATACTATGACTCATCCCCATATATATATGAGATTAATGGAGCTGCATAGTTGTACAAACGCTCAAATGTACACAATTCACTCTACGACCTACGTTTCAACAGTAATAGAATGACTACTCTAGGATGACTTAACTCTACAATCGTAAACTATATACATTTAGAATTTACACAATTATTCACCTCCATTTTTTCCTATGTATATATATGAGGTTAATGGAGCTATATAACTGTACAAACTCCTAAATGTATACAATTTATAATCGTAGAGTTAAATCACTTTACGATATATGTTTCAACAGTAATAGAGTAACTACTATATATAACTACTCTACGACCGTAGGGTGACTTAACTCTACAATCGTAAAATATATACATTTAGAATTTGAACACTTACGCACCTCCATTTTTTCATATATATATATATATATATATATATATTCTCTCATAAACTCCTTTCCAAACTCTCCATGACCATGAACAATGAGAAAAAACATGAGAAATCAATTCAATTTCCTTAACAAACCACAAGCAATAATGAAATTAAAGTTAAAATCCATCCGAGACTAGTACTTTATACTCTGTCAAGAGTACTAATAACGTGTCATGATCTGTGCACAAGTTCTATCATTTATCTTGTTTTAAATAGTTCAGTGGTCTCACCAAGCATGCTTTTGAAAATTGGATGCAATCCTTCGCAAGGCAATTTCTTTGCTCTTTCAACAGACTCCTCTGAAGGTTTTGGCTTTGTCTTTGAATATAAACAAAATGCTTTAGCACAGGGTCTCTCCAATGAATTCAATTCAGTAGATGAGTTCAAAATTTCCCGAACCCTATCTGCATAAAGATCAATTACTGTTTGTGGGAAACGCCCATAAACAGTTTCGCCATTTGCAATTGCTTGATCAATGTTTGACATAACTTCATCCATGTTTTGCAACACCTCTTCCTCGGGGGGAGCAGCCCTAATTGGTTTTGAGAGAAAGAGATGAAGATCCAAAACATGAGGCATATCCTCAGATGTGACGAAGGAAAAAGCAGTGCCAGCCCTTGCAGCTCGTCCTACTCGGTGGATAAAAAGCTTAGGTTTGGGGGGGAAGTCCCAGTTGATAACATTATCAAGCAAAGGGATGTCAATTCCCCTAGCTGCAACATCTGTCACGATCAACAGCATAGTTTTTCTTGCCCAAAATCTGGATACATGAATCTTGCAAGCATCTTGGTCCATATCACCATAACAAACAGAAGGCTCAATGCCCTCTTCTCTAAACAGAGCATGAAGGAACTCAACATGATATTTTGTGGAAACAAAGATCAATGTCTGCTGATCAGAACGGATTTGTTCCCTAGTTAAATACAATAATGCCGCATGTTTTTCTTCATGCCTTAAAGTGAAAAACATAAGCTTCAAATCAGGGCTAATCTTAGTCTCCAAATCAAGTCTCACAAGCTGAGGGTCCCTTAAACCCTCTTTGGCAAATTCAGCAAGGGCACTTGGTAAAGTTGCACTGAAAAGCAAGGTTTGACGATTATTAGTTAGTTGTGCAATGATTTGATGCAGTTGCTCCGCAAAGCCCATGCTAAAGAGAGAATCAGCTTCATCAAAAACCACATACTCCACACTACGGAATGACATATCCTCAACCTCGGACAAAAGGTGCATGAGCCTACCAGGAGTTGCAATTATGATGTCAGGGTTCTGCGCCAATTCTTCAAATTGACTTTCCATGCTATCACCACCAACCAGTAAACTAATACGAAAATCTGCATGAAATACAAGGATCTTCAAATACAATTTAAGGGAATGCAAAAAAATGGAAAAAGAAGCAGCAAAAGTTAATTATGCTAGCAAACTTCAAATTTAGTCAGGCAAATGCAAATATAAACATGTATCAAGCAAGAGCAACCAAACTACAAGGCAACTCCACAAAAATTGAGACACCCTATAAAATCTATAACATAAGGGAGGGAATCAAATAAATTCCCCAAGTTTCACACAAGCATACAGAAATATTGCATGATGGACTCCGCTAAAAAAACACTGGCACGCGTTATCCACATGTTAATGGAGTTTTTCCTTTCAATTCAACGCCTCAAATAAGTCGGTCTTCAATAAGGATGCCTATGTAGGTGCAAACCATAATATACAAGAGCAAGCAAATAACTAGGCTCCTACCTAAAAAACTTAAGTTCCTGATAAAACGCAAGATAGAAAAGCCAAGGATCAGGAAACTTAAAACAATAAACCCTTCAGTGTGATTTTCTTCAGGTTGAGAACTGGCTTTTTCAGCATTCTCAAACTAGGCTTTATGGATTTGTTCCATAAACTTTAAGGAACAATACAACATAAAGGTGTTGCGATCAAATGCCTACAGCCTACCTCTACTGCTGGTAAGATCCCTTCGGCAACTCTGCAACCTCGGAAAGAAAGATCAAACATGCTAGAAAAATAAAAGAGCAAGACTGCAAGATGCTCAAATTTAAACAATCAAATTATAGTGTCATCCATTTCCTTGTAAAGTAGTATGAGCTTGCCAGTTGCTTTCTCCTTTTAATTTATCTAATTTTTGGACGTATATATAACTAGATTCGAGAATGGTTAGAAACTCAAGGTCGTTCTTCACTAGACTAGATGCCCTTCAAAGGTAAACACATTCCCAATCAAATGATAAATAATTTCACTCGAAATTTCTTCTTCAACTGCACTTCGAACAAAAACCTTCATGCTTACTTCTATAAAAAAGGCTTCTTAAAGTACAGCAAATCACATACTTATGTGAATTTTTGTAAACCAGGATACCATTGAAGAGGTCCACAAATGTGCCTTCAAGGAAACATCCATATCAGACCTAGCGCAAGTTATGCAACTACTGAAAATTCCCCAGAACCCCCCAATACTTGAGAAAACTCCTCCATATTATTCTCATGGTCATGTACATGGCCTTCCTTAACCCTCTAAGGTCCAAGCCGTCTACATATCAGTGCCTCCTTTCACATGCACTCTTGCCTTTGTGGAGCCCCAAACTTTTAATAGTCAAGACACCATTCTTTACGATGTAAACATGAACTCAGTCTATGAATTTCTTATTGAACTTGTCATCCACAAAAGTCCTTATGAAGTATCTTAGCATTGAGTTCAATAAGGAGGCTAGAAAGTAAAGATGGTGCTTTTAAATATGGACCCCTTTTAATAGAAATATCATTCTCATTTCGCCAAATCCTTCTCCACAGGTTCAGATGACAGAAGCTGACTGGGACATTCTAAAAATAAAAATTCTTCTAATTTTTACTAAAAAAAATCGTATCACCTGTATTGAACTAAAAAAATACATACAAAAAATTTCAATGAAAATTCCCGAGCAAGTAAATAGAAGGGCTTGAAAAATCAAGGCTCCGTTTAGCTGCTATGATGGAATTAAAAACTTCAGAATTTTAATCAAATACTAGAGATTTGTCTTATTGATCAAAAACTAGATTTTAATCAAAAATCAAGGCTCCATCTTAAGAAAGAACTCCCTTTATAGTTATTGTCTTATTGATTTTTTTTTTTACAAATATTAAGATTGCATATGAGGCATCTATTTATTTCTATGATCTTCTCTCAATATTGAAATTTAAGGAATAAATTTCTTACTGTCAAAGATTGACCTCTTCAAAACTTAATATTAGGGAAAACAGAAAAATATCAACAAAAGTAAAAAAAGAAAAAAAAAGAAAAACGTATTTTTTAGGGAGGAGGAAGTAATTCTCAGTCACAAAACAGAGTGATTCCTCTTCTCAACAAAGCTATCAAAACAAAAACAAAATTTAATGCGCTTTTAAAACACTACAGCTTCCATCTTTAACAAATAACAACCCAAATAGCAGAATTAGCTTGCATTATTCCATCCACAATTTTCTCAACAATCAGCCACATTAAGGACATCATCCAGAATTAAATTTCCAACCCTTTCAATACAGAACTTCTAACACTACAAATTAACAATATAGCCTTATATCTACATATATAGATATATCTATATATACATGGGGAGAGTGATAGAAGTATTAACCATATTGCGTAGTATATACATATATATATATACATATAAATAGATATATCTATATGTATACATGGAGAGAGATTTCTGACCCGTAAATCGACCCAGTTCTTGTGCAAACTTTAGTGTCTGAAGTGCCAAATCTCTAGTAGGAGACAAAATAAGTGCCCTAACACCCCCACCCTGAGGCACATGCTGCTTCAACTTCTCAAGCATAGGGACCAAAAACGCAGTCGTTTTGCCCGACCCACTTCGAGCCATGGCGACAACATCGGCCCCGGAAAGTATGAGAGACATAGTTTTGCGCTGAATTGGAGTTGGGACTTTGTAGCCCTTTCGCTTCACTCCTTCAAACACATTAATACTCAGACACAATGACTCAAAATTGCCTTCCGCCGCCATCAATGGAGATATCTGAAGATGAAATTAAGTTCGTTAATATTCCATCGTCCCTCCCTTTATATATACAAGTCAATTTTAGGGTTGTGTATAAATATTAAAAAAATAATTATATAATATTAATTATTAATATTATTTTTATATTGAAAAACAGAGTTTTGTTTATTAGATAAAAATAATGAGTAAATTGAAATTATATTTAATATTTAAGGTAATATTAAAAATTAAATAATTAATATTTAGTTGAAATTTTTAAATAATAAATATTAAAAGATAAAAATATTTTTTAAAATAATTTATATTAAAGGACGAATAGAGTAAATTGCAATAATTTTTTCTTGACTTAATGATAAAAAAAAATCTTCCAACTTTTATTTTGTGTTCATTTAAATCAATAATGTTAATTTTTTAACATGGCCATAATATTTCTAACTATAAAAATAATCAAAAGTTGACTTGGTTTGACCATTGTTAATTATTGATAATGTGTCACATTAGATGATTGTTGGTGTAAAATGGGCAAATGTCCAAAAATGTCTTTCACGTTAAATCTGAATTCCCACTTATATTTTGAATTTTTTTCTTCTTTTAAAAGTGTACTTAACAATACAAATTTTAAGTCTACTGTATCTCTACCCCTAACTATATGTCACCTAGAGTAACTTGACTTACACCAGTATATATTTTAGCTTTTTTGTTCTTTTTTCTACCTCTTTTCTCTCTCTCATTTCTTCAACCTTTTTTTCTTTTTTCTCTCATTTCCTTCCTCTGTTTTTTCCTCAAACCATGAAAACGGATTCGGTTAGCATAAAATTTATTATTTGATAAGTTGGTCAATTGGTGCTGACACACATAGAACCTCATCTGCGTGTCAATACTCTATTAGTCAATTGACAACTTACCTAAAAATGAAGTCCACGCTAACAACTTCCCATGAAAACTATGTTAACCCTTGCAAAACCCTCACCTCCCCATCTCTCCTCCACACAATTTATCGTTCCCTCTCCACCCAAATTCTAGACAAACCTGTTGGCCGCGCCAGAGACTTCGCGACACCTCCTCTACAAGCATAGCTGAGACTGTGATTTACCCTAAAGATAACAGAAAAAGGGTGTAAGTGCTTAATTTGATGATTTTGGGATTTCTTTCAAGTCTAAGCCTGGATCTTTGCCCACTTTTGTTTTGGTTGATCGTGGAGGTAAATACCCTTTTCTATTATTTTTTTTCTTGTTTAAATTTGTTGCTTTAGCTGATGTTTGAGGTTGATTAATTGATTTTTGCGGCTACCCATTTCATTAGCTTAAAAATTATGTTACTTTTGCTACTTTAATTTGATGTTTCGAGGTGAATTGGTCGATTCTAGGAAGTAATTTTTTTTTTTTGAGTGGGTGGGTTGATTTCCTTGTTTGTAAAGTAAATTGGTGTTTTCTTCCTTTGCAACTACTGCTTTTGTGTTGACAGTTTCATGTGCAGGGCTGCGCACCATTTCAGCCGCAAGCCTTGAATCTATTGGGGCTTATAGAATACGGTCTTCTTCATTGACTTCCAATCCTGCAAGGAGCCTTTTTGTATGATACTTTTTTTCCTACAAATATATTTTTCATCTTCCTACTCGGCTACTCCACGAATGTGCTATATTTATACTCTCCCTTTCTTCGCTTAAAGTAATGGAACATAGTAAGGAGACGGGACAGAGAAAAGAGGGAGAACAAAGAGACAAAGAATAAAAAGATTTATTAAATTTTATTTTTGTGCCAATCTCATCAGTGTTTGTTCAGTTGAAATTTTTTTAACGAAAGGGGCAGAGTTGACTTAAATTTTGTAACGATAAGGGTATTTTTGAAAAAAATAAATTTTAGAGGATAAGTGGAATTTCGGGATAAATGTTATGGGTATTTTTGGACCTTTATCCAGTGTAAAATAGTTTTAATTTAATTTTTTTTGCCGACATAATATAAGATGGTTTAAAAGATATATAAAAAATATTAAAATATCAAAAATATGTCACATGCTGAAGTGTAAAATAATTTTATTTTAATTATCTTTTTGCTGACATAAGATAAAATAAATAAAAATTTCCAACTTTTAGACTATAGTAATATCATCAAATTTAACACATACACATTCTCAATGAAAAGGGAATAAAGACAAATATTAAATAGAACTTTAAATACCATCATCAAGTCTCAAAATATATAACCATTAACAGTCAGTAACCCAAAATGAACCTAGGTACTTGGGTTTTTAACATAAACACCACAAACCATCAAGTACGTTAAACCATGCAACACAAAAAGAGACTTAAAGTTTAAACATTCACTTTCTGCTTGAGAATGATGATCAATAAAGCTGTAAAATGAGCAAATAATTTAGACTTGATTCATATTTTCACGATTAAAAGTTCGATTCGAGTTCGACTCAAAATATAAATTAGTCAAATATGAGCAAATTTTAAAATTTGATAATTTACTCGAACATTTTTAAATTATAATTTTTTATTGATACTCGGATTATATTAAAAAAGTTCAAACTGTTAGGGCTCGATTCAAGATCGTGCTCGACTCGATAGCTAAACGAGCTTCAATCAAATTTTATTACTCGATAAATTTTGTGAACCAAATATGAAGAACTCAATATTCGACTACACTCGATTCATTTATACATTTAATCATAAACAAAAAAAGATGAAGCAAGTATCGATGAAACATAAAAAACAGCACGAGTTTCATCCCTTCAAAACAGAGCTCATTGATCTCCTCCTCTTTGTTATGATGTAGTAGCTTGATTGGCTAATTTTTGAAATAATTTGTTTGGTGTAATTATGTTACTCAGATATATATGGGTTATTGATATATTTTAGTACGTTAATGGGTTAGGAAAATAACTAATCTAATTAAATGAACCCATTAAATAATTAAATTAGTGGGCTAGTGAATGACTAAATGAAATTCTAATTGAATTGATAAAGACCAAGTGTAAGGAGTTAAATATTCCGAATATGTGAAAATTAAATGTCCAATTTAATTTCATAGTAAACTCGATTTAAATTTAATTAGTAATATTAAAAATTGGTCTAATAGATATATAAATGGGATATATAATTATTAATATTTGTGGGGAATTAAGCATAGTATTTATCGATTAGTTAGGAGGAGCGGGAATGTAACGTGCAGGAAAATTTTTTAAAAAAAAATTGCTTAGACCTTTATTCTACCTGTAATGCTCATTCTTCAGTTTATTTGCCTTCATCTCATTCTTCAGTTTATTTACTAAGCTGGAAAGGTAATATACGTATAAAGAGTGAAACGTGTTGGGAGATTACATATTTAAATTTGATGTTAAAAATAAATATTCATGATTATATGTAAAGTTCTTCAAAGAATATGTACAAGGACTTAATAGTAGATCAAAATTGTTAAGTTGATCTGAGTTATTAATATTTATCATTCTGTAAATGAATGTATAGATGAAAAGATCAAAACTGTTAAGTATATCTATATCTTGAAATGTAATAAATAGACTTCAACAAAATTGTAGTTAGGGTTGCACAAATAGCCCACGGCCTGAGGCCCAACCTGAATCCGGCCTAGGCCTGGTCAAAGCCTGGACCAGTCCGTCCTGCAAGGCTACCAACAGACCAAGTATTTTTAGAACAAATTCGGCCTGACCTGACCTTTTAAAAAGCCTGATCAGGCCTGGCCTATAGCTTGATTCGGCCCAAGGCCTGAACCGGCCCAAAGCCTGGTCTTATATATGGAAAAATTAGACTTGGACTAAAGTCTCTCTTGATATGTTTTAAGTTGAGAGCCCGTACTAGTGTGCAAATGATTTTAAAGGATGCATGTTATATTTATAGTTTTAATAGCCTATGATAAATTAGTGGTTAGGAGATGTGGGACTTAAACTAAGGTCCCATATGATCAGCCAAGGCACCAACAGTTAGGTAAGGAAAGAGCTACTGCAACTTATGGAGTGCTTCCTGCTGCAAATATCCCACAGAATCGTCCCTTTGCTTTAACAACTATGCATCATACTCGTCTCAATTCAACTTTCCTGACTAGCTGACTGATATAGATAAAAGATTTCATTCCTTTCATCCTGGTTTAGTTATTGAATTGTCTAAATCACTCGTGGTTAAAGTAAACATATGTTATAGTTACTTAGAAATAACAATGTTTATCCTTCAAAAGGATTAATTTTTTTGGAAGTTTCTACTCTACTATGGTCCAATTTTGACAGAGTACCTGTTCTTTTATTAGCCTGTGTGGTCTAAATAAAGTGAGCACCTCTTAATTACTCACAAGTGGTGATGTTGATTTCGTGGATGTCACATATATTCTTCGCTAGTGGATCAATCATTGCTACAGCTGGGTATAGCTCTGATGTTGTTAATGTTGTTATATGGGATACACTAGTTCCTCCTACATCATCACGAGCTTCCATAATGTGCCATGAAGGTTCTTCTCTCAATAAAATTTTATGTTTCAGTTGTTGAAATAAAAAGGCAGATAAGGAGCTATACATTTTGAGAGATATTTTGAGAGCTATAGCAGTTAGGGTTTGAAGGGAAAAAAGGCAATCAAGATGGAGAAATAAAAAATTATTGAGGTAACATATTTGCTATGAATGTAAATTATAGTATAATGCTACATCAAACTTTACACCATACACTTTAAAGTTTTGCATTGTTGGACTCATAACATTAATATACATTAGGCATGAATAACAAGGAATTATATCTTGTAGGAGATTACAAAAAATAACTATATGAAACTAAACCCAAAACCAACAAAACTGCTACTCTCAACAAAACTGCTAGCTCAAGAGTCCCACATCGGCTAAAAATGTCTCTATTGTCCCAGCTTTGTTCTATAAATTAAGGGGAGTTCAAGACTTCAAAATATAATTGCATAGTAATCTAAAGTAAATGTTTGAACGTCTGGGCTTGTCTGGACCTGGCCTGGGCCTGGCTTTGCCAACAGGCCTTGACAGATCATGTTTTTTATTCTATTATCTGGCCTGGTCCGGCCTGTTACTATTTAAGGTTGGGTCTGGCCTGGCCTGGTCAATGGTCAAAGCTTGGAAGGCCTTGATTAGGCTAGGCCAGGTAGCTTGTTTGTGCATCACTAATCGTAGTCTATCAAGTTGGTCAAGAGATTGCAGAAACTAAGGTAGGATCGTAGAGCATTCCAAATGCTTGCTGAGCTAATTCAGAGATCGTAGTGTGCTCTCAGAAGCGTAGAGTCTGCTAGACAAGCAAGTGAAGATCGTAGTGTGCTAGTACTTAAGAGAAATCGCAGTGTTCTCATTTGCTAATGTCGGATCAAGCACCAATGTGGTAAGACACCACGATCAGAATCGTAGAGCTTCATCTGTTTGTGTCAGAAGCATCGAGTCCTGTCCATTTGTTTAAAAAATAAATTGCAACAAATATGGAATGGGTTATAAACGTTGAAGTCCTCGAGAGGCTTAATGTCACAACATTCATCCTTAGTATATAACAAAGAAACGTATTGAAGAAGCTAAGGAAAATACTATGGGTCAGCAGAAAATACATTTTTGTGTGTTAGGTGAAAGCAGCAGTCTGCTGTGTCAAGGGCCAAACTGCAAATCAGAAGTTGTGCAAAAAGTTTCCATCAGAGCTCAGAAATGTCAAATACATTTAATGCTACAACGGATGTCTTTAACGGATACATTTCAAAGGCCTCATATATATAAAAGATAAGCAGATGAAAGATCTAAGCAAACATTGAACAAAAACGCTGAAGAACACTCCTTTCCTAGTTCTTGTCTCATATCAGCCAGGGATCATATCCCTAAGATTTGATACCAACTGTGACGCCCCCAAAATAGGTATACATCACCCATTCTGAGTCGCTAAATACATGGTACATAAATCAAATACAAACTTCTTTTATACAATACGACAAAAGCGTAACTTAGAGTTTTTACACGAATATTGTCTCATAGACAATATTCAAACTCAAATGAAGTCCTAATTACATTTATTATCACATTATTTCATAAAATAGTGAGGACTACTATAGCCACCATCTCAGACCGTCACTCTGTTCAACAACTACTCCCGGTTACGTTCTCATTTCCTGAAGAGAACAATGAAAGCAAAAGGGTGAGCTCAACTAGCCTAGTAAAAATATTATGACTAAGATAATACATAATAAATTATCGTTAGCCTTCAACAATGTTAAACTGATAAAATACAATAAACATCAAGTTTAACTGCAGCGGAACAAGCAATCCATTAGAAGATTCAAGTAGAGCATGATATCTACTATCTTCTATGATTTAAAAAGTTTTTCATCAACTTTATCACTAAGACTCAGCTTAATAATTAAACCACATTATCAAATCATCCATGTACTACGGGCCAATGATATTCATGTAATCATCAATGGTCATGATCATACCAATAACTGTCCATCAATGCACTACGGACCAATGAGGACTTTTACTACATCATTTGTAATATTACGGTTATGATTATACCGAATAATTCCTGGTCATAATCATACAAATCAATAGTACACCTATGCACGTAAGCCACATATGACTTTTATCACAATATAATCATGAGGATAATGACAATGATATAAGAATTCAATTAAAAGAAAGCAAATGATAAATTTTTAAAGATTTATAATTTAATTTATCTAGAATTCAATAATGTCCAAATTATCAACATGATACTGCTTTTGTGGAGTTAAATTCAAGAATAATATTGTATCAAAAATAATTTGGATCGAAAGAAATCAATTTTTGTAATGAATAGTACTCCGGGTGAATAGTACCCGAGTGAATAGTATCCCGTGAATAGTATTTTGTGAATAGTACTCGTGAATAGTACTTTATGAATAGTACCTGTGAATAGTACTTTGTGAATAGTATCCTGTGAATAGTACTTTGTGAATAGTACCGTATAAATGAATACTACTCATGGACAGTACTCCTGCATGAAATGCTTAAAATTTAACAAGAATGTGTAGAAAATATCATTGTGAAACGATACTAGATAAATCACAAATTTCAAGGATATTCTACTAATTTCACGGAGTATAGAAGTAATACTTTAACAAAATGAGGGTATAATCAAGAATACGAGACGAAATAATATTACTCACATACTACAGAGTATGTAAGAAAATATTATTCTTATGAATACTGAACAAAATAATACCCCTTACCTCCGAAGAAGACTGGATACTGGAATAATGAGGTAGCAGATTTCTCTTCTTCTTTCTCTCTATAGTTTTTCTCTCTATAATTGCTCTTGTGAGTCTTAGTGAAATGGTGAGAATGAAGGAGGAATGAGCTTCTATTTATAGGAAAATATAGTTTTGATAATTGCACGTTTTGGGGCTCGAAATATTACAATATAATACCTTCATCTATACCTCCATTTTAAATTTAGTCATGCAAGTATTATCAAACTTGCACCACCTCCTCTAATAGTACATCATGTGAATTAATAGTACATTCATGTGAATCAATAGTTCTATACATGTGAAAAAAATAATTACAGTATAGTACATTCATCTATACCTCCATTTTAAATTTAGTCATGCAAGTATTATCAATCTTGCACCACCTCCCTTAATAGTACATGTATGTGAATCAATAGTACACACATGTGAACAAATAGTTATAAGCATGTGAATTAATAGTAATTAATTATTCATTTATCCGATTAATTACCCGATTGGTCAATATAACCTCCAGACATCAATTATTATCGAAATAAATATCGATTTCCACTAACACTAATAATCCCAACACAATAGAAATATCAATATCATCTTTAATTAACATGAACTTATTCATCATTAATATTATAACTCACAATATTTAACAACCAGATCATTCCTAGGAAAGAGGGGACTTTTCGATAAGGATTTCTCCCTATTGGCGCGCAATTAGGTGACCAAACCTCTCATTGACAGAACTTTCTAGACATTGTCAATATTGCAAATAATAATATGAATAACTTTATCGTCTCAATTATTAATTTAATAATATAAAATATTATGCATATGATACTGTGACAATAATTGAATCAATAATATGAAAGATATTATGCAGCAATTACTGTAGCAATAATTGAGTATTACTAAGTGACTTCTCACGTAAACATCAATAATCAATACCGTGTGCTACTATACAACCATGCGTATTACTGTACTTTTACCATCGGGTAGTTCAACAGTTTAACGATAAAACTTTCGCCGTTATTTTTATAAAAATATAATTCTGTCGCTTTCTAACTACGACAATACTTTCATTGTGGGGTCCACCAATGATTGTACCGTCGTACGAATATCTCCTGTTAAAACGAATATTCTCCGACCAATCGAATATTATATAACCACTTGCTTACTTTGCAAAATTTATAAATAATACACACAACTATAATATTATATCAAATTTACACTATAATATTCAAAAATATATTTCGAGAAAAATTAATCTTTATTCATAAAAGTTGGGGTCTTACAAAAATACTTTTTATAGACTTTGTAAAAATCTTAATTCAATACCACCTAACTTTTAAAGACATTAAAAAAATTGTAATTGAATACCAGTAAACTTTTATAAATTCTTTAAATATCTTGATTGAATACAACTAAACTTTTAAAATATTTAAAAGTCTTTAAAAATCTTAATTGAATACACCCCTAAGTGTTGGTCGTGCTTATTTAGACGTACTCTTATAGAGAATATTTGTACTTAGGGACTCATTTATAAAATAGGTGAAACTTTTAGTGATAAAAGTGCTATTAACCCCCTCTACTCAGTATTATATATATATATATATATATATATATATATATATATTAAGTAATGGTGTTCCATAATCTTAAATTATATGAAAGTTTATATTTATTTTTTATTTTTTTCATTCTCTTCTCATTTTGTATGCTTGAATTATTAAGTGAAAATCAAAATCATTACAACCTTATAATGAAAGTCAAATTAAGACATTTATTATAAGACAGAAGAAGTATATTAATAGGGAAAGTGTGTTTTTTGTGTGTTATGACATTCTTTGGTGTAAGGAGTGATTTTTTTAAAAGTTATACTTTCTCAGTCTCTTAATATAAGACGTTTTTTAATATATGACGTTTTAGAATTTCAAGTAAACATTAATTACTTAGTTATCAATATTACCCAAATATTAAATATAATTTTGATTTTCTCACTATTTTTTGCCCAATAAATAACAATCTCTTTTTCCAACACAAAGGCAATATAAACATTTGATATTATATTTAATGTTATACAATCAATTCCTCTAAAAAGTCTTATATTAAACGACGGAGGGAGTATTTAAGAAACAAATGTGTCTATATCCAAAAGGTTTGGATATGAGTCCACACTAAGTTTACAAAAAACTTGCAGAGTACCAAGAACATACAATTTCAAAGCAGTGTAATCCCTACTCTACTCCCAGAGAGATTAAAAAAGAGAACTTTGAATTCACAATTACATCAAGAAAAAGCTAACAGAAACCAACTTTATGTAATATCCCAGTCCCACATCAGAATTGCAATGCCAAGACTCTGATATATATATATATATATATATATATATATATATATAATGAGCATTAAGAACATTACTGAAAAAGCTAACAGAACCAGTTGCCATGTGCCACTAAATGTACAGTTTTCTTGTCTAACACAGTTACAAAAGTTTTATGGATCAAGCAGAAAATCAAGTGATAAAACATTACAGGTGAAAAAAGGTTGTTCATTGAAGAATAACGGTGTCGGTCACTTTTCAGCAACAACCGCTAGTTGATGCATCTGGGGACGGCGGTTTTTGCTTAAATATATTTCGTTTACCAGCAGTTGAGCCGTCGGCTAAGAGGCTTGGCGTTTCCAAGATCTGCAAATCAACATGAATAGCAATAAACATCAGCATAGCTTCACCAAAACAGTAAACATCAGGCATAGTTTCATATAAATTAGATATCTCAGAAAATGATACAGAAGTTTTAGAAAATGCTCAACCAATCATGTCAGTAGATGGGGAAGGAAGAGTAGTCCTTTCAAATTGGAGGGAAAACTATGATATTGTTAAAAGCAGGAAAAATATTCTTCTTGAGAATATAATTGTCCTGATATAAACCTTGTGAGTTATTCTGTTGATAAACCATTGATTTTACTTAGATAATCAAACAAGTAATCAATATATACATAAAAGTAAATGCTGCATATCCCACTGTCCCACCTTCACTCGGATGCTAACAGCAGTTCCCGCCTTTTTAAGTATTAAAGTTCCACAAAATTTTCAGAGGTAATTGTGCCAGATTTTAACATTTCGTAGCATTCGTGAGCCATGATGTCCTTAGACAAGACTAACTTTGTGATGCAGTTCTTCAATAATACTTGGACATCATAAGTCACTCCCCTTAAAAAAGTACACTGAATCTATGAATGTCGCAACATTTGTCTTCCTTAATTAGTTTTTTGTGCGAAGGTAAAGAAAAGAAAGAAAACCAAAAGAGACGGCCGAAATGATGCGGGTCACAAGTCTCCAGCTAACAGGAATCCTGCAGGGCCAGGGTGACTCACTCTCCAACAGATAAATATATATATTCTATGAGGGAAGCTGATGGAAAAGTTATTGCTTATCAGCTTTTGTGAACAGCAATGAAAGAGAAAGATCTGATGTTCATGTAGTTGCATGGTTTTTGGCAAGGACAAGATTATTTTTTCCCCTTTGTTGGATAAGCACATAGAAGATTTTTATTTACCAAAAAAGAGGGCAAATCCTGCCTCTAATATAAATTTCTTATTGTAACCTTTATCAGTAATTAAATTTGCTATTGCAACATTGTCAGCATAACATTAAGGCTTTAACATGATTACGCGAATCCTAGTGAGCATAAATGACATTGTGCTCAAAACAAGGAACATGAATAAATGGGAACTTAATGACCATAAACAAACAAAACATTTTAAAAAAATGCTAATAATTTATATACCTTCAAAACTAGTTCCTCAAAACATTCCTCCACATTCATCCGAGTTTTTGCACTACATTCTGTGAAAAGGCATCCATATTCCCGAGCAAAGTCAATTCCCTCTTTTTTGGTGACAACCCTTTCACTTGACTGATCAGAAGATAATTAAGATGTAGTGAATACTTAATCAATAACAAACTTCAGTACAATATTTTTAAGAAGGTTACATTTGAGAAGCTGGCAATAATATATTAATATTAATAAGTTCCAGACAGGTTATTATATAAGAAGTGATTAATTGTAGAACATTTCAGAACTGAATTTTACTGTGATGAAGGATCTAGATGAAGTTTCTAAAAGAGATACCTTATCAACTTTGTTGCCAACAAGCATCTTGATGCAATCTTGATTTGTTGAATAAAGGTCAATTTCCTTTGACCATATGTCAGCCAGATTTGTGAAGGTTTCTCGTCGTGTTACATCATAAACTGTTCATATTTGCAGTGAAACAGATAACTAGTTATAAAATATGAACTTAAAGTCCGAGTTGAAGAGTCTCAAAAACAAAGAATCTGGACTCTCATAAAATACAGATATGAGACATGACGGATGTTAAACATGGTTTGATGTAAATACAACTAAACAATGTAAAAGCATATGATTTGAATAAATATTTTACATATTATAATGCAGACGTAGTTAGTTCAGGAACAGCTACATATGCATAAGAGAACAACTCAAACTCATTGCACATTAAGGAAATTTATATTAGTTATTAAAAATTAGGAGTCACTCAGAAAGCAATAACTAATCAATTTCAGGAAATCCCATTCATTAAGAATATTGTTATTATAATCCTTAGTTCATTCCAATATCAAGAAGTGGTGATTCAAAAAACAAATAGTTACCACTTACCACTGGCATCTTAGTCTCACAACTATGCAAGTAGAAGAAAAGATATGGGATGAATCCTGACAATGGCTCAGGGCAATAAATCAGTTTTACATTATCATATCATACATTAATCCATACATAGAAATGTTTGAACTCTGTAAGCATATATTTTCTCAAATATAAATGAAAAACAAGGTGCCAATAAAAACCTGATTTATATCTATACCCAAATACAAACATGTTATCTCAGCATCCAGTCTTCAACTAAGTGTTAATCTATCATTATGATGACTAGACTAGAAAACTTATCTATAGTACACTATAAATGCAAAACACATAATGCTTTCGGGTTAAATATACTTTCTCCACTCTACTCGACCTCGGTTTACAAACGTATTACTAGACTGAAATTTTTAACAATTGAGTCAGTGAACTACAAATGTTTATCAAATCGTTACAAAATCCGTTAAATGAGTTGACTTTTAACAGAAACGTATTACATCAGACAAGGATGGCCCCACAACCAATTACACGCCACCTATTTCACGTGGGTTAATCCTAGTCATTGCCACTGTGGAATCAAGTCTTGGTGATATAACTTATTTAAAAGGGATAAAGGGAGGAAATAGATAGATCTGAAGTAATTGAATACACATTGATTTAGAGAGATTCAAAGAGAAAGTGACTAGGTCACCAATTTCTCAGAGAAAGCAGCCCTGTTTCTTCATGGCAGCTTCAATCTCAGGCCTGAAACTAAACTTAAATTCAACTAGATGTCTTGACAATATGAGATCTGGTGCTGCAGGTAACAACAAATTTCAAAGGAACACAAATGAGAGAGAAGCAATTGATGGAGATGATAGAGAGCAAAGTAATGGAAGCGAAGGAGGCATGCGGGTGATCGGAGGTCAGACAAGTGTATGGCAGCATGGGACAAAGTGGAAGAAGTGAGTCAGGCCAAGGTCGATCTGCGACTCAAGTTAGAGAGAAGAAGATCCTCTGGAATCCTTCTGTCACGATAATTCCCAAATCGACGAGTGCCGCTACGATGAAACCCATGGCAGATGTGTTTGACCTGGGGATTAGGAATCACAGCGTTGCGAGAGAGAGATTAGGGTTTTCTTATTTACATGGATGGGTTAATGGACTGCAATTAGTTGTGTGATAGAGGATTTCATGTTCTCTAATTTGATGTGTGCAATTTAATTTTGCTAATTTAATAAAACCTTCTTCAATTTAAGCTTCATTATTGTGCAAGAGAGAGACGAGAAGAATTTTTTTCTTACAGAGTTGGGATAACAGGAAAGGGAAAGACCCTTTCTACTTGGAGAATCAATTTAATTATTTAGCTAACATTAAAAGATACATTTAAAAATATAATTTTTCTTCAAAAATATATCTTTTAATTTAAGTTTAAGAAATTAGAAGGGATGAAATAAGTAGTAGCACTAGGTAAATATTCTAAATTTTTAAGTAAATAAAGTGCTTGACAACATTAATTAATAAAATAGTAGTATATAATAATACAACAATTTTAATTATATATTTAATCCACGCAAGTATATACTGTCATGTATTTTAATTATATACTACAACGTATTGCCACATCAATTTTCTATTAAATGGTTAACTTGTATGCATTTTACTCTATCACTTTTGTAAATAATGTGTAGATCAATGAGTTAACCGTAAAAAAATTCAGTTTAATGATGCATTTGTAAACCGAGATCGGGTAGAGTGGGGAAAAGTGTATTTAACCCGAATGCTTTCCATTAATGATTTAAAGCTTTTTGGGCTGGCTGAGATTTGTTAACGAAAAGTAAGGGTGTAAACGAGTCGAATCGGAGCGAACAGAGAGCTACTCGAATTCGACTCGAAATGATAAATTCGTACTCGAATTCGGCTCGAATTTGAATTATATTTGAAAAATCCTACTCAGATTCGACTCGATTGGAATATTTATTACTCGAATTCGATCCGACTCGACTCGAATATTTATTCAAACTTCGCGAGCTTCAAATTTGAGTCTTCACATAATAACTAGTTTTATAATAAATATAATTATAAATTGAATTTGTTATTTTATTTAAAAATGAGAAAATATATTTATTATTACACTTTACAAATATAAATCAAAATTAAAATTAAAAACAAAACAAAATAATAACTAATTATCCTAATTTGATTTAAATTTGTATAAATTATAAGAGAATGTATCGAACATCTAATCGAATATGTATTAACCGAGTATGTATCGAATCACAATCAAAAATTCGAATAGTTTGAATATTAAACGAGTCGAGTATAACCTTGCTCAGATTCTATTCATATTTTTATTCGAATTATTTTTAATGCTCAGATTTGGATCATATTATTAACGAATCCGAGTCTCGCTCGTATTTTTTTGAGTCGGTCCGAACTGTGTTGGCTCGTTTACAGCCTTAACGAAAAACATAATACATCATAACATTTCCACAACTTTAGGAACTTGGCAAAAACTTGAAGACTGAACATGGAACTGTGAATGGTCCAAAAACCACAAGATAAAAGCAGGCACCTAAAACAACTCCTGACTACTATGGCATTTCTATAGAACCAATAAAAATTCAGCCTAGGTGCCTACTGAAACATCTTCAGAACATTATTCCTAATGACAGCCAATAGTTATTGATAGGGGTAACTAATTTTGCTAGGAAAAATCTACCTCAACTCCTAAAGTGAACCTAGAAGGGGCAGATTGCTAACTATATAAATGGGTAGGAGAGAAAAATGAAAATCTATTATAATATAAAATTATTGCCTACGGCCATAAAGGAATAGAATATAGTTAGAAAAATCAATGTTCTAAAAATCCCCGCCTAGGCGCTAGGCCCCCCCTTGGCGCCCCGCCTAGGCGCTAGGCCCCCCCTGGCGCCTCACCTAGGCTTAAGGCGGCAAAAAAAATTCCTCCAGGAAATTAGGCGGGGTCTAGGCGGAGAGGTTTTTTTTAATTTAATAACTACCCAAACCAGATTTTAATATATTTATTTTTCTAATGATTTACCATATTTATAATACAAATTGTAGCATATCAAATCACAACAAAAACTGAACAATATCAAGTCAAAATGAATAATTTTATTATAGTTGTAATTTTTTGAACTTGTACCAACTTCAAATTATATAAATGATGATAGATTTGTAATATTTAGTTTAATTCAATATAATTCCTAAATTTATGTTTAGTTTCTTAAGTTTTAATATTGAATTATATTCTTGACATTTTAAATTTTATTATTTAATAGCAATCTTGTTTATGAATAAAACTAATACGTTAAAAATATGTTTGAACTTTGAACAATTGCATGTTTGTATTTGAACTTTGACATTAACAATATGAATATGTGTTTGAACTTTAAGCAAAGGCCTTTATTATCTTTATTATAGATTATTTTGCTTTATATTATTGTTTTGTTTGGATAAATGTAAAATAAAATATTAAAATTGGTTTAAAATAAAAAATTCTGCCCAGACCCCGCCTAGGCCCCCTAGCCTCCCGCCTCCCGCCTAGCGCCTTTTAGAACATTAAAAAAAAACAGTAGGCTTGGTCGGATCATACACATCAAATAAAATTTGTCAACACACATTCAAGGAATAAATCAAAAAATAGGAAATAGAAAGTAGCTGAAGCAGAAGGAAACATACCCATTATAACTCCTTGAGCTCCTCTGTAGTATGAACTAGTTAAAGTTCTGAATCTCTCCTGTCCAGCTGTGACATAAGAAATTAGAAAAAAAAATTCCACATACTTCATTCTAGTTTTCTAAAGCAAATAATGGCAATCCAACTGCTTTATTGAGAAAACATTGTAAATTGCAAACAGAAGAGAAGGAGGATGAATAAGTGTCGATAAGAATAATAAAATATGCAAAACGAAATAATAAGAACTTGGAGTTAAAGATATGAAAGACATGGGTCAAAGAAAAGCTGCAACATCCAAGAACAGGTATCAAAACATAAACCCATCAATTTTTCCGTGAGGACAGGGGAACTGCAAGTGTTAAGTATATCACACTCATAAGGAGAATTACCTGTATCCCAAATTGCAAGCTTCAATTTTTTCCCCTCAAGGGTAACATGTTTAACCTTAAAATCCACCCCTACAGAAAGTGGACCAATGATTAGTGGAATCATGACATTAGCCTAGAAATATATATAATATTACTGATCTGCCAGGATATAATTTAAAGTCAAGCCTTTTAACTCTGGTATATTCTTAAAAAAATCATTTTAATAATCATTTTCTATATGGATGCCCCTTGCTCTATAACATTTAGCGAGGGAACTAAACACATGACCTCACATAGCAACTTTGAGTTACAAAAGAGCTTAAAAGAACAACATGGGTGAGAAACTAAGGAAAATATCACCAATGTCAAAGTATGATCATATCATGCAAACAATACAACTAGAGTTATGTATAGTCTCCCTTCTATTGTTAGAAAAAATTATTTTTATCGTTCCAGCCCAAGAGAATATAAAGCTAGAGTGTAGTTCCATGTTTAAAATTTGGATAAGAGAGAGGAATTCCACAAAGGGAGGTATAGGGGATGCATACATAGCCAACATATACACAAGCCATTCCCTAAATACAATGGACTGCAATCTACAGGATGCAACATTTCTTGGCTATAAATCCATATCAGGTGAACACAGCTTCCAATATCAAGCGAAAAATTTAATGAATAACACGAACACAAGACTAGTAGATTATCAACACCACTAATACAATGCAAATCCATTGTGTAGAGAAACAATAGCGACATAGTATACCAAACACTAGCATTACCAAACTGCTTATGATTGCTTTAAAAAAAATACTTATTAACTCTACCAGAGTATCCTAAACTTTTCTTTTTAAGCTTTTGGCCTTAAGTATCCATTACCTACCAAGTTACTAACTGCCTATTAAGGGTTGATTCTTATTGTGTCAATGTAGCACTCAAACATCAACTAGAGGAAGATGTCCACATATAATTCACATAATACACAAGGGAAAGAAAAAGGCAAATATACTTTGATCCTGAAATCATAGTGGACCAAACCCACCAACCCAAAACACACACATGAACTAATAAAGATTATGAAAGGCAATAGTTACCAATAGTAGGAGAAAGATCTTCAAAAGTATTAGCAGTGAAACTCAAGAGCAAACTACTCTTGCCAACTCCAGAGTCCCCAATCATCAACAACTTGAACAAGTAATCAAAATCCGGCTGACTAGATGAATCCATTGAAGCCACTAAAACCCTAACAACTGAACGTAACTTATAATCAGGAAAAAAAAAATCAACAATATATGTAACTACAAATCTAAAAGAGAGAGAAAGAGAAAGTACCTATCTCAATTAATTGATTGACGAGAAATTGATGGTACAGATCTATGAAACAGAGGGTTTCAATTAGAGGGATGAACAATTTTTATATTTCTGTATATATAATGTATGTATAATTGTGTTTATATGATTTTTATTGAATTTATTAAAGCAAAAAGTAAAGACATGGAGCAGAAGGGCTAAGAAACTCTATAAAAAGTCTTTATTTAATTGACGTTGGTAGATTACAAGGTTAGTCCACCGGTTGCTTACTTTAGACATCAACTCGGGAAAAAAAATCTCTATGTACTTTTGTCAGTCCTCTTTATTTTTCTGGAAAAAAAAAAGAGAGGCGATAAATTCACAATATTTTTTATTATTTTTATAACAAAAGTATCGCTGTAGATGTCGTTATAGGATCTATAACGACACTTTTATTATGAAAATAATATTTTTTGTTGTGGATTTAACAATTCCAAAAAAAAAATTATGTTCAACAAATATACGTTGATCTTTATTATTGTTCAACAAATAATTGTCCGTGAAGGCACGAATTAACGAATAGAATGAACAGTCCTTGTGTTTTCTGCTAAAATCAAGGGTCCTTAACATTAATATACAACAATTAGAAAGTAATTACAAAAATAAAACATCCACAAAATAATTACAAAAACAACGCAATACAATATTACCTTGTTAAAATTACGCGTTATTAACTCCCTACACGTCAGTTACCGACTTTCAAATTTCCAACTGACCCGTCCTAAAATCACGCTGATGAAGAAAAAAAGGCAACTTTGAGATCAGAAAAAACAGAGCAACGAAATCGGAGAAGACGAGATGCAACTTTGAGATATGATAATAGAGGAGAAGATCAACAACTTCAAGATCAACAACAACTCCAAGATCAACAACAACTTCAAGATCAACTTCCCGGATTATATATATATATATATATATATATATATATATATATATATATATATAACGTGAATGATTACGTAAGATGACTCGATACCCAACTTCTTTTTCTACAATTTCTCTTCAGAAAGACGCCCAAACTTCTTTTTCTACAAATTCTCTTCAGTATACTGACTGTTTTGATTTCAAAATGCATGTAAAAATATGTTTTATATTCTGGTTACTAAGTACATATAAATTGGTTCTTTATTTATTATTGATTTGGTTACTGTATAATGTTTATTTGGTTGTTGTATACTTTAAATATTTATTTGGTTACCCCGTGGTTACTATATACTCGTTTATTGGTTACCTTTCTTAAGTTTTTCGCTCTTTGATTGGTCACATGTTGAGTATAATCGATCGCTTTTTGATTGCAAAATGAATGTAAAAATATGTTTTATATTCTGGTTACTAAGAACATAGAAATTGGTTTCTGTTTATTATTGATTTGGTTACTGTATAATGTTTATTTGGTTGCTGTATACTTTAAATTAATGTTTATTTGGTTACCCCGTGGTTACTATATACTCGTATATTGGTTACATTTCTTAAGTTTTTCGCTCTTTGATTGGTCACACAGTTAGTATACTGACTGTTTTGATTGCAAAATGAATGTAAAAATATGTTTTATATTCTGGTTACTAAGAACATAGAAATTGGTTACTGTTTAATATTGATTTGGTTATTGTACAATATTTATTTGGTTGCTATATACTTTAAATGTATATTTTCCTGATATTTTTATATTGATCGTTACTTATTAAATACATTGGTTATCTTCCTGCAACAGTTGGATCTTTAAGTACATATTGATGTTTTTTATATTGTTTGTTTTTGCTGTAAAATGCATGAAAAAAATATGTTTTATATTATGGATACTAAGTAAATATATGTTGGTTACTGTCTAATTTGGATTTGGTTAGTATATAATGTTGACTTGTTTACTGTGTAATATTATCATGGTTACTACATAATATTCTTGTGTTTTATCTTGATTTTTTATATTGATGTTTCTTGATTAACTACATTGGTTACCTTCGTACACTCGTTAGTCTTTAATTTGTAACACAGTCATTACTGATTGTTTTGGTTGTAAAATGAATGTAAAAATATTTTTTATAATCTTGGCTGTAAGACCCCAACTTATTATAAATAAAATTGAATTTTCCTTTATTCATTATTCTAAATTAATAAGGGTTAATTTGATATAATTCTTTGGTTATGGGTGAAATGTGCAAAGTTTACAAAATAAGCAAGTGGTTATAAAATATTCATTCGGGGAATATTCGTTTGGTCGTGGAATATTCTTTTTGTAGGGGAATCTCTCATGCGACGAACGCAGCATCATTAATTGGGCCCCATAACGGAAAAACGGTTGGATGAAGGAAAACGACAAAGATTGAGTTTTATAAATAACGACGTAAATTGTTACCAATTAACACCGTTGGGTTACACAGTGGTTAAAATACAAGATGTCTGGCGTGGTTGCGTAAGTAGCACACAAGATTGTTACAAAGATATTATTGAATTATTGATCCTTACGTAAAGAAGGCCTTTACTCGATAATTGTTACAGTGAATTCTTGCTTCAATATTATATTTTATTGATTCAATAATTCTTTGCGTTGATATTTTGTATTCTTTGTTATTTCAATAATTGTCATTACACAATATTTTCCATTATCAAATCAATAATTCATATTATTTGAATAATATTATCGAGATAACATTATTGGCAATGTCTAGAAAGTTCTTTCTAAGGAGAGGTTTGGTCACCTAATCACACGTCGATGAAGGAGAAATCCTTATTGAAAGCCCTCTTTCTCAGGAACTACACGGTTGTCGATCTTTGTGATTACGTAATATTATTTTAAATAAGTAATTATTGATTATTATGATAAAGAAAATATTTATTTTATGTGGATATAGATGGAGAAAATTTTAATGTGACAATTGTTGAAGATTAATATTTTATCTTTTTTGATAAAATAATTCATTTAAATATATTATTTTAATAATATATTAACGGTGATATTTTATAATGAATGTGGGATATATGAGTATATGAGGAGGTAGAGTATTTTGTGGCATTAAATGTTTAACATATGTTTTGTGTGTGGTGGACACAATTCTTGAATAGAAAATTGATTATAGGCGTAAAATCGTCCGTTTGTGGATTTCGGTCCAATTTCTGCTTGGAATTTGGAAAAATTTTTCTTCTGCAGTTGTAGAGAATGGAATTTCCATGGAAACTCATGAGTTTCAATTTTTCGATAAACGAGCTATTTTCATGAATTATTGAAGTTTTGGAAAATAAAATGGTTTTATTAAATTTATGGGGGACCCACTTTTGGTTGGTGGAATATGCATAAACGCTAATTTTATTCAAAGATGGCTGATTCCAACCTAGCATGCGTAGAGAAATTGGTAAAGAAATAATATATTTTATTATTTTAGTCTCCTTTGGCGTTCTAGCATTTTCCTATAAATAGAGGGCTAAGTTAGAATTGAAAATCACACCAGAAACTAAGTTTTCTCTCTTTCTCTCTCTATATTGTCGAACGTATTCTTGTGAGTATATTTTGAGTGTTCTTTATACTATGCGGGTTTACATCACCTTATCTGAAATTCAATCGAAGATGCGGTTATTTTGAGGTAAGGGGTATTATTTTCTTCTTAAATGATATTTTTCTTCAATATCATTATCTTTGAAGTATTGGTGAACTTTTTATCAAATTTGGAACTTGTTGTGTTCGGGGTTTACTATTCACGTGTCGGACTATTCACGTATCGACCTTATTCACGAATCTGACCTATTCATTCAAAAAAATAAAAATTTTTCTTTTGTCAAAATATCTATTCTCGATACTAGCTTTGATTGTATCCATGTTTTGATCATTCTTGAATTTTACACCAATATGATTATTTTTGAAGTATTTTTGGACATGGGTAAAATAAAGTACGAATCCTTAATCCTTAATTCTTGTCATTTTGTTTCAATCGGATTCGTTTCTTTAAAAATATTTTTCATCATCCTCGATCCTAAATGGTGATATAAATGAATATCTTTGGCACAGAAGGTGCAAAGATGAACGATTAATCGATGAATATCTTTGGCTTAGTAGTGCAAAGATGAGCAGTGTTGAGATGAACATGACCAACTGGTGATACAAATGAATATCTTTGGCTCACAGTGCAAAGATGATTAAAGATGTATATTGATTGTTATTACAGGATAAACTATTGATGATGGACCTTTAAACCTTAGAAGACGGTAGAATTCTTTCTCTACGTGACTCTTCTAATGGATTCTTGCTTCCATTGCATTTGTTGATCTAAAACTTGTTGTCTATTGTATTCTATTAGATTTTTCCTCGTTGAAGACTAACGATAATTTGTTGTATATTATCTTAGTCATAATATTCTTTTACTTGGGCTAGTTGAGCTCACCTTTTTCCTTTTTGTTCCATTTTCTTCTCGGGGAGGTGAGAATATAACGAGATCGAGTCGGGGTATGGAGTGATGGTTCTAGGAAGATGTTTTAAATTTCCCTCATTATTTACGTAAAATAGTGTATGAATAATTAATGAGGACTTATTTGGGTGTGTATATTGTCTGAAGACAATAATTGTATTCAAACTCACGATTGTATTGTCGTATTCTACTACACGACATCTGTATTGTCAAAGTTGTAGTTTGCTTTCTATACATGTATTTTGGCAACTCGGAATGGGTGTTGTATACCTATTTTGGGGCGTCACGGTTGGTATCGAGCTTAGGGATATGATCTCCATGGAGATCGGGAATAGAACTAGGATGGGAGAGACGAGTAAATCCTTCGCTAGTGTGTCCTACCTAAGCTTATTTGTTGGTCGATCATAATATAGGATATTATGTGATATGTTAATTTGTTTAATTAACCCTTGTTTTATAAGCGATTTAAGAATGGTCACTGGAGAACGTTAACAATGGAGTTTATGAGACCGTGGAGACAGCTTTACTACTCAATTCGAGAGAGAACGCGTCAACAGTCAGGGCAATGTTCCTCCCGTGAACAACGCCTAATGAGCAAATGATGAACGACGGGATGTTTAGAAGCTTTTTGCGCTTCATGCAAAATCGGACGAGGGAGACTCGTGTACAAAATACGGGAGGAAATGATAGTAACGTCAAGGTTTGTCACGGCAAACAATTCAAAGAGTTGGGACCACCAGATTTCCATGGAAAGCCGGATCCGATCAAGGCGTAAACGTGGGTCAAGCAAATTACCAAGATATTCGATGTCTTGGGGTGCACGAGGAAACGAAGGTTCCATTCGCCACCTTTATGTTTAAGTGGTAAAGCGATTCTTGGCGGGAATCACGTGAAGTGTACCAACCGGATGCATGCACTTAACATGTCTTGGGAAAGATTTGAATCTGTTCAATGACAAGTACTTTCCGTAAAGTATTAAATCATATGAAGGAGGTAGAGTTTATTAGACTTCGAGCGAAACAACATAAGCGGTGTCTCGATCTGAGGCAAGGTTCGCGAATTATCGAGTTTGCACCTCATTTGGTGGAGAATGAGGAACGAATGACGCGTATGTTTACGAGAGGTCTAAAACCGAGAGATTCGTCGATACCTTATCTCTCATAAATTTTCTCTCAGTATTCGAGATGTTGTCAATGGGGCTCGATTATTAGGCGAGATAGTGAGTATACTCAACCGAGGGGACCACAATCGTGGTAGTCATCGAACGATGATAACCAATGAGAGGAAAGAATACGGACAAAGCGGTAACCACTCGGTGTGGTAATCGTGGACATGATAATAGGAGAGGTGACTCAAGTGGAAATTTCGAAAGAGAAGATTCAACAATGACGGGAAGATATCAACGGCAAGCACCAACACCAACAACAAATGCTAGGGGAGGAGAACGGCCGCCGCTTAGATGTTACAAATGCGGGAAGGAGGGACATATCGCCCATTAACCTATCCACAACAATCCAAGGTATGTTACAACTTGTGGAAAGGAAGGCCACATCGCTCGAGATTGTCTTATCGCGAAACCAAGTTCAATGCGAGTGGTGTGATTCCAAGGGTCATCCGGATAAGTCGAAATCGGCCGGTTCTGGAAGAAGCGTTTGTCGTGGTTGGACAAAACGTGAGGAACCCAAACGAGGTGATCACGGGTAAGCTAATCTTGAATTCTTGCGAAGTTTATACCTTACTAGAATCTGGGTTCTACCATTCTTTTATCTCTCTCTGCTTGTGCTCAACGTTTAAACTTGACTCGGAGAAATTAGATTTTGATTTATCTGTTGAAACTCCGTTGGGTGAAACCTTCGTTACATCTACAGTTTATAAATCTTGCATGATCCAAGTTGGCACTATCACATTACCTGTTGATCTTATCTCTTTAAAGATACTTGCTTTTGATTTGATTTTAGGAATTGATTGGTTAACCACTCATCATGCCAAAATTGATTGTTTTCGTAAGGTTGTTAGTTTTCATATTCCTAACTTGACTTTGTCATACGAATTCAAACCACTAAACCACTAAAATCGATCCACCGTCATATCAAGCCACGAGCTATTCGTTTATTGAAAAGCGGATGTCAAGCTTTCTTAGCCCATGTTATGGATTTGAATAAAGACAAGTCGATTTGAATAATATTTACGTGGTTAGAGAATTCCACGATGTATTTCTGAAGAGCTTCCTGTTACACCCCGAGCGTGATGTTGAATTCTTTATTGACCTTGAACCGCACAAAGCCCATTTCTAAAACCCCATATCGAATGGCTCCTATTGAACTTCAGAGAGTTAAAAGTCCAACTACGTGGAGTAATTAGACATCGGTTTCATTACAGCCTAATACGTCTCCTTGGGGTGCTCTGTTTTATTAAGTAAAGAAGAAAGAGACGGGAGTATCGACTTTGTATTGACTATCGAGAATTGAACCATGTCACCATCAAGAATAGGTATCCGCTACCTCGCATTGATGACTGTTCGACCAGATTCTGAGGAGCGCAATTTTTTTCAAAGATTGATCTTTGTTCGGATATCATCAATTTGAAGATTAAAAGCGAGGATATTCCAAAGACGGCATTCGGGACTCGATCTGGGCATTATGAATTCTTGGTCATGTCTTTTGGATTGACTAATGCTCCTGCTGCTTTCATGGATATGATGAACCGTGTATTTAAGGAATATTTGGATCAATTCGTTGTTGTCTTTATTGATGACATCCTCATCTATTCCAAAAGCCATGAAGATCATGAGCACCATTTGAAGCTAGTACTACAAAGACTTCGTGAACACAAGCTTTATGCCAAGATGAAGAAATGCGAGTTCTGGCTTGAGGAAGTAGCATTCCTTGGGCACGTGGTGTCAAAACAAGGAGTATCTGACCGACCCAAATAAGATTGAAGCAATACAAAGTTCGAGCAACCAAGTCGGTGGCCAAGTCTGCAGACTTTTCAGGCTTAATTGGTTATTATCGGAGATTTGTAGAAAGATTTTCTCGAATCGCTATCTCGCTAACTCAAATGACTCGGAAGGATGCAAAATTCTTATGGAAGCGAGGAATGCGAGAAGAGCTTCCAAGAGCTCAAGAGGAGACTCATTTCGGCTGTTTCCGACAATACCATCCGGTTCGGATGGATTTGTTATCTCGCGATGCTTGCGGCGAGGGGTTAGGATGTGTTCTCATGCAACATGGGAAATTCATAGACTATGCCTCACGACAACTCAAAGAATATGAGAGAATTATCCTACTCATGATCCGGAGTTAGCGGCCCGATTATGTTTGCGTTGAAGATATGGAGACACTACTTGTGCGGGAGAAAGTAAAGATTTATACGGATCATAAAAGCCTCAAATATTTCTTCACCCAAAAAGAACTCAATATGCAACGACGCGTTGGTTGGAGTCATTAAAAGATTACGATCACACTATTCAATATCATCCTGGAAAAGCAGCGTAGTAGTGGCGCATTAAGTAGAAGATCATATGCAAGTCGAGTGCGATATTGTCAACGCAAAGGCCCATTTTATATGACTTGCAAAGGATGGAGGTAGAATTAAAGACTCGGGGACCCACATAATGATGGCGAATATACAAGTAGAACCGACTTTAATCAATAAAGTTAAAAATTTGCTCAAGCTACGGACACAACATGCGATGAGTATGAAGAAGAAAGTGCAAGAAGGAGCTATTAGGAAGCAAGAATTGATGAGGAAGGAATACTTGAGTCAATTCTAGACTTTGCGTTCTAACGATTACGACTGAAGCATAAAATCATGATGGAGGCACACAACACCCCGCTTTCAATCCATCTCAGGAGTACCAAAATGTATCATGATATTCGACATACATTTTGGTGGAACAATATGAAGAGAGAGAGATTGCGGAGTTTATCTCAAGATGTTTAACCTGTCAACGTGTAAAGGCGGAGCATCAAGTGCCAAAAGGTCCATTGCAACCACTTGAGATTCCGGAATGGAAATGGGAACACATTACTATGGATTTTGTTACAGGTCTTCCCAAAGTTTCTCAAGGCGTAGATGCAATTTGGGTTATTGTTGATAGATTAACCAAGTCGCCCATTTCTTACCGTCACGCCGACTTATCCCTTGAGCGTCTTGCTCGTATGTGCGTGAATGAGATTGTCTGATTGCATGGCATGCCAAGATCCATAGTTTGGATCGTGACCCGAGATTCACTTCAAGATTTTGGGTTAGCTTGCGAGAAAGCTATGGGCGCGGATTCTGATTCATTTGAAGATACCATCCTCAAACGGACGGACAATCAGAGAGGACTATTCAAACCCTTGAAGATCTATTAAGACTCTGTGTCCTAGATTTCAAAGGAAGTTGGGATAAGTACCTACCACTGGTGGAATTCTCCTACAACAACAGTTATCAAGCAAGTATAGGCATGGCTCCATTTGAGGCGTTGTATGGACGAAAATGTCGTTCTCCAATATCTTTGGGGACGAGGTGGGAGAAAGCAACATTGTTGGGACCGAAATTAAATGCGCGACTACGAAAAAAGATCCAAATGATTCGACAACGTATTCAAACTTCACAAGATCGACAAAAGAGTTATCTTTGATCTTCATAGAAAGGGCGTGGAGTTTAATATTGGAGATCATGTATTATTACGTATTGCTCCATGGAAAGGAGTTACAAGATTTGGGAAAAGAGGAAAGCTTAATCCAAGGTTTGTTGGTCCATTTGAGATTCTTGACCGAATAGGAAGCGTAGCCTATAGACTCGCGTTACCTCCAAGTATGTCTCGTGTTCACAATGTATTCCACATATCTATGCTTCAGAAATATATGAAAGACCCAACCACATTATTGCATTAGAACCGGATTTAGATAGTTGATTTAACCTACGAGGAGATACTGTTGAGATTTTGGATAGGAAAGAGCATGTCTTACATACGAAGGTTATACCACAAGTTAAGGTTTTGTGGAGAAACCATGCGATTGAGGAAATGACATGGGAGTTGGAATCGGAGATGAAAGCGAGGTACCCTCACCTTTTCGATATACCAGTATCGTCACGTCAATTTCGAGGGCGAAAATTTCATAAGGAGGGAGGTTGTAAGACCCCAACTTATTATAAATAAAATTGAATTTTCCTTTATTCATTATTCTAAATTAATAAGGGTTAATTTGATATAATTCTTTGGTTATGGGTGAAATGTGCAAAGTTTACAAAATAAGCAAGTGGTTATAAAATATTCATTATTATTAGGGAATATTCGTTTGGTCGTGGAATATTCTTTTTGTCGAGGAATCTCCGTATGCGACCACGGTAGCGATCATTAGTGGGCCCCATAACTTGGAAAAACTAGTTGGATGAAGGAAAAGCGACAAAGATTGAGTTTTATAAATAACGACGTAAATTATTCTTTATTAACACTTTGTTGGGTTACACGGTGGTTAAAATCTGATGTCTGGCGTGGTTGCCGCGATGGCTGCACGGTATTACCGATATTATTGAATTATTGATCCTTACGTAAGAAGGCACTACTCAATAATTATTACGATGAATTCTTGTTCAATATTATATTTTATTGATTCAATAATTCTTTGCATTGATATTTTGTATTCTTTGTTGTTTGATAATTGTCATTACACAAGATTTTCCATTATCAAATCAATAATTCATATTATTTGAATAATATTATCGAGATAACATTATTGGCAATGTCTAGAAAGTTACATCTAAGGAGAGGTTTGGTCACCTAATTGCTTGCGTCGATGAGAGAAATCCTTATTGGAAAGCCCTCTTTCACAGGAGCGGCACCGTTGTCGATCTTGTGATTACGTAATATTATTTTTAAATAAGTAATTATTGATTATTATGATAAAGAAAATATTTATTTTATGTGGATATAGATGGAGAAAATTTTTAATGTGACAATTGTTGAAGATTAATATTTTATCTTTTTTGATAAAATAATTCATTTAAATATATTATTTTAATAATATATTAACGGTGATATTTTTATAATGAATGTGGGATATATGAGTATATGAGGAGGTAGAGTATTTTGTGACATTAAATGTTTAACATATGTTTTGTGTGTGTCGGTGGACACAATTCTTGGCCAAAATTGATTATAGGCGTAAAATCGCTTGGTTTGTGGATTTGGTCAATTTACATTTGGAATTTGAAAAAATTTCTTCTGCAAAGTTGTAGAGAATGGAATTTCCCATGGAAAGTCGCGGGTTTCGAATTTTTCTGATAAATGAGCTATTTTCTATGAATTATTGAAGTTTTGGAAAAATAAAATGGTTTTTATTAAATTTATGGGGGGACCCACTTTTGGTTGGTGGAATATGCACATGGGTTTGCTAATTTTATTCAAAGATGGTTGATTCCAACCTAGCATGCGTAGAAAATTGGTAAAGAAATAATATATTTTATTATTTTAGTCTCCTTTTGGCGTTACTAGCATTTTCCTATAAATAGAGGCTAAAGTTAGAATTGAAAATCACACGAAACTAAGTTTTCTCTCTTTCTCTCTATATTGTCGAACGTATTCTTGTGAGTATATTTTGAATGTTGCTATATCTGGTGCGGGTTTACATCGACTTATCTGAAATTCGATCGGAAATCGCAGTTATTTTGAGGTAAGGGGGTATTATTTTCTTCTTAAATGATATTTTTTCTTCAATATCATTATCTTAGAAGTATTGGTGAACTTTTTATCAAATCTGGAACTTGTTGTGTCGGGGAGTTACTATTCACGTATCACGGCCTTTATTCACGTATCGACACTTTATTCACGAATACGGCCTTATTCATAGAAAAATAAAAAATTTTTCTTTTGTCCAAAATATCTATTACGGATACTAGCTTTGATTGTATCCATGTTTTGATCATTCTTGAATTTTACACCAATATGATTATTTTTGAAGTATTTTTGGACATGGGTAAAACAAAGTACGAATCCTTAATCCTTAATCCTTGTCATTTTGTTTCAATCGGATTCGTTTCTTTAAAAATGTTTTCATCATCCTCGGTCCTAAATGGTGATATAAATGAATATCTTTGGCTTTAGTAGTGCAAAGATGAGCGATTAATCGATGAATATCTTTGGCTTTTGTAGTGCAAAGATGAGCAGTGTTGAGATGAACATGACCAATTGGTGATACAAATGAATATCTTTGGCACATTGTAGTGCAAAGATGATTAAAGATGTATATTGATTGTTATTACGAGGGATAAACTATTGATGATGGACCTTTAAACCTTAGAAGATGGTGAATTCTTTCTCTACGTGACTCTTACAATGGATTCTTTATTTCCATTGCATTTGTTGATCTAAAACTTGTTGTCTATTGTATTACTATTAGATTTTTTCTGTTGAAGACTAACGATAATTTGTTGTATATTATCTTAGTCATAATATTCTTCTTCTTGGGCTAGTTGAGCTCACCTTTTCCTTTTTGTTCCATTTTCTTCTCAGGAGGTGAGAACATAACAGGATCGAGTCGGGGTATGGAGTGATGGTTCTAGGAAGATGTTTTAGCTGTCCTCATTATTTCTGTAAAATAGTGTATGAATAATTAATGAGGACTTATTTAGGTGTGTATATTGTCTAGAAGACAATAATTGTATTCAAACTCACAGTTGTATTGTCGTATTCTACACGACATCTGTATTGTCAAAGTTGTAGTTTGCTTTCTATACCATGTATTTTGGCGACTCAGAATGGGTGTTGTATACCTATTTTGGGGGCGTCACATTGGCTACTAATTACATATATCTTGGTTACTATATAATATGTATTTAGATACTGTAAGGTGTTTATTTGGTTACTCTATAATGTTATTGAGTTTTATAATTGTTTCTTTTATATTGGTGGTTACTTATTGACTACATTGGTTACCTTCATACAACTGTTAATCTGATTATATATATTGGTTGTTGTATACTATTTAATTGGTTACATAATAATGTTTATTTGGTTGCAGTGATAATTTGACAATCTCTGTCAAGTTTGAAGTTTCAGATTTTGGCGTTTTTCGGAGCCTAATTTCATTGGAAACGGGTCAACGATCCAAAGTCACCAACTTCTTTTGTGAACTATGAGAACTTTTTGGTCAAATTCCATCATTTAGGCCTTCAAAATTGCATGTAAAAATGTGGTTTATATTCTGGTTACTAAGATTATGTAATTTGGTTACTGTCTAATATTGATTTGATTACTTTACAATGTTTATTCAGTTGTTATACAATGGAGACTGACAGTAAACAATACAACAAATTTAATTGTTTACAGAAATATATAATTGTTTACTGTTAGTAACCATTAACCACATGGTTGGTAACATTTTTGATGGTGTACAGTAACTAAAATTGATGTTGATTAATATTTTAATTTTTTATTCCATCATGAGTTATCAATATAAAGTAAACATATACATTGAACAATTAGTAACTGTTCTGAAATATTTTTATGTAAATTTGGTTACCCATCTAAAATAAAATAGTTACCTTATTCATATTTAGTTACCAACTGGCATGGACCATTTTCAAATAACTTTTATAACTACGTAATTTAAAAGTATCCATCAGCTAGATAAATGGGAACCCTCACATGTACATTAAGCACTTAATAATTGTTCTGATATAAGTTTTTAATTATTTGGTTACTAACAAAAACTAAAATGGTTACCCTTATATGCAGGTTTGGTTACCAACTGCACCTCTCAAACTATTTTTATTTTAATATGAGATCTACAAGTGACCATCATATATATAAATGAGAAATCTTAATTGGAGTTTCTTATTCTATCATGATGACAGGGTATGAATAAAATGTATACATTTAACACTTTATAATAGTCTTGATACAAGTTTATAATTGTCTAGTTACTAACAAGCTTGTAGATAAATAGGACACTCACACATGTACATTTAACAATTGATGTTTGTCCTGATACAAGCTTGTAACTATCTGGTTACTAATAACGATGAATCAGAATGTAACATAATAAAACAGTAACCACATAATTATATGATAGTAACCAGAACAGGTTTTAATGGTAACCAAAACAGAAACCTCATGTAATGAAACCCAATTTAGGCAATCCATGTATACTAAATAATTACATATTAATCAGAATAAAAAATAAAAGTAACCAAAATTCCACATTGAGGGCACAATAATAGTAGCCAAACCATAAGGTAACAGTAACCAAAACATAATAACTAAGTAACCAAATAGTTATATGAAAGTAACCAGAACATGTTTTAATGGTAACCAAAACAAAAATAACCTGTATATCCAACCCAGTTTAGGCAATCCATGTATACTCTCACATATACATTTAACACTTGATATATGTCCTGATACAAGCTTGTAACTATCTGGTTACTACCAAAAAATAAAATGGTTACCCTTCTATGCATGTTTGGTTACCAACTGCACCTTTCAAACAATGTATCTGACACAACTTAGAAGTAACAAATACGAACCAACAAACAATGTCAAATCACTGATAATATAATCAAATATGTAATCTCATTTACATAAGTTCCAATAAACATTACATACTCATTAACCTTAACAAATGGCTATGAATATCCAACAAAAACCAAAGTATGAAACACAATTCAGAATGACAGTACAACGACAACCGAACTAATCAAAATATGGTACAAATCTTCGTAAAAATTCTCTGAAGTTGTTAAAAAGTCAACTGTGGAGGCGCATCTCGTCTGGAGAGAAATCTCTAGTTCCATGTCACACCAATATATAACTTTTTCAGTGAATTTTTTGTTGCATTCCTCATAGTAAATATCTCATAACTGCAAATAAACAAAATCAGATTTACACACTCATTAGTAACCATATATAAACAATATTTATAACATAAACAGTTACGTAGTGACCAACAAATAAGAGCATACTAACCAAAATATAATATAACAATTACACAGTAGCCAAAACATACTATAACAAATAACAAACATCCCACATTAACTGCGCAATAGTAGTTATCATATCATAATATAACATTAACCATACCATAATAAAGCAGTAACCAAAAAGTTATATTATATAATCTAATGGTAACCAAAATATAAACAACATGTAGTACATACCATTTTATGTAGTAAACAAACAATTATATATAATATTAACCAAAACATAATTTAAATTTAAGGTCACCAAAACAAAAATATGTATAAATGGTATCCAAATCATAAGCCAGCAGTAACAAAAAATATATTAATGAAGTAACCAAAAAATTATATGTTAGTAACCAAAACATATATTAATGGTAACCAATACATAAACAACATATAGACCAAACACAGTTTAGTCCACCCATATATACTAAGCAAATACATGGTAACCATAACAACAAAAAACATTAACCAAAATCAAAACAAGGAAACAAAAATAGAATCCAAATCAGAAACTAACAGTAACCAAAAACATACTAAAGAAGTAACCAAATATTTATATGATAGTAACCAAAATATGTTTTAATGGTAACCAATACATAAACAACATGTACACCAAAAACCAGTTTAGTCAACCATGTATACTAAGCAAATACATGGTAACCATAACAACATAAAAAAGTAACTAAAATACCAAATCAAGGTAACAAAAATGGTATCCGAATCACAAGCTAACAGTAACCAAAACATAATGCAGAAGTAACCAAATAGTTACTCAGATCTGGATAAAAAAATATGTACGTACTTGTTGTTTGGCAAGGTTACGTAGCCTCTTGGGGGTGACAATGGCTCCCCCACAATTGACCACCTTGTGTGAAGTGGTTAAGTACTTGGCATAGGTTTCCAGTAGGAAAGATGTGGAGGTTACATACTGCAATAATTAGTAGAATGAGAATAAACAGAAAGTAGAAGAATGAGAATTAACATAAATTAGAAGCAGACCTTAGAGAGAAACCAGAATCCTTTCAGTTGTGAGAGAGTTGGAGAGAAAAATCACGTATTAGCACGAAAACATAGCACCGAAAGTCACGTATTCAATTTTACATCGAGTTGAGAGACTATGGTGTTAATTGTTGGCTAATGGCCAATGGCGAGGAGGACGACGACGAGTGGCTTCGAGAGGAGAGAGAGAAGTAGTAAGGGAGAAGAGAGAGAAATAGTAAGGGCGTAGAGAGAGAGACCGAAGGAAGATGAAAACTAATTTTCTATGTCAGCCCATTAATATTAATACCTTAATTTAAGGACTCTTAATTGTATTAGTATTGTAAATGTATATGATGAAGTGTCATATTTTTGTAATTATTTTATGAATGTATGATTTTTGTAATTACTTTTCAAAATATACTATAATATGTAATTGTTCCTAAAATCAATTAGAATAAATTTGAATCGTCCTTGTGTTTTCTCGCCCAAATCAATTAGAATGAATCTGAATCATACTTGTACTTTTCCGCCCAAATTCAAATTAGGTTCTATCTTATTATTATAGATTTTGATCCCTATTTATACGTCGTCAAATTTATAATGAAATTGAATTACGAATTACGACTAACATGTAAATCTAAGTTAAAAAATATAATAATTCTGATGAGATCATTTTTATTTATTCCATATATTTACATACGTCCATATTTACAATTGGCATATTTCTTTATGGTTGCGCTACCTTCAAGTGCAGCTATTGATTGATTGTAAACAGTAATTGGGTTCAATGTAGCAGTTTTGTGGAGATGTAAGCCCATCACATTGTGTTGACCTGAAATCTTAAGTATGGTTCGAAGCCCATGCTCCTTCCATTGTTTAATGAATTAATGACACTCTTATCGACATATATTTTTGACACTAATCAGCCCACTCAATTATTTAATAATCGACCCAAAAGTTTTATTGACTCACATGTGCCTAGGAGCCTTAAGGAAGGAGACACTGAGGGACCAAAAAATAAAGAGTTATTTACACTTTCTAGTACATTTAAAAAAAAATTGTAACAAAAGTGCATCTGAAAAATATTTACAGAATTAATATATTTTCAATATTTTATTTACACAATTAGTGCATTTGGTATCCTTTTAATTTAGTTGAGTGTTTTAATGGGTTGCTGATGTGACAAATTAGTTTTTCAAATGGTAACTGTTCCTGGTTTTTGTGCATAAACCGTGACAATTTGAATTGCATGCCTACCCCCATTTGCCGTTTCTTTCTATTTCAATTGGAAACCCTTATTTTCTGATTTGGGAACTTTGAAAACAAAATTTTCTTTTTCCAAGTTCAGTGTGTCGCCACTGGTAGTAATATTGCATACGCCGCTACATCGTTTGGCTTATTTGTGGGCGTCGTCGCTCCATCTTCGTCTTTCATGGTTGTCGTTGTCGGTGGTCTTCTTTTTTCCTGGTTGTCGTCGTTTGTGATTTATTGCGATTTTTGTATAGAATGGTTTCTACGAGTAAGAATGTTGGGAGGATGGTTGATAAGAAGAATGATGGGAAGAGTAAAAGAATTAGGGAGGATGATTCTGTTAAAAATGTTAAGAAATATTTGAAGGTGAAGGCTGGTGTGGTCAAGTCTCCAAAGCAGGGGAAGAAGGGAGTGGTCAAATCTCCTCTTAAGGATAAGAAATCGGTGAGACAGTTTACTAAGAAGTCTAAGCAATTGTTGGATTTGGAGTCTGATTTTGAAGATACGCCAAACAAAGTTGGGAATAAAGCTGAAGATGATGCTTATAGCCAGAATATTATCCCCCACCAAAAACATCTTAAGGTGTGTTGTTTTAATTGTTTTTAAGAATTTGGAATCCTTAGTTGTTTATGCCTACTTGTGAATTTGTTTTGGGAACTGGTGTTGTCCTATTTTGGTCACCGATTAATGTGTATTTGTTAAAATGGTTATGTACCCTCCAAATGGAGGTTTGGTCACTATTATATTATGATTTGGTTACTAGGTACTATTTGACAATACAGAGGTTGATTAAACTGGTTTTGGAAACCTGCTTATTGTGTTTTGGTTACTAATGCTAATATATTTTGATATTGCTGATTGTGTAGTTGTTGAAATGGGTTTTGTTAATATATAGTTGTGGTGTGGTGACTGTTCGATTCTGATTTCGTTACTGTGTACGTTATGTTAATGCAGATGCTAATTATTATTTTTTAGTACTGCAGTTTCGATTTGGTTATCTACTTTAATGTGTTTGATTAATTTGGTTTAATTCGAGGTTGTGAGTATTTTGCTTGTTTTCTATGGTAATATATTGTATTTTCAGATTTGGGATTTATATTACCAGGAGCGCCATCACAATTTTACTGCAAAAAATATTTATTGGTCAGACACGGAAGTGCCCAGTGTCATTATGAAGAAATTGACTGAAGCGCAGTTGGAAAAGTTTAAGTTGACTTGTTTTGGGAACTTTGAAGATGTTGGGGAGCTGCAATTGTTTTCACAAATAATCCATCAGGCTTTGATGAGAGAAGTTTATCAAAGGGATAACGGGGAGGTGTGGTTTTTGTTTGGTGAAAAAAGGGTAAGATTCAGTTTGCCAGAATTTTGTTTAATTTTTGGTTTGAGTTGGCAAAGAAGTGAGGATATTTCTACATTCAAGGGAATGGGAAATCAGTTGGTGGAAATCTTTTTTGGAGATGAGGTTGTGACCCGTTCTAGTATCGGGAGCATATAACGGAGGGCTGTATTTGATGATGATTACTAGCTATTGTTTCAGATAATTATGTTGATGAGGCATTGATTAAATTTCTCTCTTATGGCAACCTTGATAGTTATTCGTAGGGAAATTTGCCTTTGAACAGACGAAAAATTCTTTATCGCTTGTTGTGAAGGGACATTTAAAGAAGGGTATGAATGGGGGTGTTATATACAATTTTTACAAGGACAATTATTGTAAATCTTAAAAGTTGAGTGGATCGCCCTATGTTTTCCAAGTTTTCTTGTTTAAAACCATTCCTACTCTTAAAGTCCGGGGTTTCTGTATTGATGAGCAACTATCAGAAGTTAGATTATTTAGATGGAAGGAATTAGGGAAGGCTCCCAAAAATGACAAGTTGAATGATTTAGTGTTTGGTTCTGGACAGGTATGTCGATTACTATTAACATTATGTTTGATTACCTTTATGTATACATTTGGTTACTGATTTTAATTTATTGCTTTTCGTGTACTGTTTTGTTTCTTTTAATTGTTCAATGCTTTTGAGATTTTATATTTACTGTTCTCACTTTGTTTCAGTTGAGGGTACAAATGCTCATTCCTACGGTTGATGAAAAGGATCGTTTGGATTTGGGTGGTTTTCAGTACTTTTTTTATGGAAATGATGGTGGCTCTAATGTTGTTGATATGAATGTGGATAAAACCAGGAAGGGTGGAGATTTTGGGTTTTCACTTTCTGATGTCAAAAATATTATCAATCCACGAGTGAGGCCTTTGGAAAAGAATAGAAGTTGGGGGTTGATTTGAAGGATGAATTGCATGTTTTCCATATCGAGATTTACAGGGACATAAGGAAGATTCTGAGAAAGCAGCTACGTGGCCACCCTAATGTTAGTAAAGGTGGAGATGAAGGTGGTGGTGGTGATGATGATGATGATGATGCTGTTAATGGTAATTAGTTAGAAGATGATGTTATATCTGATGAGTCCGATGATGTAGGTAATGGTTTAGATGTTGTAAACTAGTTTGATGGAAAAACTGATGATGATGTTAGTGGTATGTGTGGTGTTCACAGTGATGAAGATGATGGCAAGGTTAAACATATTTGTTTATTTTTTTTCTGTGTTATATGTTGTTGTTTTATTGATTATAGTGTTTTTTATTTTTACAGATTGGCAATAACAATGACAACCCAACATTTGATATTTTAACCCAGACTTCTGGGAAAGAACTTGTTGTTTTTACCCCTACCAGGGTTCACATTGATGGCGATGATGACAAGGTTAAACATATTTATTTATTTGTTCTGTGTTATATGTTTTTGTTTTATTGATTAATAAGTGTTTTATATTTTTACAGATTGGCAAGAACAATGACATACCAACTTTTGATATTTTAAGTCAGACTTCTGGGAAAGTGCTTGTTATTTTTACCCCTACTGAGGTTCTTGTTTTTTCAATATTAGTTACCTTCATAGATTGGATTGGTTACTTCCTTATAGTATTTCTGTTACTGCTCAATCAGTTTGGATTTTGTAGTTGAAATTTTAAATGTATTTGTGATCTATTTTGTCAATTGCTAAAGGGGGTAAAATCGAGGCAGAAAACAGGTCTGTACTTGATGAAATGATTTTAACTACTCAGGATATAGTCCATTGTGTTGAAGTGGAGAGAAGTGCTTCTAAACCATGTGGTAGACGGGTTCGTGCTTCTGCGAAGAGTGCTGTTTTGAGGAGTCCATATATAACGAAGTTTGGTTCTGCTGATTCATCTTCTTTTGTCGTGGTTCCTACACAAATACGAGAGGTCTTTTTGCTTTTCCCAATGTTTGCATGGGTATGCCATCCAAATTTGAAGATGTATTGTTTGATCAATGGTTTAAGATTGATATAAATAACAGGAAAATGTATGTTATTTGTAGTTTAACAATAATATAGTTTTTTTTTAAAAAAAAGTTGTTTTCTTTTACTAATATGCTTTTATATTGAAAGACTGAAAAATTTTCTGGAGATAATGATAAGATTGAACCTGCATTCAGATTTTGGTCTGTCCTAATCTCATATAAAATGTTGTTCAATAGGTTAAAGACTCCTGGACAATGGTTTGACGATGATGTGAATTTATTTATTTTTGAAATTTTGTTGTGTTTGTTATGGCTACCTTATTTAATTATTCTGGTCACTAGTTTTGATAGTGTTGGTTACCTTTAGCAGAAACTTTTAATTTTTGGTAATTATTTATATCTTATGGATTTTGGTTTATTTTTTGGTCCAACATATCAACATTTCCTTCTACTACTTCTGGAAATTAGCTAGACACTTTGCCAATATTCAAATTAGGGTAACTAATACAGATTGTTGTTTTCATGTGAAGTTGTCTGCTTTATATGGTGAATATTGTCTTAAAAATGGAGATAGGACTCTACTGTCGGGGGATGGTGATATTGCTGAATACATTCGTGGATTTTTGATGGATGTGAACACACCATGGGTTGCTGTTGATTATGTTTTGTTTCCCATTCACATGATGGTTCCAGAGCATTGGTTTTTGTTGATATTTGATGTGCATTGTAGACTTCTAGTAGTTTACAATTCTTTTCAACCAAACAGGACAGTCATGCGAACAAATATAATGGATGTTTGTGAGCCTTACATTTTCATTCCACCCATAATATTGTCTAAGTGTGGTTTTTGGAAGGGTAGGTCAGATATTGATTTCTATAGTGAACCATATCTTCATGAGGGGGAACATGATATTATTGAACTTAAATTTGTAGAGGGGGTACCTGAACAAATTGAGGGGTAAGGTTTATATTATTTCCATTTCTTTAATTATTCCATGTAGTATGATGTTTGGTTTGATTTGTTTTCAATTTTGTTTGTTTTTGCAGTGATTGCGGTATGTTCACGGTTTGTTTTGTTGAACATTTTCTTCACCAACAGTTTGTTGAAATGCCTAATCCATTCCCCATTATGCAATACCAGAAGAAATTATGCGTAAACCTCTTCATGCATGCTAGGAACAAGTAAGTAGGGGGATACGATTCTGATACAAAATATCCAGGCAGATTTGTCCCAAAAGAATAATTTGGTTGTCAATGTCTTTTCCTTGTAAAGTTTTTTTATCTTGGTTTTTTATGGATAATCGTAACCATTTGTTATGGTTACTGACCTTTTACTGTTTAGTGAATCTTCTTTTAATGGAATTAAGTCTTTGATTATAGTACAAGTAGTTTAACATTGTTTTTTGTTTCATATTGGGTTTTTTGGACTCTTTCATTTAGAGGTAATCAAATGCGTATTGGTAAGTGATAGAACTTCGTCCTAAATGATCAATTTTATAGTGATTATAATGCATATATGATTAATTTATTTGTTTTAATAGAAGGTGCATATGTTATCCGAAATGCCATGTAAAGTTCCCATTTATGTAGCTGTTGGTTACTTATAAATAACCTTCTAAAAATAAATTTATTTTGAATATGGTGCAATTGGTAGGCAAACCTTCATATAAAGGTAACCATTTTAGTTTTTGTGGGTAACCAAATGGTCATAAAAACATTTCAAAACAGTCAATCAAGTCTTACATGTATTTATTTTCTCTATCTTGTTAAACAATGATAGAATCAGAGAGTGGTCGTGTGGTTTTCCTCTTACTTAATGTAAGAAGAAAAAAATGCAAAATATTATTCAATATCGTGTAACATAAAATTGGTTACCTTACATCAATAAAAAGGTTGCCATTTGTCTGGTTATTAGTTACTCACAGTAAACATCCAAAAGTTTTATTAGTTATATTTTTTGCTGATGTACTATATCAGACCCTTTTTGGTTGTAAAATTGGTGGATTATTGCATGTTTTCCCGTTGTGTCCTTTTTTGACACCTGCTGCATTTGTTTTGACCTCTATTTTCAGATCCATGCTTGTACATCCCTATCTTTTGTCTTCCCACTAGTCTTCTTGTATTTGGTGGTTTTACACATATGTTTCTTATTTCTTCTAGCACCTCCCAATTCTCTTTGTCATCTAATGGTAGAATGGAAGTTGAATACGTGTCTACCAATCTAACACCTTTACTCGATATAGGCAGAAGTCTTTACATTGCATGAAGCCAAAGGCTGCAAGACAACAATATCAATAATCGCATTGAACCAAACAAAACAACTCAACAATAATCTTAACTTAAAACCCAACAATAAATATATTTTAAATCAATACAAATGAAATACCAATAAATACCACATTCAAATAACGGAGACACAGCTCCTCGAAACTAAGAGTTTTTATCAAAATCCATCAACAAAAGAAATAATATTTAAAACTAAACTCCAGCTATTCCAAGCGTATCAAATAAGTGCTCAGCTTTCAACGATGGGACCTATAAATTTTTGTAAGGGGGTAAGCGATGAAGCCCAACAAGTAGCAATCCTCCCTATCTAGCTGAATCAAGTACAATTTGCAAAATACTTTTTCGAAATAACTTTTTGTTCAATAACAATAGTACATAAGCTTTCAAAACTAAAATAATTCAAAAATGATTTCAATGTATATCATATATCCTTTAATCTATATCCTTAGCGACTAAGGTTACAATAGCCCTGTAACACGACCCAAAGGTTTGATAACGTTATGATACGCTTTAAGACCCTAACTTTTATAAATAAAGATTTAATTTTCTCTAAATATTATTTTGAATAATAAGGTGTTGATTTGATATAATGCTATAATTATGGGTGATATATGCAAAATTTGCAAAGTAGGCAAGTTGTCATAAAATATTCGTTTGGTCGGGGAATATTCGTACGACGGCACAATCATTGGTGGACCCCACAACGGAATAACTGTCGGATATAGAAAGCGACAAAAATAACCTTTTCATAAAATAACGCCAATACTTTTACTGTTAAACTGTTGAAATACCTGATGATAAAAGTACAAGAATACGATACCGGGTGTGTATAATAGCACTGCAGGTATTGCATAAAGATCTCTGATTATTGAGGCTTACGTTAGAAGTCACTCATTTTCATTCAATAATTGCCACGATGAATTCTTTGATAAGATCTCTCATATTATTGATTCAATTATTGTCACAGTATCATCTGCACAATATTTTATATTATTAAATCAATAATTGAGACAACACAATTATTCATATTATTATTTGCATTATTGATAATGTCTAGGAATTTCTGTCGAGAAAAAGGATTTGGTTATTTAATTGCGCGCCAGTAAGGAGAAATCCTTATCGGAGAGCCCCCTCTTTCTTAGGAACGATTTGGTTGTCAATAATGTGAGTTATAATATTAATGATGAATAATTGTTGAAAGATTAAAAACGTGTTGATTGAAAATAAATGATTTTTAGAAAATATTTATTTAATTTTTGATATAAATAGAGGGGTTTATCATGAGGCGTTTATTGTAAGTTTGGCTTATTATTCCATGGGGAGATGTGTTAATTTATGGACCGTCGGTTGAAGTTTTAATAGTAAATCAATATGAACCATCGGTTGAAGTTTTAATAGTAAATCAATATGGACCGTCCGTGAATCAGTTACTATTTAGTCCATTCTCCTATAAATAGAAACTCATTTCTTCATTCTTTCTTACCAATTCACTAAAACTCTAGAAATAGAAGCTATAGGGAGAATAAGAGAGAAAGAAGAAGAGTATTCTACTACTACACTATTGCAGTATCCAATCTCTTACAAAGGTAAGGGGTATTATTATTTCATATTCGTAAAGGATGTTATTTTCTTCATACTCATAAGGGTTGTCATTCTATTCTTTATTAAATTGTGGGAATAACCTGTCTACTCGGATTACCACATGCTTGGTGAATAACCCTTCGTATTCATCCTTTATTGATCCGTGGGTATAACCTGTCTACGCGGATTACCGCATGCATGGTGAATAACCCTTCATATTTATCCTTTATTAATCCGTTGGTATAACTTGTCTACGCGGATTACCGCATACCTGGTGAATAACCCTTTATATTCATTCTTTATTTATGAAAATGATCTGTCTACGCAGATTATTGCATGCCGGGTGAAAATCTATTTGCAGTTTCGTATATTCTTTCATACTCATATGAGATAGCATTTCTTTTGTACTCATCAAGGGATATCGTCTTCTTTCATATTTCTCCATTTATGGTACGAATTTATTGTTTGTTTCCATAACCTTATTATGAAATGGTGAAAACCCTTGAAATTAGTGGAATATTCTTAATAAGTTGTGCTTCATCTAGTATCATTTCACTATTGGTCTGAACTTTCTTATTAAAATTTTAATCTTTTCATAGCGGGATACTATTCATGTCGGGGTACTATTCATTCGGGGTACTTTTTATTAGGGTACTATTCATCCGAGGTACTATTCCTGTCAGTGTACTATTCATGCCAGAGTACTATTCACGACATAATTTATTTTCTCTTCTTTGTCCAAATTATCTTTGAAATTTAAATCTTAAATAACATTCTTAAGTTTTACTCCACAATTGGTGATCATGTTGATAATTTGGACATTCTTGAACTCTGAATAAATTTAATTATAAATCTCTAAAATTTATCCTTGATCTCACTTGATTGATTCTTTATATCATTGTCATCATCCTTATGCTTATGTTGTGTTGAAAGTCATCTTTGGCCCGTAGTGCATAGATGGACTGTTGATTGGTATGATTATGAAAAGAAATTATGTATTGGTATAATCATGTTTAATGTTATATATAAATGTTGTGGTAAAAGTCCTCTTTGGCCCGTAGTGCATAGATGGACAGGTGTTTGACATGATCATGACCACTAGTAATACAAACGATTATCTTTGACCCGTATAGTGCATAGATAATTCGTTGATTAGAAATAATTCTTGATTGGTGTTACATGGATAAAATATTGATGATGAACTTTTAAATCATAGAAGATAGTAGACATCATGCTCTACTTGACTCTTTTAATGGATTGTTATTTTCGCTGCAGTTGTTGATCTAAAACTTGTTATTTATTGTATTCTATCAGATTTTTCACTGTTGAGGACTAAGGATAATTTTATCTTCATTATCTTATTCATAATAGTTTTTACTGGGCTAGTTGAGCTCACCCTTTTCCTTTTGGTTCCATTATTCTTCTCAGGAGGCAAGAATGTAGCTGGGACTAGTCGGGGAATGGAGTAATGGTCCAAGACGGTTATTATCGTAGTCCTCACTATTTTGTAAAATAGTGTGACAATAATTGAAATGAGGACTTTATTTGAGTTTGGATATTGTCTACGAGACAATATTTGTATTAAAACTCACAACTTATGTTTTGTCGTATTTTACACGATAATTAATAGTTGTATAAATAATGTTTGTATTTGTATTTTGCACCATGTATTTGGCGACTCAGAATGGGTTGTGTGGACTTATTTTGGGGGCGTCACATACGCACCCTACTAAGGTATCTATAAAAATGCACGCTCCCCGAAGGACATCTAAAAGGTGTGCGCCTTAGTAGGTCCTATATTAGCTCCGGAACTAAACGTAATCAATAACGAGTTCTATACATAGTCAGACTGAGGATTTCAAAATATTTTCTCAATATTATCGATATTCTAAATGATACTTTTTCACAGTTCAAAATCATATAATCTCATTTCACAGTTCAAAAATAAATACTTGATCCGAATTTTGAATAAACGAACATAGCATTTTAATTTAAACGGAAGCCTTAAATAAAACATAACAAATTTTGAAACAAAACATTTAGGCATCCGAATAATTAATAAGACATACATATAAATAGCGATAATTTTAAAATCACTATATAGTTCGGAAAGCCACTTACCTCGATATTGCGAAACGCGAAATTAAAAACGAACAAGTCCTAAATATAACATTAAAACAAATAAAAGTCATTATGATACAATATCCTAACTCAAATGTATTTTAATTTTATATCTAACACACAATAATATTTAATATTTATTTATTTATAATACAATTATATTTAATTAATATATCCGAAATTATAATAATTTTCTAAAATTATAATAACTTAGATACTATAACTCTAAAATTAAAAATAAGTATATTACATTATTATTCTATAATTTATTACATCAATATATATATACATAACCTACTAAATGCAAAGTACAAATACATATATGCACATAACTATCAACAGTAACATGGTTGTCATTCTAGAACACATATTATCTATATTTATATATATACATAACTTTTAGATTACCTATTTACACCATGTAATCACACATATATAATAGACATCAAATATCTCATACCTACAAGTATTCATGTATATACTTATATGCATGCAAGTTAGCTTATAAAAATATAATGCACACCAATAAAGTTACAAAATCTGAAATCATACCCTGATTGAAAATTTTGCACGCAAGTACCGAAAAATTATATACATATACGGGTATATCTTGAAGGGTTTCGACATAGAAACGCACAGCGAAAATAGAACAATTTAAAAGAATTTCGAAACCCTAAACAGGATCCATGCGAAAAATAATTAATTCAGTGGTTAGAAATTATACCGATTAAGAAACTGGAATTGATGCGATCGAATCTCCAACGCAATCCAAACGAACTGCGTCTCTACGGTATCTAAATGAACGCTCCGCGAATCGTCTTACGATCTGCAGAAGAAGGAACCGCGGTACTTGTGACGCTCCCAAAATAGGTCCATTCCACCCAACCCATTCTGAGTCGCCAAATACATGGTACAGAAATAACTACAACTTTATAATTACAACATATAAACTGTGAGTTTAAATACAGATATTGCCGTCTAGACAATATCCACACGCAAATAAATCCCCATAATAATTATTGATACATTATTTTACAAAATGGTGAGGACTACTAAACAACTCTCTCTAAACCTTCATTCCATACCACCGACTAAGACTTCGCACATTCTCGCCTCCCGAGAAGAAAAATGGAACAATAAGGAAAATGGTGAGCTCAACTATCCTAATAAAGAATATTATGACTAAGATAATACACAACAAATTATCATTAGTCCTCAACAGAAAAAAAATCGATAGAATATAATGAGACAACAAGTTTTAGATCAACAAATGCAATGGAACAAACAATCCATTAGAAGAGTCACGTAGAGAATGAATTCTACTGTCTTCTAAGATTTAAAAGTCCATCATCAATATTTCATCCCTGTAACAACAATCAATATAAATCTTTAATCATCTTTGCACTACAAGCCAAAGATATTCATTTGTATCACCAGTTGGTCATGTTCATCTCAACACCTGTTAATCTTTGCACTACGGGCCAAAGAGATTCATCAGTTTAATCATTCATCTTTGCACTACAGGCCAAAGATATTCATCAAGTATCACCATTAAGGACTGATGATGATGAAAAACATTTTTAAGAACGAATCCAGTGAGATAGAAGAACAAATATTAGGGATTCGTACCACAGTTTATCCAAGACCGATAATACTTCATAATAAACGATTTTGAAGTAGAACTCCAAAATAACGATCAAAACATGGATACAATCAAAGATAGTAGCCAAAATAGATATTTTGGACAAAAAGAAGAAATTTCATTTTTCGATGAATAGTGCCGTATTCGTGAATAGTGCCGTATTAAGTGAATAGTCTTAGTATATGAATGTGAATAAATACCGTACACGTGAATAAGTAACTCACACCAAACGATAGAAATTTCACAAAAAATATCATCACGCTTCGTGAATAGTACTTTCATGAATAGTAACTTCGTGAATAGTAACTCATGAATAGTAACTCATGAATAAGTAACTCTCAGACATGAAAAAGTTCCAAATTGATAAAAATTCGAACAATATTTCTAAGATAATGATATTGAAGAAGATAATATCATTTAAGAAGAAACAACATCCACACCTCAAAATAACCGTATTGATTTGAATTTAGATATAGTCTTGTGAAACTCGCACCGTAGTATAGCAATACTCAAAGTATACTCACAAGAATACGCTTCGATAATATAGAGAAAGAGAAAACTTGTTTACGGTGTGATTTTCAATTCTAACTTAGCCTCTATTTATAGGAAAATGCTAGAACGCCAAATGAGACTAAATAAATAAAATAATAATATTCTTTCTTAATTTCCTTAGCAAATTTCTTCTTTGTCAAAAAAACATCACCACCCATGTGCCAACAACCACAAAAAGCGTTTTCTTAAATAAAATAATTAAAACTTCCAAAAATCAATTATTTCGGAACTTCAATAATTCATAATAAATAGCCCTTTTATCAGAAAATTCGAATCTTGCAACTTTTTATAGGAAATTAAATTCTCTACAACTTTGCAGAAGAAAGTGTTTCCAAATTCCAAATAGAAATAATCCGAAATCCACAAACGGGTAATTTTACAGTCTATAATCAATTTTCGGTCAAGAATTGTGTCCACCGATACACAAAACATGTGTTAAACATTTAATGCCACAAAAACACTCTTCCTCCTCATATACTCATAAATCCCACATTCAATATATTATTAAAATAATATATTTAAATGAATTATTTTATCAGAAAAAGATAAAATATTAATTTTCAACAATTGTCACATTAAAAATTTTCTCCATCTATATCCACATAAAATGAATATTTTCTTTATCATAATAATCAATAATTAATTATTTAAAAATAATATTACGTAATCACAAGATCTTGTGACCGTGTAGCTCCTGGGATAGAGGGCCTTTCCATTAAGGATTTCTCCTCTTCATGCGCCTTGATTAGGTGACCAAACCTCTCCTTGATGTAACTTTCTAGACATTGCCAATAATGTTATCGATAATATTATTCAAAAAATATGAATTATTGATCCGATAATGGAAAATACTGCGTGCGATGACAATTATTGAAACAATAATAATATAAATATCAACGCAATTATTGAATCAATAAAATAAAATAATGAATGCAATTCTCGTAATAATTATTGAGTAGTGCCTTCTTACGTCTGAAATCAATAATTCAATAATCTTGCAATAATCTGCGTGTAACTTCTTTGTGCAACCACGCATATTCTTCGTATTTTAATCACCGGTAACCCAACAAAGGTTAATTCGGTAACAATTTAATTTATGCTTTTTTTATAAAAACACAAACTTGTCGTTTTCCTTCATCCAACCGTTTTTCGTTATGGGGCCCACAAATGACTGCGCCGTCGTACGAAGATTCCCGACAAAAAGAATATTCCACGACCAAATGAATATTCCCCGACAATAAGGAATATTTTATAACCACTTGATTATTTTGCAAAAATTGCACATTTCACCCATAACCAAAACATTATATCAAATTACCACCTTATTAATCAAGAATAATAATTAGAGGAAATTCGATTTTATTTATAAAAATTTGGGGTCTTACAACCTCTCCTCCTTATGAAATTTCGTCCTCGAAATTGACGTACGTACCTGGTGTTTCGAAAAGATGAAGATACCTCGCTTACATTTCCGTTTCCAACTCCCAGGTCATTTCCTCAATAGCATGGTTTCTCCACAAAACTTTAACTTGCGGTATGACCTTCGTCGTAGCACATGCTTCTTCCTATCCAAAATCTTGACAGTACCTCCTCGACGTTAAGTCTTCTATTATCTCATCCTGGTTCTAACTCAATAATGTGGTTCGGGTCGTCCACATATTTACGTAACATCGATACGTGAAAAATGTTATGAACACGCGTCATACTTGGCGGTAAAACGAGTCTATAGGGCACAGTTCCTATTCGATCGAGAATTTCAAATAAACCAATAAATCGAAGGTTTGAGCTTTCCTTACATCGCCAATTCTTCGCTTTTGGAATAACAACTTCTTGCCCTCTCTTCTTCATATTCATCATTTCAATTGTAGTAGCACGGCGATTTTAACTTTATCGATAAAAGTCGATTATACTCAGATATCATCATGTGGGTACCTAGAGTTTTCATCTCCATCTCTAATATTTGTAAGTTATACTGAAATGAGTCTTTGACAATATCGTACTTCGTACTCAGATACGATCTTTTATACTCAACACGTCGGCTACCACGTTAAGCTTTTCGAGGATGGTATGGTGTAACATGTCTTTGAAATGAGTCTCCTCTTGAGTTCTTCGAAGCTCTTCCCACATTCCTTGCTCCATTCAAATTTTGTATCTCTACGAGTCAACTGAGTTAATGGAGTAGGGATTTGAGAAAATCTTTCCACAAATCTTCGATAATAACCAACTAAGCCTAAAAAGCTACGTATTTCGATTACCGACTTAGGTTGTTCTCAACTGTGACTCATATCCCAACCTTGGATAACACGTTACAATGACACCTATCAGTTTACTATCGCACGAATATGGTGTCCCCTACGGATAATCTGACTTCGGTGCATTCAACAAAGGAAGTCACCAGATAGAGGTAGGGTACCATATTCTATAGTTAGGTTTTTAACTCCTGAAGTTCAATAGGAGCCATTCGATATGAGATTTTAGAAATGGGTTTTGTACCGGATTTAAAGTCGATACAAATTCAATATCACGCTCTGGGAGTAGGTCAAGAAATTCTTCAGGAAATACGTCAGGAAATTCACTAATAACAAAAATATCATTCAATCTGACGTATTATTGTTCAAGTCCATAACATGGCTAAGAAAACTTGATATCCGTTTTTCAATAAACGAATAACTTCATGGCTTGATATGAAAATGTTTGACTACAATGGTTTGATTGCTTGAATTCGAATAACAGGTTGCTTAGGAATATGAAAACTAACAACCTTACGAAAGTAATCAATTTTGGCATGATGTGTAGTTAACCTTAAAATCACATCAAAAGCAAATATCTCTATAGAAATAAGGTTAACAGGTAATGTGATAGTGCCAACCTGAATCAAGCAAGATTTTTAAACAACGAATGTAATGAAAGTTTCTCCTAACGAGTCTCCATAAATAGGTCAAAGTCTAATTTCTCCGTAGTCAAGTTCAAACGTTGAAATATAAAGCAAGAGAGATAAAAGAATGGGTAAATGGGTATCTAGTAAGGTATAAACTTCGCAAGAATTTATAATTAACTAACCTGTCTTAACTTCGTTCGGGTTCCTCACATTTTGACCGGTCACGACAAACGCTTCTTCCGAGAACCGCTTGACTTTGACTTTTCTCGGACATCCTTTTGAGTCACCATTCATTGAACTAGGTTTCGCTACCATACAATCTCGAGCGATATGTCCTTTTTTTTCCATAATTATAGCATACCTTAAACTGTTGTGGCGCGGTTTGGTGATATGTCCTCTTTCCGCATTTGTAACATACGACGTGGGTGGTCTTTCTCTCCCTTGGAACCAGATTCTCTCATACCGACGCCTTCACATGGTCGTTGTTGAATCTCCTTTTTAAAATCTCCTCTCGACTCGCTTCTTCTATTTTCATGGCCACGATTACCACCGGAGTAGTTACCGCCTTTGTCCGTATTCTTCTTTCTCCATTGGTTATCGTTATTCGATGACTCGCTATCTTCTAGATGATCCTGGTTATGGTCCATCGGTTGAACGCATTTCGTTATCTCGCTTCTAACAACCGAGCCCCAGCTGACAACATTTGAATAGAGAGAAAATTTATGAGAAATGAGATAACGACGTATCTTGGGTTTCAAACCTCTCGTAAACATCTGCGTCATACGTTCCTCATTCTCCACCAAATGAGGTGCTGAACTGGATAACTCCGTGAACTTCGCCTCGTCTTTGGGACACCGCCATGTTATTACGCTTCCGGTCTAATAAACTCCACTTCCTTCATATGATGAATACTTTCGTAAAGTACTTGTCATTGAACTGCTTTTCAAATGTCTCCCATGACATCTGAGTGCGGTTTGGATGGAGTACGCTTCACGATTCCCACCATGAATCGCCTCGTTACTGGAACATAAAAAGTAGCGAATGGAACTTTCGTTCCTCCGTGCATCCCAAGACATTGAATATCTTGGTAATTTGTTTGACCCACATCTCCGCCTTTAATCGGATCCGGCTTTCCCCAGTGCGTGGTCCCAACTCTTTGAATCGCTTGGTCAGTGACCACCCGTGAATTGCTATCATTTCTCCCAGATTTTGAACACGAGTCTCCTTGTCTAATTTTGCATGAATCGCAAAAAGCTTCTAAACATCCCTCGTTCATCATCTCTCTCCATTGGTGTTGTTCACGGAGGAACATTGCCACTGCTGCACGTTCTCCTCGTTGGTGAGTAGTACAAGCGTCTCCACTCGTCTCATTTATAACATCATTAATATTCTCGATCGACATTCTCAAATCTCATATAAAACAAGGGTTAATTAAACAAATTAACATGTCACATAATATCCCTATTTTATGACGACCCGACCAACAAATAAGCTTAGGTAGGACACACTAACGAAGGATTTACTCGTCTCTCCCTCCAAGTTCTATTCCCGATCTCCGCCAGATATCATATCCCTAAGCTCGATACCAACCGTGGCGCCCCAAAATAGGTCCATTCCACCCAACCCATTCTCGAGTCGCCAAATACATGGTACGTAAATAACTACAACTTTATAATTACAACATATAAATCCGTGAGTTTAAATACGATATTGCCGCCGCCTGCATAATATCCACACGCAAATAAATCCCATCATAATTATTGATACATTATTTTACAAAAATGGTGAGGACTACTAAACAACTCTCTCTAGAACCTTCATTCCATACCCCGACTAGTACTCGCTACATTCTCGCCTCCTGAGAAGAAAAATGGAACAATAAGGAAAAGGGTGAGCTCAACTAGCCCAATAAAGAATATTATGACTAAGATAATACACAACAAATTATCATTAGTCCTCAACAGGAAAAAATCTGATAGAATATAATAGACAACAAGTTTTAGATCAACAAATGCAGTGAAAACAACAATCCATTAGAAGAGTCACGTAGAGAATGAATTCTACTGTCTTCTAAGATTTAAAAGTCCATCATCAATATTTCATCCTCAGAATAACAATCAATATAAATCTTTAATCATCTTTTGCACACTGAGCCAAAGATATTCATTTGTATCACCAAATGGTCATGTTCATCTCAACACTGCTCATCTTTGCACTACGGCCAAAGAGATTCATCGCTTTAATCATTCATCTTTTACTACACTACAGCCAAAGATATTCATCAAGTATCACCATTAAGGACCGAGGATGATGAAAACATTTTTAAGAACGAATCCAGTGAGATAGAAGGACAAATATTAGGGATTCGTACCACAGTTTATCCAAGACCGATAATACTTCATAATAAACGATTTTGAAGTAGAACTCCAAAATAACGATCAAAACATGGATACAATCAAAGATAGTAGCCAAAATAGATATTTTGGACAAAAAGAAGAAATTTTATTTTTCGATGAATAGTCTTCGTATTCGTGAATAGTGTCAGATATCGTGAATAGTCTTGCATACGTGAATAGTAACTCAGACACGCAAACGATAGAAATTTCACAAAAACATCATCACGCTTCGTGAATAAGACTTTCGTGAATAGTAACTCATGAATAAGAACTCATGAATAAGAATAACTCGTGAATAAGAACTCATGAATAGTAACCCGACATGAAAAAGTTCCTAATTGATAAAAAGTTCGAAATAATATTTCGGCGTAATGATATCAAGAAGATAATATCATTTAAGAAGAAACAACATCCCTTACCTCAAAATAACCGTACTTCTAACTGAATTTCGGTATAGTGCTGACAGAAACTCGCACCGTATAGCAACACTCAAAGTATACTCACAAGAATACGCTCGATAATATAGAGAGAGAAAGAGAGAAAACTTGTTTCTGGTGTGATTTTCAATTCTAACTTAGCCCTCTATTTATAGAAAAATGCTAGAACGCCAAATGAGACTAAATAAATAAAATAATAATATTCTTTCTTAATTTCTTTAGAAGCCTTCTTTGGTCAAAAACATCAGCCACCCATGTGCCAACAACCACAAAAACGTTTTTCTTAAATAAAATAATTAAAACTTTCAAAAATCAATTATTTCGGAACTCCGGAACTTCAATAATTCATAATAAATAGCCCTTTTATCAGAAAATTCGAATCTCGCGACTTTTTATAGGAAATTAAATTCTCTACAACTTTGCAGAAGAAAGTTTTTCCAAATTCCAAATAGAAATAATCCGAAATTCACAAACGGGCAATTTTACAGTCTATAATCAATTTTCGGTCAAGAATTGTGTCCACCGATACACAAAATATGTGTTAAACATTTAATGCCACAAAAACACTCTTCCTCCTCATATACTCATATATCCCACATTCATTGTAAAAATATCACCGTTAATATATTATTAAAATAATATATTTAAATGAATTATTTTATCAGAAAAAGATAAAATATTAATTTTCAACAATTATCACATTAAAAATTTTCTCTATCTATATCCACATAAAATGAATATTTTCTTTATCATAATAATCAATAATTAATTATTTAAAAATAATATTACGTAATCACAAAGATCGTGAACCGTGTAGCTCCCAAGATAGGGGACTTTCCAATAAGGATTTCTCCTTCTTCAATGCAATTAGGTGACCAAACCTCTCCTTGTATGTAACTTTCTAGACATTGCCAATAATGTTATCGATAATATTATTCAAATAATATGAATTATTGATCCGATAATGGAAAATCTTCAGTGCGATGACAATTATTGAAACAATAATAATATAAATATCAACGCAAAGAATTATTGAATCAATAAAATAAAATAATGAACAAGAATTCTTCGTAACAATTATTGAGTAGTGCTTTCTTACGTATTTAATCAATAATTCAACAATATTGTGCAATACCGCTTTCTTCTTTGTGCAACCATGCATATTACTGTATTTTAATCACCAGGTAACCCAACAGTGTTAACGGTAACAATTTATGCCATTTTTTATAAAAACACAAACTTGTCGTTTTCCTTCATCCAACCGCTTTTTTTAGTTATGGGGCCCATGAATGACTCATACTGCCGTATTTGAGATTCTCGACAAAAAAGAATATTCCACGACCAAACGAATATTCTCCGACAATAAGGAATATTTTATAACCACTTGCTTATTTTGCAAAAATTGCACATTTCACCCATAACCAAAACATTATATCAAATTACCACCTTATTAATCAAGAATAATAATTAGAGGAAATTCGATTTTATTTATAAAAATTTGGGGTCTTACAGTACTAGCCACCAAGGATGAGGATTTTCAAAACTGTTTTCTCTAGTCTCTCTCTAAGAGCGGCTATGGTTTTGTATTTTGACGTAATCCCTAAAATGACTGATATATATCACATATATAGCAGTTAAGAGGAATTAATCAAAACCTAATATTATTAAAATCCGAATTTATATATATATATATATATATCTTAATTAAGTCTTACTTAATTAATATACATATATACAAATTATCCTTTTTTTAATTTAAATTCGTGATTTAAAATACTATCAATCATATTGATATATTTAAATCCTTAAAATTTAAATTAATTTCCTTTTTAAATTACGCTCTATGTGTGTGACCTATAGGTTATTATTACATTGGCAATAATTTTAAAATCATATTATAAAATTATAAACGTTGGCGGCATCTAGTAATGCATCACTGCTACCCAAGTAATAATAAGATCGATGATTCGATGCAACCTTTTCGTGACCAATGTTTTAATGTAATTTAATCCTTTTAACCTTAATATCCTAGATTAAACTCGAGTCATGGAATGTGTCATACGCTTCATAATTTAATCTGAGTTTTTCTTGATCAATGAGTAGACTATATGAAACAAATCACTATTTGAGCATGTCCATGCATTTCATAGTCATACTCAATCAAGAGGCCTATGTATATCACCCTTAATATATAGGATGGTTAAATTCCATCTAGATCACTCATATTCCTCACACGAATCATGATGTACCCAATAATCACCTTTATAGTCCACCCTATTAAAGGTGACATTTGATGATATCAAAGTACATAAATTCCCGTGTAGAAATATAGTGATTTCAAATCGGAGGACCATTACATCATTGTCACTATGAGAATTGCTAATGACACTTCGCATAATACTCCACATAGAATTCTCATGGTGGGTATGTCCAGTACATCATTCTCTAACACGTATATATGCATTGACTTAATATCTCATATATTTATGACCAATGAGATTTTGTTATCAGTCAATCCACATACTAGTCTCAATGCATCATTATTGTCCCATCAACAATGATACTCGACTAGGGACATTTAAGAGCAATGATACTAATTATAATTATATAATCTCATGTTCAAGTCACATACTTGAAACTATATAATTTGTATCATTATTCTAAGGAATTTTATTATGTTAACATTTATATAACGCAGTAAATAGAACCATAATAAAATCATTCATTTATTCAATTAAATATAATATCAAAATGTTAAGCAATTATATCAAATAATTGGCCTCTAGGGCATAAACTCTAATAGTCTCCCACTTGCACTAGAGCCAATCACTCATGTATCTAATACCCATGGAACTAGTATGACCATCGTGCTTCTGCTGCGACAAAGCCTTGGTCAGTGGATCTGCAACATTATCATATGTTTGCACTCTTCCTATATGTATATCTCCTCTATCAATGATTTCACGGATGGGATGGTACCGCCTAAGTATATGCTTGGATCGTTGGTCGTGGAATATTCTTGTTGTTGGGGAATATTCGTACAACGGCGTAGCCATTTGTGGGCCCCATAATGTAATAACCTGTCTTGATGAAAAAAGCGACAAAGTTTGAGTTTTTATAAATAATGGTGTAATTATTCTTTATTAACAACCGTTGAATTATCCGGTGGTTAAAATACGTAGAAGACGCGTGGTTGCGCATGAAGAAGCACACTTGTATTGCACAATATTGTTGAATTATTGATTCTTACGTAAGAATGCACTACTCAATAATTGTTACAATAATTACTGTTCAATATTTTATTTTATTGATTCAGTAATTGTTGCGTTGATATTTTATATTATTGTTGTTTCAATAATTGTCACTACACAGTATTTTCCATTATCAGATCAATAATTCATAGTATTTGAATAATATTATTAGATAACATTATTGGCAATGTCTAGAAAGTTCTGTCAAGGAGAGGTTTGGTCACCTAATTGTGCTCTAGTAAGGAGAAATCCTTATTGGAAAGCCCCCTCTTTCCTGGGAACTGCCTGATTGTCATAATTGTGATTCTGTAATATTATTTGTGAATAATTAGTTATTGATTTATATGATAAGGAAATATTTATTTGATGTGGATATAAATGATGGATTTATTTATTTTATGTGGTTATTAATAAAGGAATTAATGTTGAGGTATTTTATCAGTATTTTGTCGGATTGGAGGTATTAAAAGATCAAAAAAGTGTTCTTGAGATATATTGCGTGAGTTATACTTTTTGATCCGACCGTTGGATCGTTGTGATTTTTGGATATGTTATACATATATAAGTTGAGTATATGTCCACAAATTTTGAACCGTTAAAAATGAACGTATGATTTGTTATGAATTTTAAGAGGTGACTGGTTCAGAAATTGTTAAAGTTTCAGAATTTATTATTTTGGTGGAAAATTCTAGAATTGGTGGGCCCCACTTTTGGTTGGTGAGAAATGTGCTCAAATTGAATTTCAAATGTGGTGGGTGGCAATAGTAGCAGTTAAAGCCATCAGGTAGCAGGTCAAGTCTGCTTCGGCATGCTAACATTTTCCTATAAATAGAGGCCTAAGTTAGAATTGAAAATCATACTAGAAACAAGTTTTCTCTCTTTCTCTCTCTATATTATCGAGCGTATTCTTGTGAGTATTTTGATACTTTGAGTGTTGCTAGACACTGCAAGTTCCTTCAGCACTATATCCAGTATTCCAGTCAGAAGTACTGTCTTTTTGAGGTAAGGGATGTTATTTTCTTCATAATGATGTTATTCTTTCAATATAATTATACCGAAATACTGGTATGAATTTTATTGTGGAATTTCTACCTTTTTGTGTCGGGGTTACTATTCACGTATATGACCTATTCACGAATACGACATTATTCACCGAAAAATAAAATTTTCTTCTTTTTGTCCAAGATGTCTTTTATGGTTACTATCTTTGATTTTATCCATGTTTTGATCTTTATTTTTGAATTCTACTTCACATGTGGTTATTATGAAGTATTATTGATCTTGGATAAACTGTAATACAAATCTCTAATATTTGTTCTTTTATCTCACTGGATTCATTTTCTTTAAGATATTTTTCATCATCCTCAGTCCTAAATGATGATATTACTGAATATCTTTGACCTATAGTGCAAAGATGAATGATTAAATGATGAATATCTTTGGCCTGTAGTGCAAAGATGAATGATTACCTGATGAATATCTTTGGCCCGTAGTGCAAAGATGAACAGGTGTTGAGATGAACATGACCAACTGGTGATACAAATGAATATCTTTGGCCTGTAGTGCAAAGATGAATATTTGATTAAAGATGTATATTGATTGTTGTTACAGGGATAAAATATTGATGATGGAATTTTAAATCTTAGAAGATAGTAGAACTCTTTCTCTACTTGACTCTTCTGATGGATTGTTGTTTTCGCTGCAGTTGTTGATATAAAACTTGTTGTCTATTATATTCTATCAGATTTTTCCCTGTTGAAGACTAAGGATAATTTGTTGTATATTATCTTAGTCATAATATTCTTTACTGGGCTAGTTGAGGTCTCCCTTTTCCTTTTTGTTCATTGTTCTTCTCAGGAGGAGAGAATTTAGCAGGAACTAGCCGGGGTATGGAGTGATGATTCAAGATAGTTGTTTTAGTAGTCCTCACTATTTTGTAAAATAGTGTATCAATAATTGTAATGAGGACTCCTTTTGAGTTTGTATACTCTCTATTAGAAAATAATTGTATTCATACTCATAGTATATGTGTTGTCGTATTTTGCATGACAATTATATTACTGAAGTTGTATTTGTTTCTGTACCATGTATTTGGCGACTCAGAATGGGTGATGTTTACCTATTTTGGGGGCGTCACACCAATGATTTTAACAGTTTGGATATCACAATTATCCTATCGCATCTTACCTAGATAAATAGGGTACTTTGCTTTGGCAAACCTACATCCATTGATCAAGGTCTTGATGAGTGTTATTCATTGGAAGTCATCTGATTTAGACTTAATAATTTATTGAGGGATTTTATAAATTAATTTAGATCTCACCAATTTTAATCTTATTAAGCATGCACATTATTTATCATATCATATCGCATACAAGCATAAATAAAGTGCAAAAATAAATGTGTCACAGTTATGGCCTAATCCACTGTCAATCTTTTCAAGCTAATGAAAGATTGAAGGTCAATCTAAGGTGGTACAAGATCTCAAAATAGTAGCTTCCTTGGATCTTCCTTATGCAAGTGCCTCCTCTCCATCATCATCTTTCCATCGTGTTCTCCATCTTGTCATCTTCATCGATTATAGATTATTACATGACATAAATAAACCTCGAGTTACATTCGAGGGGATTTAGATGTGAAGAGAATGTTACATCAGAATTTATAGAAAGACACGACATGCAAGCCGTATTTCAAAACCAAAAATACTAACCTATGGGTCAAAAGGCCGTAACTGTGCACCATGCATATCACAATAAGCACATAACAGTTTATATATAATTAAAGATAACTATATCTAACATATTGGGGTCACGACCATCGTGCGCTATGACGGGGGGGGGGGGGGGGGGTCCAAGGGGGGGTCTCCCCCCTAACGGTGGTCTGGCTGACCGATCGAACTACAATCTATATTATAGAATTTTTCCATACGAATCTCTGAAATAGTTTCAGAATCATATATTTTAATCCACCAAAACACCTATAATAACTATACACCCAGTACATATCATATATGTCCAGTTTCAATTAATCATATTAAACCTAATCTTCATGCTTCTAATCCAATTAGAACAGAAGTTGTATATTGTTATTACACCATTTAAGATACAATTAACAGAACATAATATACATGTATATCTATTACTGATATTCATAATACCAGAATATGTTTACATACAGAATATCATATACTCAATTTCAGATCGGTAAAATTGTATCATCATATATCATATATATCGAAAACATTATAATCAATTTCAGATCGATAAAATTGTATCATCACATATGATATATATCGAAGACAATAAAACACGTAATCTGAATTAATTGTTTCGCAAGTAACTCTGATACCACTGAAGGGTTTCGACACAGAAACGTACAGCGGAAATAGAACAATTTAAAGCAATTTCGAAAACCTAAACAGGATCCATGCAAAAAACAATTAATTTAGTGGTTAGAAATTATACCGATTAAGAAACTGGAATTGATGCGATCTAATCTCCAACGCAATCTGCATTTAATCTGCGTTTTTACTTGTATCCACATCGAACGCCTCCGCTAATCGCCCCACGATCTGCGGGAGAAGGAACCATGATTAGCCACCAAGGATGAGGATTTTCAAATCTGCTTTCTCTAGTCTCTCTCTAAGAGCGGCTTATAGTTTTGTATTTTGACGTAATCCTAAAATGACCGATATATATCATATATATATAGCGATTAGAGGAATTAATCAAAACATAATATTATTAAAATCTAATATATATATATATATATATATATATATCTTAATCAAGTCTTACTTAATTAATATACATATATACAAATTATCTTCTTTTTAAATTTAAATTCGTGATTTAAAATACTATCAATCATATTGATATATTTAAATCCTTAAAATTTAAATTAATTTCCTTTTTAAATTACGTTCTATGTGTGTGACCCTATATGTTATTATTACATTGGCAATAATTTTAAAATCATATTATAAAATTATAAACAGTGAGCGACATCTAGTAATGCACCACTGCTACCCAAGTAATAATAAGATCGATGATTCGATGCAACCTTTTTCGTGACCAATGTTTCAATGTAATTTAATCCTTTTAACCTTAATATCCTAGATTAAACTCGAGTCATGGAATGTGTCATACTCTTCATAATTTAATATGAGTTTTTTTTAATCAATGAGTAGACTATATGAAATAAATCACTATTTGAGCATGGTCATGCATTTCATAGTCCTACTCAATCAAGAGGCCTATGTATATCACCCTTAATATATAGGATGGTTAAATTCCATCTAGATCACTCATATTCCTCACACGAATTATGATGTACCCAATAATCACCTTTATAGTCCACCCTATTAAAGGTGACATTTGATGATATCAAAGTACATAAATTTCCGTTTAGAAATATAGTGATTTCAGATCGGAGGACCATTACATCATTGTCACTATGAGAATTGCTAATGACACTTCGAATAATGCTCCATATAGAATTCTCATTGTGGAATCCGTCCAAAGACATCGCTCTCTAACGCAGCGCATATATGCATTGACTTAATATCTCATATATTTATGACTAATGAGATTTGGTCATCAGTCAATCTACATACTAGTCTCAATGCATCATTATTGTCACATCAACAATGATACTCGACTAGGGACATTTAAGAGCAATGATACTAATTATAATTATATAATCTAATGTTCAAGTCATATATTTGAAACTATATAATTTGTATCACTATTCTAAGGAATTTTATTATGTTAACATTTATATAAAGCAATAAATAGAACCATAACAAAAACATTCATTTATTCAATCAAATATAATATCAAAATATTAAGCAATTATATCAAATAATTGGTCTCTAGGGCATAAACTCTAACATATCTGTTATTAATATTTCACTCCACAAAATATATACATATATACGGTTTTTTAAAAAAAGATCTAATCATACATATAAATTAACTTATAATTGAAAAAGAAGAATTTAGGTTTACCTTTGAGTTTTCTTCTTTTCTTCTCTGTTCTGCAGTACTCCAAAGCCAAATAGTTTTTACGTTTTTTTCTTTCTTTCTAGTTGTTTAAATATATTTAATTCCTTTGAAAAATAGGTTAGTAAGTAAAATAGTCCTTTTAAAATTAAAAATTTGTTACAACTTAAATGACTTATCTTCTCCTTATAGGTTTTAAATAAGTATAATTAATTATTAGTTACACTTTTATTATGTAATTATATTATTTTATTACCTTTTATTCTTTTTTAATCGGATATTACAACCAAAGTTGTTTTTTAGTAGTTTTCTGAGCAAAATTCATAACAACTCAAATTCCTTTTGTGACGCCCCCAAAATTGGTCCACACAACCTATTCTGAGTCGCCAAATACATGGTACAGAAAATAACTATTACTTCATTATTACAATTATCGTGCAAAATACGACAACACATATGCTATGAGTTTAAATACAAATATTATCTTCTAGATAGTATTCAAACTCAAATAAGTCCTTAAAATAATTATTATCACACTATTTTACAAAATAATGAGGACTGCTAAACAACTGTTTGGATCCATCACTCCACACCACGACTAGTTCCTGCTATATTCTCACCTCCTTAGAAGAAAAATGGAACAAAAAAGAAAAGGGTGAGCTCAACTAGCCAAGTAAAGAATACTATGACTAAGATAATGAACAATAAATTATCGTTAGCCTTCAACAAATCAGATAAAATATAATGGACAACAAGTTTTAGATCAATATTCGTAGCGAAAATAACAATTCATTAAAAGAGTTAAGTAGAGAATGAAATCTACTATCTTCTATGATTTAAAAGTCCATCTTTAATATATTATCCCTGTAACATCAATCAAATACATCTTGAATCAAATATTATCTTTGCACTACGGGCCAAAGATATTCATTTGTATCACCAGTTGGTCATGTTCATCTCAACACTTGTCCATCTTTGTACTACGGGCCAAAGATATTCATCAGGTAATCATTCATCTTTGCACTACAGGCCAACGATATTCATCAAGTATCACCATTTAAGACTGAGGATGATGAAAAATATCTTAAAGAAACGAATCCAATGAGATAAAAAGACAAAGATTAGGAATTCGTACTTTAGTTCATCCAAGTTCAAAAATACTTTATAATAATCAATTGTGGAGCAAAATTCAAGAATGAAGATCAAAACATGGATACAATCAAAGATAGTAATCATAATAGATATCTTGGACAAAGAAGAGAAAATTTTATTTTTCTGTGAATAGTGTCGTATACGTGAATAGTAACCCCGACACGAAAAGGTAGAAATTCCACAAAAAATCATACTTTGTGAATAGTACTCGTAAATAGTGCCGTATTCGTGAATAGTGCCGTATACGTGAATCGTAACCTAGACATGAAAAGGTACAAATTTCATAATAAAATCCATACCAATATTTCAGTATAATGATATTGAACGAAATAACATCATTAACGAAGAAAATAACATCAATTACCTCAAAAGAATAGTACTTCTGACTGAATATCGGATAGAACACTGAAGGAAACTTGCACTGAATAGCAACACTCAAGATATTTAAATACTTACAAAAATATGCTCGATATTATAGAGAGAAAAAATGTGACGCCCCCAAAACAGGTATACATCACCCATCATGGGTCGCCATATGCATGATACTGAATACAAATACAAACTAATTATACAATAATCGTGTAAAATACGACAAAACATAATCTAAGAGTTTTTAATAAGAATATTGTCATCTAGATAATATACAAACTCAATGGAGTCCTCATTACATTTATTATCACACTATTTAACAGAATAGTGAGGACTACTAATGCTATCATCCGGACCGTCACTCGCTTCCCCTATTTAAATCCCGACTACGCTCTCATTTCACTCAAGAGAACAAAGGAAAGAAAGAGTGAGCTCAACTAGCCCAAAGAAGAAATATTATGACTAAGATAATGCAGAATAATTTATCGTTAGCCTTTAACAATGTTAAACTGATAGAATACAATAGACATCAAGTTTAACTACAGCGGAATAAGCAATCCATTAGAAGAGTCAAGTAGAGCATGATATATACTATCTTCTATGTTTTAAAATGTTTTCATCAATTTTTATCGCTGAGACTCAGCTTAATAAATAAACCACATCATCGAATCATCCCTGCACTACGGGCCAAGGATATTCATTAAATCGTCAATGGTCATAACTATACCGAATAATCCCTGGTCATAATCATACCAAAAACTGTCCATCAATGCACTACAGGCCACTAAGGACTTTTACCACATCGTTTATAACATTATAGGTCATGATTATACTGAATGATCCCTGGTCATAATCATACCAAGTCCATCTCTGCACGTAAGCCAAAGATATATAACTATAAAACCAATAATCAACTGCCTATCTTTGCATGTAAGCCAAAGATATACAATTCAATAATCAACAGTCCATCTCTGCACGTAAGCCAACGATAACTTTCATCACCATATAAGCATGAGGATGATGACAATGATATAAGCATTAATCAAACGAAAAACAAGGATAAATATTAAAGACTTTAAATTTATCTAAATATTATCAACCACTTAATAAACTCATAATCTAATATTATTAACATTATAACAATAATTTAATCACTTCTTAAACTTATAAACAATTTATTTCAATTGTTTACACTTTACCACATAATGCATTTAATCATTCAAAATGCCATACTCATAAGATTTCATCACCAATGATCAAATCTCTCATCAAAAATATGCATATAGCCTATATAGGATTTCCAAGCCATAAAATCCTATTTTTCAATTTTGTTACTTCACATAACATATTTAATTCATTTACTCATAACTAGTTCATTTTCATGAAAATTACGAAATCAGTCCCAAAAATATTTTCTTTCTGGGATTTAGCAAAATATAGTCCCATATTGAACATATATTTTTTTTCGGAATTTTAAAAATTCATTTACTATTTTCAAAATGGCCAAAACTGTCGAATATTTAAATATTTATCATAAATTATACTTTTGTCCAAAATTTCCGAAATTTACAGGGTATACTCCTGTTATATGTATGTACTCTCAATAAAAATTTCATCAATTTTGGAGTTAACCACAAAGAGTTATAAGGGTTTACTTTTAAAATAGTCTTTTTCCCATAAAATTCATAACTCCTTATTTATACATCCAAAAATCGCCATTTTTGGACACAATCTAGAAAACGCATCAAATTATCATATCAAAATTTCCAGAATTTTTGAGTTAGAAAAATTACGAAACTGCAAATGGATTTTAACCCGCCATGCGGTAATCCACGTAAACAGATCATTTCCACAATTTAATAAGGAATGAATACGAAGGATCATTCACCATGCATGCGGTAGTCCACACAGACAGGTTATTCCAACAGAATAATAAATAATGTAATAACAAAAGAATTCACCATGTATACGGTAGTCCGCGTATACAGGTTATTCCAACAGAATAATAAATAATGGAACCAGGTCATGCGTAAACGCACTGACAGAATATTCCAACAGAATAATAAATAATGAAATAACAGAAGAATGTCACCGTGTATACGATAGTCCGCGTATACAGGTTATTCCAACAGAATAATAAATAATGGAACTAGGTCATGCGTAAACGCACAGACATGATATTCCAACAGAATAATAAATAATGGAATAACAGAAGAATTCACTAGGTTATGCGTAATCCGCACCGACAGGTTATTCCAACAGAATAATAAATAATGCAACCATGTCATGCGTAATCGGCATAGACAGGATATTCCAATAGAATAATAAAGAATGGAATAACAGAAGAATTTTACCATGTATGCGGTAGTCCGCGTATACAGGTTATTCCAACAGAATAATAAGGAATGGAATAACAATAGCTCTCTTCATGAATACGAAAGAAATAATATCCCTTATTATAATAATAATATCCCTTACCTTAAAGAAAAAACCTGAATAAGGAGGTAAAGACTTTCTTCTCCTTTCTCTCTATAATAATTGCTCTATAGCTTTAGTGAATTGGTGAGAAATGAAGGAATAATGAGCTTCTATTTATAGGAAAATATAGTTTCCATAATTGCATAATTTGGGGCTCGAAATATTACAGTATAATACTTTCAACTTTTCTTTCATTTTTAATTTAGTCCTGCAAGTATTATCAAACTTGCACCACCTCCCCTAATAGTAAATAATGTGAATCAATAGTTCAATCATGTGAACCAATAGTTATAATCATGTAAAAATACGAATTAGAGTATAGTACCTCCATCTATACCTCCATTTTTAACTTAGTCATACAAGTATTATCAATCTTGCACCAACTCCCCTAATAGTACAAAAATGTGATTCAATAGTACACACATGTGAACAAATAGTTATATAAGCGTATGAATTAGTAGCAATTAATTGCTCATTTATCTGATAAATTACCCGATTTATCAATATAACCCACATACATCAATTATCATCGGAATAGATGTCGATTTCCACTAACACTAATAATTCCAACACAATGAAACTATCAAATTCATCTTTAATCAACATGAACTTATTCATCATTAATATTATAACTCACAATATTTAACAACCGTGTCGCTCTCGTGAAAGAGGGCTTTTCGATAGGGATTTCTCCTTATCATGCCAATTGATTAGATGACCAAACCTCTCCTCGACAGTAACTTCTAGACATTGTAAATATTGCAATTTAATAATATAAATAACTTTGTCGCCTCAATTATTGATTTAATAATATATCATTTTATGCGGATGATAATGTGACAATAATCAATCAATAATACGAGAGATATGATGCAAAGAATTATCAGTAGCAATAATTGAGTGTAATTGAGTGACTTCACGTAAGCATCAATAATCAATACCGTGTGCTACTAAAGCAACCACGCCAGACATCGCATTTCTTTTACTACCGAGTAGTTCAACAATTTTAATGGTAACACTTCCGCCGTTATTTTTATAAAAGATAATTCTCGTCGCTTTTTACTACTTACAACATATACTTCCGCCAGGGGTCCACTAATGATTATACCTTAGTCGTTGCGGGATATTCCCCGGACAAAAAGAATATTCTCTGACCAAACGAATATTATAAAACAACTTGCATAGTTTGCAAAATTTATAAATATTATCCACAACTATAACACTATCTCAAATCCACACCATAATATTCAAAAAAATATTTTGAGAAAAATAAATCTTTATTCATAAAATTTGGGGTCTCACAATCTTCCCTCCTTATGAAATTTCGCCCTCAAAATTTGCGTACGTACCTGGTATGATGAGGATACCTTGACTTCATTTCAGATTCTAACTCTTGAGGTATAACCTTTGAGTGTTGAATACGATCCTTCTTATCCAAGATTTTAACACGTATCTCCTCATACGTTAAATCTTCTGCTATATCGTCTAGTCTAATTTAATAATGTTGTTCGGGTCGTCCATATATTTATGTACCATCGATACGTGAAAATGTTATGAACACGCAACATACTTGGCGGTAAAACGAGTTTATAAGCCACAGTTCCTACTCAATCGAGGATTTCAAATGAGCCAATTAAATCGAGGGTTGAGATTTCCTCTCTTCAGTAACTCTTTCTTTTAAAATAACGTCCTCTTGAACCTTCTTCTTCGTATTCATCAGCTCTGGGTCTGTAGCTTTAACAACTTTAACATTATCAACTAAAGTTGGTTCTAATCATATATTCGTTATCTTCACGTAGGTTCGTATATTCGCACTCGTAAACACATACATTCTTATACTCAACGCGTCAGCTACTACGTTCGCTTTTCCACGATGGTATTGAATGGTATTATCGTAATCTTTCAATAGCTCGAGCCAACGTCTTTGGCGAAGAAATATTTAAGGGTTTTAGAAATAGGGTTTTGTACTGGGGTCAATACAAAATTCGATTTCACATTCTAGGGGTAGGCTAAGTCTTCAAGAATACGCTAGGAAATTTATTAACAATAGAAATATCATTCAAAACTGTGACCCTCATCCAAGACTTGGATAGCACGTCACATTGATACCTATCAACTTGCCACCGTTATTCACGACGTCTCTACAGAAAGTCTGACTTCGGTGCATTCCACACAAGGAACTCAATAACAAAAGGATCGGGGCTCTTTACTTATGGCTTGATATGACAATGATTGACTTTAGTGGTTTGGTTGCTTGAATTCGCATAACAGTTTGGTTAGGAATATGAATGCTAACAACCTTACGAAAAGCATGATGAACAGTTAACCAATCGATTCCTAAAATCACATCAAAGGCAAGTATTTTAAAAGAGATAAGATCGACAGGTAACGTGAAAGTGTCGATTTGAATCAACAAGATTTATAAATAGTGGAGGTAACGAAGGTTTCTACTAACGAAGTTTCAACCAATAAGTCAAAGTCTAACTTCTCCGGGGTCAAATTTAAACGTTGAAATAAAGCAAGAGAGATAAAAGAATGAGTAGAACCTAGATCTCAATAAGGTATAGACTTCGCAAGAATTTATAATTAACTAACCCATGCTAACTTCGTTCGGGTTACTCGCTTTTTGAGAAGTCACGAAAAACGCTCTTCCTAAAACCACCGACTTTGTTTTGTCTATATCCGCCTTTGGTGCCACCGTCCCAGCTGGACTTGACTTTGGTGCACAACAAAATCAGGCTAGGTGACCTTCTTTTCCACAACTAAAACATACCTTGGAAGGCTGTGAACAGTTTGGACTTATGTGTCCCTCCTCTCCGCATCTATAGCATCTAACTGGCGGTCGTTCTCCTTCCTTAAAAACGGGTGTTGGTGCTTCTATCTTTCCATCGTTGTTGAACCTTCTCTTCTTGAAATTTCCACTCCTATATATTATCTTGGCCATGATTACCACCGAAGTGGTTACCATTCTTGACATGATAATTTCCCCCACGATGGTTATCATTGTTCCGATGGCCGTTGCCACCGGTATGATTATTATCGTGTTGTTGGTCGTTACCTTTTGGTTGAGCTAACTCAATGGTCTCATGTGCTTCATTGCTTATCTCAGCATTTTCAGATGTCATTTTCAAATACTGCCACAAAATAAGAGTTAATTGACATGCCACATTATCCCTATACTCCGACCGACCAATTAAATACCAAATAAACTTAGGCAGGTCATACTAGCAAAGGAATTCCCCGTCTCTCCCCTCCTAGTTCTAGTCTCACATCTTAGCCAGGGATCATATCCCTAAGCTTTGATACCAACTGTGACGCCCCCAAAACAGGTATACATCACCCATCTTGGGTCGCCAGATACATGGTACTGAATACAAATACAAACTAATTATACAACAGTCGTGTAAAATACGACAAAACATAATTTAAGAGTTTTTAATAAGAAATTTGTCATCTAGACAATATACAAACTCAATGGAGTCCTCATTACATTTATTGTCACACTATTTAACAGAATAGTGTGGACTACTAATGCTATCATCTGGACCGTCACTCCGTTCCCCGACTAGTCCCTTACCACGCTCTCATTTCAAGAGAAAACGGTGAAAGAAAGGGTGATCTCAACTAGCCCAGTAAGAAATATTATGACTAAGATAATGCAGAATAATTTATCGTTAGCCTTTAACAATGTTAAACTGATAGAATACAATAGAAATAAAGTTTAACCGCAGTGGAATAAGCAATCTATTAGAAGAGTCAAGTAGAGCATGATATCTACTATCTTCTATGTTTTAAAATGTTTTCATCAATTTTTATCGCTGAGACTCAACTTAATAAATAAACCACATCATCGAATCATCCCTGCACTACGGGCCAATGATATTCATTAAATCATCAATGGTCATGACTATACCGAATAATCTCTGGTCATAATCATACCAACAGAATAATAAGGAATGGAATAACAATAGCTCTCTTCATGAATACGAAAGAAATAATATCCCTTACTATAATAATAATATCCCTTACTATAATAATAATATCCTTTACCTTAGAAGAAAACTGGAATAGTGAGGTAGCAGACTTCTCTTCTCCTTTCTCCTTATAATTTCTCTCTATAATAATTGCTCTATAGCTTTAGTGAATTGGTGAGAAATGAAGGAATAATGAGCTTCTATTTATAGGAAAATATAGTTTCCATAATTGCACATTTTGGGGCTCGAAATATTACAGTATAATACCTTCAACTTTTCTTTCATTTTTAATTTAGTCCTGCAAGTATTATCAAACTTGCACCACCTCCCCTAATAGTAAATAATGTGAATCAATAGTTCAATCATGTGAATCAATAGTTATAATCATGTAAAAATACGAATTAGAGTATAGTACCTCCATCTATACCTCCATTTTAAACTTAGTCATACAAGTATTATCAATCTTGCACCAACTCCCCTAATAGTACAAGAATGTGATTCAATAGTACACACATGTGAACAAATAGTTATATAAACATGTGAATTAGTAGCAATTAATTGATCATTTATCCGATAAATTACCCGATTTATCAATATAACCCCCAGACATCAATTATCATCGGAATAGATGTCGATTTCCACTAACACTAATAATCCCAACACAATGGAATTATCAAATTCATCTTTAATCAACACAAACTTATTTATCATTAATATTATAACTAACAATATTTAACAACCAGTTCGTTCCCAGGAAAGAGGGGGCTTTCTGACAAGGATTTCTCCTTATCATGCGCCATGCAATTAGATGACCAAACCTCTCCTCGATGTAACTTCTAGACATTGTAAATATTGCAATTTAATAATATGAATAACTTTGTCGTCTCAATTATTGATTTAATAATATATCATTTTATGTATGATAATCGTGACAATAATTGAATCAATAATATGAGAGATATGATGCAAAGAAATCAGAGTAATAATTGAGTATAACCGAGTGACTTCACGTAAGCAGATCAATAATCAATACCGTCTTTACTACGCAACCACGCCAGACATCTTGTACTTTTTACTACCGAGTAGTTCAACAGCTTTTAACGGTAACACTTCCCGTTATTTTTATAAAAGATAATTACGCTGCTTTCTTTACTACGACAATACTTCCGCTAGGGGTCCACTAATAATTATGCCGCTGCATTTGATATTCCCCGATAAAAAGAATATTCCCCACCAAACGAATATTATATAACAACTTGCATACTTTATAAAATTTATAAATACTACCCACAACTATAACACTATCTCAAATCCACACCATAATATTCAAAAAAATATTTCGAGAAAAATAAATCTTTATTCGTAAAAAATTAATAAAATGCTTATTAATAGGAAAATGCTTATAACGCCAAAGGAGACTATTTAATAAAAAATTAATATTTTAAAAAAAAATTACGGACACCTCCTTGACCAATTTATCAGCACACCACAAGTGGGCCCCCACCAAAATCACCATTTTCTACACCAACCAAAAGTGGGTCCCACCATGTTTTTTAATAAAAATATTTATTTTTGAAACTTTAATAATTCATAATAAATAGCCCTTTTAGAAATAAAATAAGAATTTTATTTCCATTCCATAGAAATTTATTTCTCTACAACTTTGTAGAAGAAAATTTTTCCAAATTCCAAATAGAAAATTACCGAAATCCCTATACGGATGATTTTTAATATCTCAATTCTGACAAAATACTGATAAAACAACTTAGCATTAATTCCTTCATTTATATCCACATAAAATAAATATTTTCTTATCAATAATTAATTATTCACAAATAATATTACAGAATCACAATAATGACAACCAGGTCGTTCCCAGGAAAGAGGGGGCTTTTCGATAAGGTTTTCTCCTTACTGGCGCGCAATTAGGTGACCAAACCCATTTCCTAGACAGAACTTCCTTAGACATTGCAATTAATTCTATCTAATAATAATATTCAAATAATAAGAATTATTGATCTGATAATAGAAAATAATGTGCAGCGATAATGATTGAAACACCAATAATATAAAATATTAATGTAGCAATTATTGAATCAATAAAATAAAATATTAAAAGTAATTACTGTAGCAATTATTGAGTAGTGCCTTCTCACATAAGAATCAATAATCTAAAAATATTGTGCAATACCGTGTGCTACTATGCAACCACGCGTATTACTGTATTTTAACCACCGAGTATTCCAACATTGTTAATGGTAACAACTACGCCGTTATTTATAAAAACTCAAACTTGTCGTTTTCTTCATCCGACCGTTTTCCGTTATGGGGCCCATAAATGGTCATACCGTCAGTATTTAATATTCTCACAACAACAAGAATATTCCACAACCAAACGAATATTCCCCGACAACAATGAATATTTTATAACCACTTGCTTATTTTGCAAAATTTGCACATTTCAGCCATAACCAAAGAATTATATCAAATTAACAAATTATTATTCAAAATAATAATTAGAGAAAATTCAATTTTATTTATAAAAAGTTGGGGTCTTACAACCTCCCCTCCTTATGAAATTTTATTCTCGAAATTGACGTACGTACCCGGTGTTTCGAAAAGGTGAGGGTACCTTGCTTTTATTTCCGATTCCAACTCCCAGGTCATTTCCTCAATAGCATGGTTCCTCCACAAAACTTTGACCTTTGATATAACCTTTGTGCGTAGGACATGCTCCTTCCTATCCAAGACCTTGACATGTACCTCCTCGTACGTTAAATCTTCGGTTATCTCGTCTGGTTCTAACTCAATAATGTGATTTGGGTCTTTCACATATTTACGAAGCACAAATATGTGAAACACATTATGAACACGAGACATGCTTGGAGGTAATGCGAGTCTATAGGCCACATTTCCTATTCGGTAAAGAATCTCAAATGGACCAACAAATCGTGGATTGAGCTATCTTCTCTTCCCAAATCCTGTAACTCCCTTCCATGGAGCAACACGTAACAATACATGATCCCCAATATTAAATTCCTTGTCCTTTCGATGAAGATCCACATAACTCTTTTATCGATCTTGTGCCATTTTTATACATTGTCGGATCATTTGGATCTTCTCTGTAGCCATACGTACCAACTCTGGTCCCAACAACATTGCTTCACCCACCTCATCCCAAAGATACTGTAGAAGCGACACTTTCGTCCCATACAATGCTTCTTGAATCGGAGCCACACCTATACTTGCTCGATAATCTGTGTTGTTGTAGGAGAATTCCACCAATGGTAGGTACTTATCCCAACTTCCTTTGAAATCTAGGATACAGAGTCTTAATAGATCTTCAAGAGTTTGAATAGTCCTTTCTAATTGCCAATCCGTTTGAGAATGGTATGCTGAACTGAATCGTAAATCTGTGTCCATAGCTCTCTGCAAGCTAACCCAAAATCTTGAAGTGAATCTTGGGTCACGATCCGAAACTATAGATACTGGCATGCCATGCAATCTCACAATCTCATTCACGTATATACGAGCAAGACGTTCAAGGCAATAAGTCTCCCGTATCGGCAAGAAATGAGCAAACTTGGTTAATCTATCTACAATAACCCAAATTGCATCTATGCCTTGAGAAACCTTGGGAAGACCAGTAACGAAATCCATGGTAATGTGTTCCTACTTCCATTTCAGAATCTCAAGTGGTTGCAATGGACCCTTTGGCACTTGATGCTCCGCCTTTACATGTTGACAAGTTAAACACCTCGAGATAAACTCTGCAATCTCTCTCTTTATATTGCTCCACCAAAATGTATGTCGAAGATCATGATACATTTTGGTACTCCCAAGATGGATTGCAAATGGTGTATTGTACGCCTCCATCATGATTTTATACTTTAAATCAGGGTCATTAGGAACAAAAAGTCTAGAGTTGACTCGAAGTATTCCTTCTTCATCGACTCTTACTTCTGAAATAGCACCTTCTTGCACTTTCTTCTTCATACGCATCAGCTCCAGGTCCATAGCTTGAGTAGATTTAACTTTATCGATTAAAGTCGGTTCTACTCATATATTTGATATCATCATGTGGGTACTTAGAGCCTTTAACTCTATCTCCATCCTTTGCAAGTCATACAAAATGGGCCTTTACGTTGACAATATCGCACTTGTACCCGCATATGATCTTCTACTTAATGCGCCAGCTACTACGTTCACTTTTCCAGGATGATATTAGATGGTATGATCGTAATCTTTTAACAGCTCGAGCCAACGTCGTTGCCGCACGTTGAGTTCTTTTTGGGTGAAGAAATATTTGAGGCTTTTATGATCTTTATAGATCTCCACTTTCTCCCCATACAGGTAGTGTCTCCAGATCTTCAATGCGAAAATGACTACTGCCAACTCAAGATCACGAGTAGGATAATTCCTCTCATATTCTTTGAGTTTTCGTGAGACATAGGCTATGACTTTCCCATGTTGCATAAAAACACATCTTAACCCTTTGCCTGAACCATCGCTGTAGATAACAAATCCATCTGAACCAGATTGTATTGTTAGAACAGGTGCCGAAATGAGTCTCCTCTTGAGTTCTTGGAAACTCTTCTCGCATTACTCGCTCCATACGAATTTTGTATCTTTCCGAGTCAGCTTAGTTAACGGAGTAGCGATTCGAGAAAATCCTTCCACGAATCTCCGATAATAACCAGCTAAGCCCAGAAAGCTACGTACTTCGATCACCGACTTCGGTTGCCCCTGACTTTGTATTGCTTCAATCTTCGCCGGGTCAATAGATACTCCATGTTTTAACACCACGTGCCCAAGGAATGCTATTTACTCAAGCCAGAACTCGCATTTCTTCATCTTGGCATATATCTTGTTATCACAAAGCCTTTGAAGTACCAGCTTCAAATGGCGCTCATGATCTTCACGGCTTTTGGAATAGATGAGGATGTCATCAATAAAGACAATAATGAACTGATCCAAATATTCCTTGAACACACAGTTCATCATATCCATGAAAGTCGTAGGAGCAATAGTCAATCCAAAAGACATGACTATGAATTCGTAATGCCCGTACCGAGTTCTGAAAGCAGTCTTTGGAATATCCTCAGTTTTAATCTTCAGCTGATGATATCCAGAATGAAGATCGATCTTTAAAAAGAATTGTGCTCCTTGCAACTGGTCAAATAGGTCATCAATGGGAGGTAGCGAATACCTATTCTTGATGGTGACATGGTTCAATTCTCGGTAGTTAATACAAAGTCGCATACTCCTGTCTTTCTTCTTTACGAATAAAATAGGAGCACCCTAAGGAGATGTACTAGGACGAATGAAACCTATGTCTAACAACTCCTGTAGTTGGACCTTTAACTCCTGAAGTTCAATAGGAGCCATTCGATATGGGGTTTTAGAAATGGATTTTGTACCAGGTTTAAGGTTAATAAAGAATTCAACTTCACGTTCTAGGGGTAGACCGGGAAGTTCTTTAGGAAATACATCAAAAAATTAACTAACAACAGAAATATTATTCAAATCTGACGTATTTTTGTTCAAGTCCATGACATAGGCTAAAAAAGCTTAACATTCATTTTTCAATAAACGAATGGCTTTATGGCTTGATTTGACAGTGATTGACTTTAGTGGTTTGGTTACTTGAATTCGCATAATAGATTGGTTAGGAATATGAAAACTAATAACCTTACGAAAACAATCAATTTTGGCATAATGAATAGTTAACCAATCAATCCCTAAAATCACATCAAATGCAAGTATTTTCAAAAAAATAAGATCGACGGGTAATGTGATGGTCCCAACTTGAATCAAGAAGGATTTATAAATAGTGGATGTAATGAAAGTTTCTCCTAATGGAGTCTCAACAGATAATTCAAAGTCTAATTTTTCCGAAGTCAAGTTCAAACGTTTAGCACAAGCAGGAGAGATAAAAGAATGGGTAGAACCGATATCTAGTAAGGTATAAACTTCACAAGAGTTTATGATTAGCTTACCCGTGATCACCTCGTTTGGGTTCCTCGCATTTTGGGCAGTCACGACAAACGCTCTTCCAAGAACCACCGACTTTGTTGTGTCCGGGACAACCTTTGGAGTCACCATTCCCGTTGGACTTGGTTTCTCTATAAGACAATCTCTAGCTATATGACCTTCATTTCCATAGTTATAACACACCTTGGATTGTTGTGGGAAGTTTAGGCTGATATGTTCCTCTTTCCCGCATTTATAACATACGACCGGTGGTCATTCTCCTCCTCTAGGAACAGTTGATGTTGGTGCTGACGTCTTCACGTTGTCATTGTTGTACCTTCTCTTTTTGAAATCTCCCCCCGACTCACTTCTTCTACTATCATGGCCACGATTACCACCAGAGTGGTTACCACTTTTGTCCGGATATTTTCCTCCCCGCTGGTTATCATTGTTCGATGATCGGCCGCCACCTTGCATTATGACCTCGGTTGTGGTCCCTCGGTTGAACATACTCATTATCTCGCTCTAATAATTGAGCCATGTTCACAACATTTGAATATAGAGAAAATTTATGAGAAATAAGATATTGTCAATCTCTAGCTCGCACCTCTCTCGTAAATATCCGCGTCATACGTTCCTCATTCTCTACCAAATGAGGTGCAAACCTGGATAACTCTGCGAACTTAGCCTCGTATTGGGACACAATCATGTTGTTCTGTTCCAGTCTAATAAACTCTACCTCCTTCATATGACGAATACTTTCAGAAAAGTACTTGTCATTGAACAGTTTCTGAAACGTTTCCCAAGACATATTGAGTGTGGCTGGCTGGGTACGCTTCACAGATTCCCAATAGTAATATGCCTCACCATGGAACATAAAGGTGGTGAATGGTACCTTCTGTTCCTCCGTGCATCCCAAGACATCAAATATCTTGGTAATTTGCTTAACCCACGTTTCCGCCTTGATCGGATTCGGCTTTCCCAAAAATTCTGGTGGTCCTAACTCTTTGAACTGCTTGGCTATAACAAGTCGCGCGTTGCTATTATTTCAACCCGTATTTTTTACACGAGTCTCCCTTGTATGATTTTGCATGAACTGCAAAAAGTTTCTAAACATCACATCATTCATCATTTGATCAGTGTTGTTGTTTACAGGAGGAACATTGCTGTCCTGTTGCACGTTCTCCTGGTTGGTGATTAAAGGTGTCTCCACGGTCTCATTCACTCCATTGTTAACATTCTCAGCTGCCATTCTCAAATACTGCCATAAAACAAGGGTTAATTAAAGAAATTAATATGCCACATATTATCCCTATATTATGACCGACCAACAAATAAGCTTAGGTAGAACACACTAGCGAATGATTTACTCGTCTCTCCCCTCCTAGTTCTATTCCCTGATCTCCGCCAGAGACCATATCCCTAAGCTCTAATACCAACTGTGACTCCCCCAAAATAGGTCCACACAACCCATTCTGAGTCGCCAAATACATGGTACAGAAAACAACTATAACTTCATTATTACAATTGTCGTGCAAAATACGCCAACACATATGTTATGAGTTTAAATACAAATATTGTCTTCTAGAAAGTATTCAAACTAAAATAAGTCCTCATTACAATTATTATCACACTATTTTACAAAATAGTAAGGACTGCTAAAATAACTGTATGGACCAATCACTCCACACCCCGACTAGTTCCCGCTATATTCTCGCCTTCTGACAAGAAAAATGGAACAAAAAGGAAAAGGCCGAGCTCAACTAGCCCAGTAAAGAATACTAAGTCTAAGATAATGAACAAAAAATTATCGTTAGCCTTCAACAAATCAGATAAAATATAATGGACAACAAGTTTTAGATCAATATTCGCAGCGGAAATAACAATTCATTAGAAGAGTTAAGTAGAGAATGAAATCTACTATCTTCTATGATTTAAAAGTACATCATCAATATTTTAAAGAAACGAATCCAGTGAGATAAAAGGACAAAGATTAGGGATTCGTACTTTAGTTCATCCAAGTTCAAAAATACTCCATAATAATTAATTGTGGAGAAAAATTCAAGAATGAAGATCAAAACATGGATACAATCATTGATAGTAACCATAATAGACATCTTGGACAAAGAAGAGAAAATTTCACTTTTATGTGAATAGGGCCGTAATTGTGAATAGTGTCATATACGTAAATAGTGTCGTATACGTGAATAGTAACCCCGACACAAAGGTAGAAATTCTACAAAAAAAATCTTACTTCGTGAATAGTACTCGTAGATTATGCCGTATACATGAATAGTGTCGTATACGTGAATAGTAACCTCGCCATGAAAAGGTAAAAATTTCACAATAAAATGCATACCAATATTTCAGCATAATGGTATTGGACGAAATATGTGACGCCCCCAAAATAGGTATACATCACCTATTCTGAGTCGTCAAATACATGGTACAAAATACAAATAAAAACATAATTATACAATTGTCTTGTAAAATACGACAAAACAAAAGTTGTGAGTTTTAATACAACATTGTCTTCTAAATAGTATTCAAACTCAAAATAAGTCCTCAATACATTTATTTTCACACTATTTTATAGAATAGTGAGGACTACTAATGTTATCATCTGAACCGTCACTCCGTTCCCTGACTAGTCCCCCTACGTTCTCATTTTCTGAAGAGAACAATGAAAGCAAAAGGGTGAGCTCAACTAGCCCAGTAAGAAATATTTTGACTAAGATAATGTAGAATAAATTATCATTAGTCTTTAACAGTGTTAAACTGATAAAATATAACAAACATCAAGTTTAACTGCAGCGGAACAAGCAATTCATTAGAAGAGTTAAGTAGAGAATAAAATCTACTATCTTCTATGATTTAAAAGGTTTTTCATTACTTTTAACGCTGAGACTCAGCTTAATAAATAATCTACATCACCCATGCACTACGGCCAAGGATATTCATTAGTATCACGACCACAAATTATCCATGCACTACGGGCCAAGGATATTCATGTATTCATCAATGGTCATGATCATGCCAACAATTGTCCATCAATGCACTACGACCAATGAGGATTTTTACCACATCATTTGTAACATTAGGATCATGATTATACCGAATAATCCCTGGTCATAATCATACCAAGTCCATCTATGCACTACAGGCCACAGATGACTTTCAACATATTATAAACATGAGGATGATGACAATTCAATAAAACAAGTTCAAGAATAAATTTTAAATATTTATAAGTTAATTTATCCTGAACTCAATAACATCCAAATTGTCAACATGATACTGCTTTGTGGAGTAAAATTCAAGAATGCTCAGAAGAATATTTTCATGAAAAGATACTGGATGAAGTGCAAATATCAAGGATATTCCACTAATTTCATGGAGTATAGAAGCCAAAACTTTAACCAACTGAGTATAATAGAATATATGAAATCGCAAATGGATTTTCGTCCGTCATGCGGTAATCCACTTAGACAGATCATTCCACAATTTAATAAGGAATGAATATAAAGGATCATTCACCATGCATATGATAATCCACATAGACAGGTTATTCCAACAGAATAATAAAGAATGGAATAATAGAAGAAATCACCATGCATACGATAGACCGTACATATAGGTTATTCCAATAGAATAATAAAGAATGGAACCAGGTCATGCGTAATCCGCACAGATAGGATGTTCCAATAGAATAATAAAGAACGAAACCAGGTCATGTGTAAACCGTCAGCATGCATGGATGTTCCAATGTAATAATAAAGAATCGAAACTGTGTCATGCGAAACCGCATGCATGCATGAGGATGTTCCAAATGTAATAATAAAGAATGGAATAATGTAAGAATTTCACCATGTATGCGGTACTTGGATGAATAGGTTATTCCAACATAATGATAAAGATTGGAATAACAGAAGTTTTCTTCATGAAGACGAAAGAAATAATACCCCTTACCGTAAAAGAAGAGTATTCCGACTGGTAGGACGAGGATATTCTTGAAGAAAATTTATACTGTTTTTCTATGCTCAAAGCTTCTGAAAACTCTAAAGAAATACGCTTAAGATTATAGAAGAAGAATTCTCTGAATTTCTGGTGTGATTTCAATTCTAACTAAGCATCCTATTTATAGGAGAATTGAAAGGATACTATGCAATAAAATATAATATATTCTATATATATATATATTATTTAAAATCTAATAAAACAAATAACTTTAAAAAAGTATTCTGTTTTATATAAAAAGATTTTACTATGCAAAACACTATTACACTATGCAACACTATGCATAATAAAATATAATATATTCTATTTATAGTCTAATAAAATGTATAACTTTATAAAAGTATTCTGTTTTATATAAAAAACTTTTTTGATTTATTACATTAATAATACTAATAAAACAAAATTTATCATCATTATTATAATTCACAATATTAATTGACCAGGTCGTTCCCAAGAAAGAGGGGGCTTTCCAATAAGGATTTCTCCCCATTGGCGCGCAATTAGGTGACCAAACCTCTCCTTGACAGAACTTCTATTATACTCAGTTGGTTAAAGTTTTGACTTCTATACTCTATGAAATTAGTGGAATATCCTCGATAATTGGGCTTCATCCAAAGATCTTTTCATGGAAATATTCTTACGAGCATTCTTGAATTTTACTCTACAAAGCGGATCATATTGACAATTTGGGCGTTATTGGTTCTTGGACAAATTAATTCTTGAACTTGTTTTATTGAATTCTTATATCATTGTCATCATCCTCATATTTATATTTTTTTCAAAGTTATCTGTGGCCTGTAGTGCATAGATGGACTTGGTATAATTATGACCAGGGATTATTCGGTGTAATCATGACCGTAATGTTACAAATGATGTGGTAAAAGTCCTCATTGGCCCGTAGTGCATTGATGGACAGTTGTTGGCATGATCATGACCATTAATGAATACACAAATATTCTTGGCCCGTAGTGCATGGATAATTGTGGTCGTGATACTAAAGAATATCCTTGACCGTAGTGCAGGGGTGATTCGATGATGTGGATTATTTAGTAAGCTAAGTCCCAACGATAAAAGTGATGAAAAACCTTTTAAATCATAAAAGATAGTAGATTTTATTCTCTACTTGACTCTTTTAATGGATTACTTGTTCCGCTGCAGTTAAACTTGATGTTTGTTATATTGTATCGGTTTAACATTGCTTAAGGCTAATGATAATTTATTCGCATTATCTTAGTCATAATATTTCTTCTTTGGGCTAGTTGAGCTCACTCTTTCTTTCACCGCTCTCTTGTGAAATGAGAATATAGTTTGAACGCGAGTCGGGAACCGAGTAATGGTCCTAGATGGTGCATTAGTAGTCCTCACTATTCGTGAAATAGTGTGATAATAATTGTAATGAGGACTCCTTTTGAGTTTGTATACTCTCTAGTAGACAATATTTGTATTCAAACTCACAGTTTATGTTTTGTCGTATTGTACATGACAGTTGTATTATTAAGTTGTATTTGAATTCTGTACCATGTATCTGGCGACTCAAGATGGGTGATGTATACCTAATTTTGGGGGTGTCACAATTGGTATCAAAGCTTAGGGATATGATCCCTGGCTGAGATGTGAGACAAGAACTAGGAGGGGAGAGACGAGGAATTCCTTCGCTAGTATGACCTACCTAAGTTTATTTGATATTTAATTGGTCGGTCAGAGTATATGAATAATGTGTTACATGTCAATTAACCTTTGTTTTGTTGCAGTATTTGCAAATGGCATCCGAAAATATTGAGATAAGTAATGAAGCACATGAGGCCGTTGCGACACCTTTAATCACTAACCAGGTTAATGTGATGTCAGATGAAGAAGAAATTAGAGATATCTATGTGGTGCGTGAATAACTAATAGTTGCACTGAAAGCTAGTTCTTGAGGTAGCAATGAGAGTGAGGAAGAAGAGGAAGAAGAGGAACCTGAGGAGAATTTATTAGAAGAATTTTATGATCAAAATTTAGCATTACAAAATCGTATTCATGAGTTAGAAGAAGAAATCAAGAACAAGAAGATGAGTCGTGGAGCAAAGAGATGCAACCATTCAAAATTGTGTTACCCGATGTGCGATGCTTGAACAGAAGCACTCTTTGGCAGAGTATAAGATATTAGAGCTGGAATCTGAGAAGGCTATGATCAATGTTCTGATGAAAGCAGAAACAAATGAACGAAGGAGAATAGATGACGCATGGGTAAAAGCCGCACGACGTGTAGATATTGTAGAAAAAGACGTCCGATCCAATAAAGCCAAAATAGATGAAATGGATTTTTTTTTTTGGACAACAATTGGGAGAATCCAACATCGAATTCGGAATTATCCTGTGTATAGCGGTCAACCCCAATTCGATATGGATCGGAGAATAATGATTCAAATCATGGATCAGGAATGGGACGAAGCACTTAAGGGTGGAATGTACCTTATAGCAAAGTCAAATCCAGTAGTTTAAGTGAGAACGTTTGTCAAGGAACCCGAATGAAGTTATTACAGGTAAGTTAATGATAAACTCTTGCGAAGTTTATACCTTATTAGATACCAGTTCTATCCACTCTTTTATTTCACCTAATTGTGTTCAATGTTTGAATTTAACTCTGGAGAAGTTAGATTTTGATTTATCTTTTGAAACTCAGTTGGGAGAAACCTTCGTTACATCCACTATTTATAAATCTTGTTTAATTAAAATTGTCACTTTCACGTTACCTGTCAATCTTATCTCTTTGAAAATACTTGCCTTTGATGCGATTTTAGGAATCGATTGGTTAACTACTCATCATGCTTTTCTTAAGGTTATTAGTTTTCATATTCCTAACCAACCTGTTATGTGAATTCAAGCAACCAAACCACTAAAGTCAATCATTGTCATATCAAGCCTAAGTAAAGAGCCCCGGTCCTTTCGTTGTTGACTTCCTTGAGTGGAATGCACCAAAGCCAGACTTTCTGTAGGCGACGTCGTGAATGACGATGGCAAGTTGATAGGTATCAATGTGATGTACTATCCAAGTCTTTGATGAGGGTCAAAATTTTGAATGATATTTCTATTGTTAATAAATTTCCTGACGTATTCTTGAAGTCTTCTTAGCCTACCCCTAGAGCGTGAAATCGAATTTTGTATTGACCCCAGTACAAAACCCATTTCTTAAACCCTCAAATATTTCTTCAACTAAAACGAACGTATAACGTGCCAAAGACGTTGACTCGAGCTGTTGAAGATTACGATCGTACCATTCAGTACCATTGTGGAAAAGTGAATGTGGTAGCTGACGTGTTGAGTAGAAGATCGGATGCATTTACGAGTGCGATGTTGTTAACACAAAAACTCATTTTGTATATCTTACAAGTGATGAAGATAAAGTTAAAGACTCTAGGGACCCATGTGAAGATAATGAATATACGAGTAGAGTCTACTTTAATCGATAAAGTTAAAGCCGTGCAAGCTACATACTCAGAGTTGATGAATGTGAAGAAGAAGGTTCAAGAGGGCGTTATTCTAGAAGCAAAAATCGATTAAGAGAGGAAATCTCAACCCTCGATTTAATTGGCCCATTTGAAATCCTCGATGAAGTAGAAACTGTGGCCTATAGACTCGTTTTACCGCCAAGTATGTCGCGTATTCATAACGTTTTTAACATATCAATGTTACATAAATATGTGGACGACCCGAACCACATTATTAATTTAGAACCAGACGAGATAGCGGATGATTTAACGTTTGAGGAGATACATGTTAAAATTTTGGATAAGAAGAATCGTATTCAACACTCAAAGGTTATACCTCAAGAGTTAGAATTTGAAATGAAGTCGAGGTATCCTCACCTGTTCGGCATACCAGGTACGTACGTAAATTTCGAGGGCAAAATTTCATAAGAAGGGGAGATTGTGAGACCCCAGATTTTATGAATAAAGATTTTATTTTCTCGAAATATTTTTTTGAATATTATGGTGTGGATTTGATATAATGTTATAGTTGTGGATAGTATTTATAAATTTTACAAAGTATGCAAGTTGTCATATTATATTCGATTGGTCGGGGAATATTTTTTTTATCAGAGAATATTCGTGCAACGACACAATCATTGGTGGACCCCGGAATTATTGTCGGATTGAGAAAACGACAAAAATATTTTATTAAAAATAACGGCGGAAGTTTTACCATTAATAATGTTGAACTACTCGGTAGTAAAAGTACAATAATACGTGTGGTTGCATAGTAGCACACTGTATTGATTATTGATGCTTATGTGATAAGTCACCCGGTTTTGTTTTATTGGTATTATTAATGTAATAAAATGTAATACTTTTATAAAGTTATTCTATAAATAGAATATATTATATTCTATTATGCATAGTATTGCATAGTAAAATCTTTTTATATAAAACATAATACTTTTATAAAGTTATTCTATAAATAGAATATATTATATTTTATTATGCATAATGTTTGCATAGTATTTTGTATAGTAAAATCTTTTTATATAAAATAAAATACTTTTATAAAGTTATTTATTTTATTAGACAATAATTAGAATATATTATATTTTATTATACATAGTGTTTGCGTAGTGCCTGTATAGTGTTTGCATAATAAAATCTTTTATAAAGTTATTCGTTTTATTAGATTATAAATAGAATATATTATATTTTATTTAAAAGATTTTGCTTTAAATATGGACCGTCAGATTAAAGTAAATCAATCTGGACCATTCATGAGTTAGTTACTATGCAGTCCATTTTTCTACAAATAGAAGCTCATTCCTTCATTATTTCTTACGAATTCACTGAAACTATAGAGAGAAAAAAGAAAAGTATTTTGCTACTTCACTACTCATATATCCAGTACTCTTCTTCTTAAGATAGGAAATATTATTTGTTGTACTCGTAAGGGGTGTTATTCTTTTGTATTCATGAAGAGAACTTGTAAGACCCCAACTTTTTGAATAAAGATTAAATTTTCTCGAAATATATTTTTGAATATTATGGTGTGGATTTGATATAATGTTATAGTTGTGGGTAATATTTACAAATTTTGCAAAGTACGCAAGTTGTTATATAATATTCGATTGGTGGGGAATATTCATTTTAACAGGGAATATTCGTATAACCAAGACAATCATTGGTGGACCTCATTAACGGAATTATTGTCGGATTGAGAAAACGACAAAAATACTTTATGAAAATAACGGCGGAAGTTTTACCGTTAATCGTTGAACTACTTTCGGTAGTAAAAGAAATAAGAATACTGGCGTGGTTGCATAGTAGTACACTATTGATTATTGATGCTTACGTGAGAAGTCACTCATTATACTCAATTATTGCTACAATAATTGTTTGCATCATATCTCTCATATTATTGATTCGATTATTGTCATAAGATCATCTCGCATAATATGTTATTTTATTAAATCAATAATTGAGACGACAAAGTTATTCATATTATTAAATTGCAATATTTACAATATCTAGAAGTTCTGTCAAGGAGAGATTTGGTCACCTAATTGCGCACCAATAGGGAGAAATCCTTATTGGAAAGTCCCTCTTTCCTGGGAACGACCTGGTTGATAAATATTATAAGTTATAATATTAATGATGAATGTTATTAAAATTGAAGTTGTGTTCGGAGTTGAATTTGGAGTCGTGGACGTGATATTTGAGTCCGGAACGATGAAATTAGTAAAAATAGTCTATAAACACAAAATTTTTCGGAATTCAATATTTGGTCAAAAAGTCAACAATTGACTTTTTTGGGAAAAGTCAAACTTTGAAATTTCAAAATTTATATTTTTGATAAAAATGGTTTCATTGTGTTGGAATTATTTGTGTTAGTGAAAATCGACAATTATTTCGATAATAATTGATGTCTGGAGGTAATATTGACCAATCGAGTATTTAACCGGATAAATGAGCAATTGATTGCTATTATTTCACATGATTATAACTATTTGTTCACATGTGTATACTATTGTTTCACATTCTTGTTACTATTAGGGGAGTTGGTGCAAGATTGATAATACTTGCATGACTAAGTTAAAAATGGAGGTATAGATGGAGGTACTATACTGTAATTCGTATTTTCACATGTCTAGAATTATTGATTCACATAATTTACTATTGAATCACATTATTTACTATTAGAGGAGGTGGTGCAAGTTTGATAATACTTCCATGACTAAATTAAAAATAAAGGAAAAGTTGGAGGTATTGTATTAAAATTTTTTGAGCCCCAAAACGTGCAATTATCGAAACTATATTTTTCTATAAATAGAAGCTCATTCTTCCTTCATTTCTCACCAATTCACAAAAGCTTTAGAGCGATTATTATAGAGAGAAATTATAGAAAGAAGAAGAGAAGTCTGCTACCTCGCTATTTCAGTATCTAGTTTTTCTAAAGGTAGGGAGTATTATTTCTTTCTTATCTATGAAAAGAACTTCTGTTATTCCATTATTTATTATTCTGTTGAAATAACCTGTATACGCGGGTTACCCTATACTTGGTGAAATTCTTCTGTTGTTCCATTCTTTATCATTCTGTTGGAACATCCTCATCATGCGTTCTACGCGGACTGATTCCGTCTTTATTATTATTCTGGAATATCACATGTCATGCGTTTTACGTTGGACCTGATTCCGTCTTTATTATTCTGTTGGAATATCCTGTTTGTGCATTTTACGCCGGACCTGATTCCGTTATTTATTATTCTATTGGAATAACCTGCCTCTGCGGTCTATCGCATGCCTGGTGATTTCTTTTGTTATTTCATTCCTTATTATACTCGGTTGGTTAAAGTTTTGACTTATACTCTATGAAATTAGTGGAATATCCTTGATATTTGCGCTTCATCCAAAGATCTTTTCATGAAAATATTCTTCCGAGCATTCTTGAATTTTACTCTACAAAGCGATATCATGTTGGCAATTTGGACGTTATTAGTTCTGGATAAAATAATTTTTGAACTTGTTTTATTGAATTCTTATATCATTGTCATCATCCTCATGTTTATATTTTGTTGAAAGTCATCTCATGGCCTATAAAGGCATAGATGGACTTGGTATGATTATGACCGTGGATTATTCGATTGTAATCATGGCCCAAATGTTATAAATGATGTGGTAAAAGTCCTCATTGGCCCGTAGTGCGTTGATGGACAGTTGTTGGCATGATCATGACCATTATTGAATACACAAATATTCTTGGCCCGTGGTGCATGGATAATTGTGGTCGTGATACTAAAGAATATCCTTGGTCAGTAGTGCGGGGTGATTCGATGATGTGGATTATTTATTAAAATTAGAGTCCAATGATAAAAGTGATGAAAAACCTTTTAAATCATAAAAGATAGTAGATTTTATTCTCTACTTGACTCTTTTAATGGATTGCTTATTCCGCTGCAGTTAAACTTGATGGTTATTATATTGTAATAGTTTAACACTGTTGAAGGCTAACGATAATATATTCTGCATTATCTTAGTCATAATATTTCCTACTGGGCTAGTTGAGCTCACCCTTTTACTTTTAATGTTCTCTTCAGGAATTGAGAATGTAGCGAGGACTAGTCGGGGAACGAAGTGACGGACTAGATGATAGCATTAGTAGTCCTCACTATTCAGTGAAATAGTGGAAAATAAATGTAATAATATTGAATTTGAGTTTTTATATTGTCTAGACGACAATATTTGTATTAAAACTCACTGCTTATATTTTGTCGTACTTTACACGACAGTTGTATAATTAAGTTGTATTTATATTTGTATTCTGTACCATGTATTTGGTGACTCAGAATAGGTGATGTATACCTATTTTGGGGGCGTCACAGTTGGTATCAAAGCTTAAGGATATGATCCCTGGCTAAGATGTGAGACTAGAACTAGGAGGAGAGAGACAGGGAATTCCTTCGCTACTATGACCTATCTAAGTTTATTTGGTATTTAATTTGTTAGTCAGAGTGTAGGGATAATATGTTTCATGTCAATTAACCCTTTTTTGTGGCAGTATTTGAAAATGGCATCCGAGAATGTTGAGAACATCAATGGAGCACAGGAGACCGTTGAGTCTCCACATATCAATAACCAGGACAATGTGCATCAGGAAGGCGATAATCCTCATGCAAATAACAACACTTACCAAATGATGAACGATGGAATGTTCAGAGGCTTTATGTAATTCATGCAACATCAGGTGAGAGCGGCTCCTGTCCAAAATGTAGGTGGAAACACTGAAAACTCTCGGACGGTTACCGCTAAAATGCTTTAAGGAGCCTGGGACCACCGAGTTTATTGGAGAGCCAAAACCACTTAAGGTCAAGCATGGATAAAGCGGATCACTAAGATATTTGATGTCTTGGGATGCTCAGAGGAGCAAAAGGTTCCTTCGCCACCTTCATGTTGCGTGAAGAAGGCGATTCTTGGTGGGAATCAGAAAAGCGTACTTGATCCCGCCTTTTCAAGATGTCTTGGGAGAAGTTCCAAGATCTATTCAACGAAAAGTACTTTCCCGAAAGTATTCGTCACATGAAGGAGGTGGATTTTATCAAGTTAGAACAAAACAATATGACCGTGTCGCAATACGAGGCTAAATTTGCTGAGTTATCCCGGTTTGCATCCCATTTGGTCGATAATGAGGAGCGAATGATGCAAATGTTTTTAAGAGGTTTGAAACCGGAGATACGTCAATATCTTATTTCTCATAAATTGTGTTTGTACTCAGATGTTGTAAATAGGGCTCAGTTATTGGAGCGCGATAACGAGTCAACGCAACCAAGATAAAGCAGCTGAAAACATAAAAATACCAAATGGTAATAACAGTCGTGGCGGTGACAACAAGCGTGGAGGAATCAACATGCGAAAATGGTAACCACTTCGTTGGTAATCATAGCCAAGACAATAAGAATGGACATTTCAAGAAGAGAGATTCAACAATGATGGAAAGACATCAAAGACCAACACCCGTTGTCGAGGAAGGAGAACGACCACCTATTATATGCTTCAAATGCGGAGGGAGGACACATCACCAAAGCTGCAGCGATGCCAGTCAAAGCATGTTATAATTGTGGAAGGAAAGGTCACTTAGCTCGATTTTTGTCGTTCACCAGAAGATAAGTTCAACTAGGATGGAGGCACCAAAGGTAGTCCCCGAAAAAAGTCAAAGCCCTAGTCTGAGGAGAGCGTTTGTTGTGACCTCCTGAAAGCAAGGAACTCGAACGAGGTTATCACGGATAAGCTTATCATAAACTCTAGTGAAGTCTATACCTTATTTGATACCGGTTCTACCCAATATTTTATTTCTCCTACTTGCGCTCAACGTTTAAATTTGATTCCGGAGAAATTAGACTTTGACTTATCTGTTGAAACTCCATTAGGAGAAACCTTCATTACATCCACTGTTTATAAGTCTTGTTTGATTTAAATCGGTAACCGCACGTTACCTGTCGATCTTATCTCCTTAAAAATACTTGTATTTGACGTGATTCTTGGGATTGATTGGTTAACTACTCATCATGCTAAAATTGATTGTTTTCGTAAGGTTGTTAACTTTCATATTCCTAATAAACCTATTATGCGAATTCAAGCGACCAAACCATTAAAATCAATCATGGTCATCTCAAGCCATAAAGCTATTCGTTTATTGAAAAACGGATGTCAAGCTTTCTTAGCTCATGTCACAGATTTAAACAAAATACGCCGATTTGAAGGATATTTCTATTGTTAATAAATTTCTGACGTATTCCCTCAAGAACTTCCGCCTACCCCTCAGAAGCGTGAAGTTGAATTTTGTATCGACCTTGAACCCTTGTTACAAAACCCATTTCCAAAGCCCCCATATCGAATGGCTCTTATTGAACTTCGGAGTTAAAGACCCAATTGCGAGAATTGTTAGACATTGGTTTCATTAGTCCTGGACGTCTCCTTGGGGTGCTCCTGCTCTATTCGTGAAGAAGAAAAAGATTGGAGTATGCGACTTTGTATTGATTATCGGGAGTTGAATCATGTCACCATCAAAATAGGTACCCATTTCCACGTATTGATGACCTGTTTGATCGATTTACAAAGAGCACAATTTTTTCAAAGATCGATCTTCGCTTACGGATATCATCACCAAGGTTAAAAGCGAGGATATTCCAAGACGCCTTAAACTTCGATGCGGGCATTATGAATTCTTAGTCATGTCTTTTGGATTGACTAATGCTCCTGCTGCCTTCATAGATATAATGAACCGAGTATTCAAGGAATATTTGGATCACTTTGTGGTCGTCTTTTATTGATGACATCCTTATTTATTCCAAAAGCCGTGAAGATCATGAGCAACACTTGAGGCTGATGCTCCAAAAGCTTCGTGAATATAAGCTTTATGCCAAGTTAAAGAAATATGAGTTCTGGCTTGAGGAAGTAGCATTCCTTGGGCACGTAGTATCAAGTCATGGAATATCCGTTGACCCGTGAAAGATTGAAGCTATATACAAAGTCGAGCAACCCAATTCAATGGATCAAGTCGTAGCTTTCTCGGATTAGCTGGTGATTATCGGAGATTCATGGAAGGATTTTCTCGAATCGCTACTCCATTAACTTAGCTGACTCAAAAAGATACAAAGTTCGATTGGAGTGAGGAATGTGAGAAGAGTTTTCAAGAACTCAAGAGGAGACTCATTTCAACACCTGCTCGACAATACCATCCGCCTTGAGGAGGATTTGTCATCTACAAAGTGATGATACTTGAGCAAAGGGTTAGGATGAGTTCTCATGCAACATGGGAAATTCATAGCCTATGCCTCACAACAACTCAAAGAATATGAGAGGAATTACCCTACTCATGATCTAGAGTTGGCGGGTGTCGCTTTTAACGCTTAAGATTTGGAGGTATTACCAGTATGGAGAGAAAGGTGGAGATCTACACGGATCATAAAAAGCCTCAAATATTTCTTCACCCAAAAGGAACTCAACATGCGACAACGACGTTGGCTTGAACTATTGAAAGATTATGATCATACTATCCAATACCATCCTGGAAAAGCAAACGTGGTAGTGGCGACCGAGTTGAGTAGAATATCATATGCGATCACGAAAGTGCAATATTGTCAACGAAGGCCCATTTTGTATGACCGCAAAGGATGGAGTTAGAGATAAAGACTCCAGGGACCCACATGATGATGGCAAACATACGAGTAGAACCGACTTAAATCGATAAAGTTAAAGCTGCTCAAGCTACAGACCTGGAGCTAATGCGTATGAAGAAGAAAGTGCAAGAAGGTGCTATGCCGGTAGCAAGAATCGATGAGAAATGAATACTTCGAGTCAACTCCAGACTTTGTGTTCCTAACAACCCTGATTTAAAGTATAAAATCATGATGGAGGCGCACAAGACACCGTTTGCAATCCATCCTGGGAGTACCAAAATGTATCGTGATCTTCGACATACATTTTGGTGGAGCAATATGAAGAGAGAGATATCAGAGTTTATCTTAAGGTGTTTAACTTGTCAACGAGTCAAGGTGGAGCATCAAGTACCAAAAGGTCCATTGCAACCACTTGAAATTCCAGAATGGAAGTGGGAACACATTACTATGGATTTCATTACTGGTCTTCCCAAGGTTTCTCAAGGCATAGATGAAATTTGGGTCATTATTGATAGATTGACCAAGTCTGCTCATTTCCTACATATACGAGAAACTTATACACTTGAACGTCTTGCTCGTATGTACATAAACGAGATTGTAAGACTTCATGGTATGCCAGTATCCATAGTTTCTGATCAAGACCCAAGATTCACTTCAAGATTTTGGGTTAGTTTGCAAAAAAAGCTATAGGCACGGACGCATTTATTTAGCTCGGCATATCATCATCCCGAGAATGGACGGGCGTTGGAGAGGACCATTCAAACTCTTGAAGATCTATTAAGACTCTGTGTCCTTGACTTCAAGGGAAGTTGGGATAAGTTCCTACCATTGGTGGAGTTTTCCTACAACAACAGTTATCAAGCAAGTATTGACATAGCTCCATTTAAGGCGTTGTATGGAAGAAAGTGTCGTTCTCCTGTATGCTGGGATGAGGTGGGTGAAGCAACGTTGTTGGGACCGGAGTTGGTACGTATGACTACCGAAAATATTCAAACGATCCGACAACGTATAAAAACCTCACAAGATCGACAAAAGAGTTATGCTGATCTTCATCGAAAGGATGTAGAATTCGATATTAGAGATCATGTGTTGTTACGTGTTGCTCCATGGAAAGGAGTTACAAGATTTGGAAAGAGAGGAAAGCTCAACCCTCGATTCATTGGCCCATTTTTAATCCTCGATCGAGTAGGAACTGTGGCATATAGACTCGCTTTACCGCCAAGTATGTCTCGTGTTCATAATGTTTTTCACATATCTATGTTATATAAATATGTTAAAGACCCGAACCACATTATTGAATTAGAACCATACGAGATAGAGGAAGATTTAACGTATAAAGAGTTACCTGTTAAAATCTTGGATAAAAAGGATCATATTCTACGCTTCAAGGTTATACCTCAAGTCAAAGTTTTGTGGAGAAACCACGATGTGGAAGAAATGACCTGGGAGTTAGAATCTGAGATGAAATCAAGATATCCTTACCTCTTCGACATACCAGGAATGCACCCTAATTTCGAGGATGAAATTTCATAAGAAGGGAGGTTGTAAGACCCCAACTTTTGAATAAAGATTAAATTTTCTCGAAATATATTTTTGAATATTATGGCATGGATTTGATATAATGTTATAGTTGTGGGTAATATTTACAAATTTTGCAAAGTCGTGTGAAGTTGTTATATAATATTAGATTGGTCGGGAATATTCGTTTTAACGAGGAATATTCGTACAACAAGACAATCATTGGTGGACTCCTCATTAATATTATTATTGTCGGATTGAGAAAACGACAAAAATACTTTATGAAAATAATGGCGGAAGTTTTACCGTTAACTATTGAACTACTTGGTAGCAAAGAAATACGATGTCTGGCGTGGTTGCATAGTAGCAACACCTGGTATTGATTATTGATGCTTACGTGAGAAGTCACTCGCTTATACTCAATTATTACTACGATAATTCTTTGCATCATATCTCTCATATTATTGATTCGATTATTGTCATAGTATCATCTCGCATAATATGTTATTTTATTAAATCAATAATTGAGACGACAAAGTTATTCATATTATTAAATTGCAATATTTACAATGTCTAGAAGTTCTGTCAAGGAGAGGTTTGGTCACGTAATTGCGCACCAATAGGGAGAAATCCTTATTGGAAAGCCCCCTCTTTCCTGGGAACGACCTGGTTGCTAAATATTGTAAGTTATAATATTAATGATGAATGTTATTAAAATTAAAGTTGTGTTCAGAGTTGAATTTGGAGACGCAGATGTGATATTTGAGTCCGGAACGATGAAATTAGTAAAAATAGTCTATAAACACAAAATTTTCCGGAATTCACTATTTGGTTAAAAAGTCAACAGTTGACTTTTTTGAGAAAAGTCAAACTTCAAAATTTCAAAATTTATATTTTTGATAAAAATGGTTTCATTGTGTTGGAATTATTTGTGTTAGTGAAAATCGACAATTATTTTGATAATAATTGATATCCGGAGGTTATATTGACCAATCGAATTATTTAACTTAGGATAAATGAGCAATTGATTGCTATTATTTCATATGATTATAACTATTTGTTCACATGTGTATACTATTGTTTCACATTCTTGTTACTATTAGGGGAGTTGGTGCAAGATTGATAATACTTGCATGACTAAGTTAAAAATGGGGTATAGATGGAGTACTTATCTTCGTAATTCGTATTTTCACATGTCTAGAACTATTGATTCACATAATTTACTATTGAATCACATTATTTACTATTAGGGGAGGTGGTGCAAGTTTGATAATACTTCCATGACTAAATTAAAAATAAAGGAAAAGTTAGAGGTATTGTATTGAAATTTTTCGAGCCCCAAAACGTGCAATTATCGAAACTATATTTTTCTATAAATAGAAGCTCATTCTTCCTTCATTTCTCACCAATTCACAAAAGCTTTAGAACGATTATTATAGAGAGAAATTATAGAAAGAAGAAGAGAAGTCTGCTACCTCACTATTTCAGTATCCAGTTTTTCTAAAGGTAAGGAGTATTATTTCTTTCTTATCTATGAAGAAAACTTCTATTATTCCATTCTTTATTATTCTGTTGGAATAACCTGTATACTCGGGCTACCCTATACTTGGTGAAATTCTTCTGTTGTTCCATTCTTTATCATTCTATTGGAACATCCTATCTGTCTGTTCTACGCCGGACCTGGTTCCGTCTTTATTATTCTCATTGAAATATCATCGTATAAATGCTTACGTTCTGTTGGACATGATTCCGCTTTATTATTCTACATTGGAATATCACATGCAGGCGTTTCTACGCCGGACTTTTATTCCGTCTTTTATTATTTTGTTAGAATATACCGTCTTCATGCATGCGTTTCTACGGGACTGATTCCGTTATTTATTATTCTGTTGGAATAACCTGCCTATGCGGTTTATCGAATGCTTGGTGATTTCTTTTGTTATTCCATTCCTTATTATACTCAGTTGGTTAAAGTTTTGACTTCTATACTCCTCGAAATTAGTGGAATATCCTTGATATTTGCGCTTCATCCAGTATCTTTTCATGGAAATATTCTTCTGAGCATTCTTGAATTTTACTCTACAAAGCAGTATCATGTTGACAATTTGGACGTTATTAGTTCTTTAATAAAATAATTCTTGAACTTGTTTTATTGAATTCTTATATCATTGTCATCATCCTCATGTTTATATTTTGTTGAAAGTCATTTGTGGCCTATAGTGCATAGATGGACTTGGTATGATTATGACTAGGGATTATTCGGTGTAATCATGACCGTAATGTTACAAATAATGTGGTAAAAGTCCTTATTGACTCGTAGTGCATTGATGGATAGTTGTTGGCATGATCATGACCATTATTGAATACACAAATATTCTTGGCTCGTAGTGCATGGATAATTATGGTCGTGATACTAAAGAATATCATTGGCCGTAGTGCAGGGGTGATTCGATGATGTGGATTATTTATTAAGCTGAGTCCCAGCGATAAAAGTGATTAAAAACCTTTTAAATCATAAAAGATAGTAGATTTTATTCTCTACTTGACTCTTTTAATGGATTGCTTGTTCCGTTGTAATTAAACTTGATGGTTGTTATATTGTATCAGTTTAACACTGTTGAAGACTAACGATAATATATTCTGCATTATCTTAGTCATAATATTTCCTACTGGGCTAGTTGAGCTCACCCTTTTACTTTTATTATTTCTCTTCAGGAAATGAGAACGTAGCAGGGACTAGCCGGGGAAAGGAGTGACGAACCAGATTATAACATTAGTAGTCCTCACTATTCAGTGAAATAGTAGAAAATAAATGTAATAATATTGAATTTGAGTTTGTATATTGTCTAGACGACAATATTTGTATTAAAACTCACAACTTATGTTTTGTCGTACTTTACACGACAGTTGTATAATTAAGTTATATTTGTATTTGTATTCTGTACCATGTATTTGGAGACTCAGAATAGGTGATGTATATCTATTTTGGGGGCGTCACAGAACTTATGTTATTCCATTCTTTATTATTCTGTTGGAATAACCTGTATACGCGGGCTACCCTATACTTGGTGACATTCTTCTATTATTCCGTCTTTACTATTCTGTTGGAATATCTTGTTCATGCGTTTTATCTTGGGATTGATTCCGCCTTTTATTATTCTCATTGGAATATCCTGCTGCATGCGTTTTACTGGCTTAACTGGTTCCGCTTTTATTATTATTACATTGGAATATCACGTGCATGCGTTTTACGCCGGACCTGATTCCGTCCTTATTATTATTCTGTTGGAATAACCTGTCTATACGAAGTACCGCATGCATGGTGATTTGTGTTGTTATTCCATTCTTTATTATTACATTGGAACATCATCCGCCGGTCGCAATTTTTCCTGACCTGGTTCCGTTATTTAGTATTCTGTTGGAGTAACCTATCTATGCGAAGTACCGCATGCATGGTGATTTTTTTTGTTATTCCATTCTTTATTATACTTAGTTGGTTAAAGTTTTGACTTCTATACTCCATGAAATTAGTGGAATATCCTTGATAATTGCGCTTCATCCAGTATCTTTTCATGAAAATATTCTTCTGAGCATTCTTGAATTTTACTCTACAAAGCAGTATCATGTTGACAATTTGGACGTTATTGGTTCTTGGACAAATTAATTCTTGAACTTGTTTTATTAAATTCTTATATTTGTCATCATCCTCATAATTATATTTTTTGAAAGTCATCTGTGGCCTGTAGTGCATAGATGGACTTGGTTCTATTATGACCAGGGATTATTCGGTGTAATCATGATCGTAATATTACAAATGATGTGGTAAAAGTCCTCATTGGCCCGTAGTGCATTGATGGACAGTTGTTGGCATGATCATGACCATTAATGAATACACAAATATTCTTGGCCCGTAGTGCATGGATAATTGTGGTCGTGATACTAAATAATATCCTTGGTCAGAAGTGCGGGGTGATTCGATGATGTGGATTATTTATTAAAAATTTGAGTCACAAATGATAAAAGTGATGAAAACCTTTTAAATCATAAAAGATAGTAGATTTTATTCTCTACTTGACTATTTTAATAGATTACTTGTTCCGCTACAGTTAAACTTGATGTTTGTTATATTGTATCAGTTTAACACTGTTTAAGGCTAATGATAATTTATTCTGCATTATCTTAGTCATAATATTTCTTCTTAGCTTAGTTGAGCTCACCCTTTCTTTCACCGTTCTCTTCAGAAATGAGAATATAAATTTGAGCGAGTCGGGAAACAGTGATGGTCCTAGATGGTGCATTAGTAGTACTCACTATTCTCGTGAAATAGTGTGATAATAATTTTAATGAGGACTCCTTTTGAGTTTGTATACTCTCTAAGAGACAATATTTGTATTCAAACTCACGGTTTATGTTTTGTCGTATTGTATAACGACACGCTTGTATTATTAAGTTGTATTTGAATTACATACCATGTATCTCGATTTACTCAAGATGGGTGATGTATATCTAATTTTGGGGGCGTCACAAACAACTTGAATACTTTACAAAATTTATAAATATTACCCACAACTATAACAGTATATCAAATTCATTTCATAATATTCAAAAATGATACTTATAGAAAAATCATCTTTATTCATAAAAGTTGGGGTCTTACAAAATAACATCATTTACGAAAAAAATAGCATCCCTTACCTCAAAAAAATAGTACTTCTGACTGAATATCAGATATAACATTGAAGGAAACTTGCACTGAATAGCAACATTCAAGATATATAAATACTCAAAAATACGCTCGATATTATAGAGAGAGAAAACTTCAGTTTCTGATATGATTTTCAATTCTAACTAAGCACCATATTTATAGGAAAATGCTTAGAACGCCAAAGCAGACTATTTAATAAAATATTAGTATTTTAAAAAAATTTCTACGCACACCTCCTTGACCAATTTATCAGCACACCACAAGTGGGGCCCACCAAAATCAGCATTTTCCACACCAACAAAAAGTGGGGCCCATCATGTTTTTTAATAAAAATATTTATTTCTGAAACATTAATAATTCATAATAAATAGCCCTTTTATCAGAAAAATACGAATTTTATGTCCATTCCATAGGAAATTTAATTCTCTACAACTTTGTACAAGAAATTTTTTCCAAATTCCAAACATAAAATGACCGAAATCCACATACGAATGGTTTTTAATATCTTCATTCCGACAAAATACTGATAAAACACGTCAGCATTAATTTCTTCATTTATATCCACATAAAATAAATATTTCTTATCAAAAATTAATTATTCACAAATAATATTATAGAATCATAATAATGACAACCAGGTCGTTCCCAGAAAAGAGGGGGCTTTCCGATATGGATTTTTCCTCACTGGCACGCAATTAGGTGACCAAACCCCTTTCCTAAACAGAACTCCCTTAGACAGAACTTTCTTAGACATTGCCAATAATTCTATCTAATAATATTATTTAAATAATATAAATTATTGATCTGATAATGGAAAATAATGTGCAGTGACAATTATTGAAACAACAATAATATAAAATATCAATGTAGCAATTATTGAATCAATAAAATAAAATATTGAAAAGTAATTACTGTAGCAATTATTGAGTAGTGTCTTCTTACGTAAGAATCAATAATCTAAAAATATCGCGCATACCGTGTGCTTTATTTGTGTAACCACGCCAGATGATCAGATTTTAACCATCGAGTATTCCCACAGTGTTAACGGTAATAACTACGCCGTTATTTATAAAAACTCAAACTTATCGTTTTCTTCATCTGACCGTTTTCCATTATGGGACCCACAAATGGCTGCACCGTCGTATGAATATTCCCCGACAACAAGAATATTTCACGACCAAACGAATATTCCCCAACAACAATGAATATTTTATAACCACTTGTTTATTTTGCAAAATTTGCACATTTCACCCATTACCAAAGCATTATATCAAATTAACACCTTATTATTCAAAATAATAATTAGAGAAAATTCAATTTTATTTATAAAAAGTTGGGGTCTTACACCTTTTGCTGATAATAGTAGCAACGTGTGGACAAGGCATCTCGTGGTACTGAAATTTATGGCATGTGCATGTCCTTTATTCCATGTCCACAATAAACTGTTTGGTGACATCGTAAACAGTGAAAATCACTAGGTTTGATATCTCAACCTTCAACACAGTTTAAGGGTGTAGTTAGTATGTATAATCATTTAGTTTCTTTAATTCAGAATAATAGAAGGTGTTGGGAATTACATATTAAAATTTGATGATGAAAGCAAAATATATATGCTTATATGTAAAGTCCTTCAAAGAACACATGTACAAGAACAAAGATGATAGATCAAAAATTGTTAGGTTGATCTGTGTTTAATGTTTATCATTCTGTAAGTGAATATATTGAAGTAAAGATCAAAACTGTTAGGTTGATCTATTTTGAGATGTAATAGATAGGCCTCATCAGTATCATAGTCTGACGAGCCAGCCGAGAGATTGCAGAAACCAAGGCAGAATCGTACAGTATCCAAGAAGTTGCTTCAGAATCATAGTCGGTCTTGAAGTCCATATTCAGAATCGTGGAGTTGGTCCAAGTGTCTACTGAGCCAAGTCAAGAATTGTGGTCTACCCTCGAAAACACAGAGTCTGCAATATGAGCAAGTAAAGATCGTAGTCTATCAGTGCCTAAGAGAAATCGTAGTGTTCTCCTTGATCAGGTTGAATCAAGCACGAGCATGACAAGACACAACTATCATAATCGTAGTGTCTCTCCTGTCAGCATCAAAACCAAGTTTATATTGTTTCATGAAGGAAGAAATATAACAAATGAAGAATGGTTTATAGTCGTTAACATTTTGGGAATTCCAATGATCCAACACTCATCCTTAGTATGTATCGAAGAAGCATATTGAAGAAGCTAAGAAAATGACTGCAAGCCTGCTGAAAAATACCTTTTCATGTGTTAGGTGAGATAGCAGTCTTCTGTGTCAGTGGGTCAGATGGCTGAACATCAGATTTCCAGAAAGTCAACAACGGTGCTCAGAAATGTCTGATGCATTTAATGCTACAACGTATGCCTTCAACGGACACATTTCAAAGGCTCCTTTATAAGGAAATCAAGCATAGATACAACAAGCAAGCAAGTGCACAACAAAAGCTAAAGAACACTCAACGTTCAAACTCTACGATCTAGAAAGAAAAGATTGCTCTGCTACTCAGTTCTTTCGAACATATGCTTAACTCCAACTGAGTAGCACAACCCAAGAACTCAACTCTCATCAAGTGTATTCCAAGTCTATTGGACTTGAAGAGTTCTAAGTGAACTAAGAAGTTCCAAGACTGCTGGTCTTGAAGGAATCTAAGTGATTCAAAGATTGTAAAGATATCCTTAGTAAATTTCCTACTCGAGAAGTAGAAGAATAGACTAGGAGCCTTGAGTGCTCTGAACCACTTAAAATCATTGTGTCTTCTATATACCTGCTATAATGGCTATATCTGTCATAACTGCTTATCACCCATTATTTTGATTTATCTTAAAGGGGGACAAACAAATTATATATTCCGCTGTAGTTAATTTATTAACAAATTTGACAAGTATTTTGTAAAAGAAAAATTTTAAATATCTATTCAACCCCCCTTCTAGATAACTATTGTGTCTCTGGGAACTAATAGAAGGCATATGTACCATTGGTAACTTTTTCAGCATATACTGGTAACCAATAATGACTAATGTGGTTTCCATAAAATGCAAATGCATCTTTTGGTAGACATGAAAGTAATAATTTAAAAGTTGTATTACTGAACTTAAGTTTCTTTGATTCAATGATATTAGATTGCAGTCTTCTCTCAGCTGTTGTGGAAAGGGTAATGAATGTTGATATGGCTGCTTGTTTGTTTATGAAATACCATATCTGAACCATATAACTGAGACATTCAATCATTGCTGCAAATGGAAGTTCCCTGATTCCCTTGATTTTATTGTTGATAGATTCTGCTGTGTTTGAAGTCATTGTTGAGTACCTGCTTATAGTCCCATGGAGCCTTGTGCACTTATCTAACTTAACATCTTCCTCTAAATATGTTCTTATTTAAGCATCAATTGCATCAAGTTCAGCCATGTTTCTGTTGAATTGTTCAATACTGTAAGCTTTACAAGTCATGTTGTATGCTTTTTTGAGTTCTTCTCCTCTCTTTCTGAATCTACTTTTTATATTTTTCAAGACATGATATGTACATGAACCATGCATGACATTGGGGAACACAAAGTTCAGTCCCTGTACAATGGCTTAATGTCTATCTGAAACAATGCATTGGTCTTCCCTAACTCCACAAGTATTTCTAAAATTGACGAAAAACCATCTCCAAGATAATTCATTTTCACTGTCAACCACTGCAAAAACAATCTGAATAATGTTTGTATTTGCATCCTGGGTGCTTGCTATGAGGAGTGTCCCCTCGTAGGTTGATTGTATGAATGTGCCATCAATTACAATGATTGGGAAGCAATGATGCCATACTTCAATGGATGCTCCCATGGAAAATAATATATACTTGAAACGACCATTTCTTTCCAACTCTGGGCTGTGATGGAACCTGAAATGAAATTTCAGTACTGTCAATTTAAATCTATGGAGCAGATAGTGACCAAACTTGTAGTCGAGGATAACCATTTATATGGTTACTGGTATCCAATTAATTAGCATTTAATTTTTTTCATATAGTGCAGATGGTGTCCAAAATGCCATTTAAGAGTACCCTTTTATGTAGATATTGATTACCGGTAAAAAAACATTTTTATAATTTTTTTTTCATAGTCCAGTTGGTAGCCAAACCTTCATACAAAGGTAACCAATTCAGTTTTATTGGGTTACCAACTAATTATAAAAAATTTAAGAACAGTTTCCAAGTGTTAACTGTATTTGTTTTCTTCAACATGTGCAACCATGAAAGGATTAGAGAGTAGTCGTGTGAATCTCCTCTTACTTTTTTCAATGCTTTCTCCTTTGATCTCCATGCTTTTTGGTAAGAGATAAACACATTATACTCTGTCATCATGTCTTCCACAATATCTATTGGTGTCTATATTTTCTTCAGATTTGTTAATCTATTCATTATGCATTCACTAACTAACTCACTATTTGTTTGTCTATGATCTCCTAACAGTATGTCGGATGAACAAATGTGGAAATCATTGAATTCTCTCACCTTGAACATACTGGTTTTTCGAAACTTTTATGCTCTTAATTTCCATTTGTAATTTTCAATTTCTATGCATACTAGCACAAAGTCTATACCATTTGTTCTTTTAACCTTGTGTTGTCGATTTTGCCTGATTGAATGTAGTCTTAGTGTTTGTGCTAAGATTTTTTTGTCTTCGTAAGTTTGATGTATTTTCATTTTAAATTCATTCAGATCTGATATGACCTCATCAGATTATTCTTTAGTGTATGCTATGTCTTGTTGTCTGTCTTGTTCTTGATCAATAGCTTCGATGGCAAGCTGCTCAACATATTGTGATCCAATTTGGTACTCTCGTGTTGCCAACGGTACAAGTTCAAAATTCTTTTGTGTCGATCTGATTGCGTTATAACTTGCATCCTATTTTCTTCTATATTTCTCAAGTTATGTAAAATTGTAGTGCCTCAATTGATGTATACATTCTCTATAATTAGTGGAAACTTGCCATGTTCATCTGATTTTCTACTGACTTCCATAAAGAATATGAAGATTGCTTCATTAGACATACTGATCGGTGGAATGTTGCTTCTAATCTGAAATTTGATGGACAATTTTGTTGTGTTGGTGTCTAGCCTTATTGCACTGCATACCAAGTTGTGCATTTATGTGAATGAACAAGTTGATGGGACTAGTAGCTGGTAACTTCAAAATTATGGTATTGGTTACTGTCAGACAACGTTTCGTTGAAATAAAGTACAACTGGAATCATCTCCATTGTCTGACAACTGAAATATTAAAATTAATACAATATTGTAAATGGTGACCAAATCAACATTATACAGTAACCAATATATATATAATTAGTAACCATACATCTGCAATATATTGTTTGCATTTAGTTTATAATCAAATCACTGACTATCATGACGTGGTGACCAATTAAAGACTGAACAATTAAACCAAGATAACCAAACCGTTATATGAAAGTAACCAAACTATGAATGTGTATTAACTACGGGTCAGTACATGTATTGAACCTGGAAAGACCCATACCAAAGTTTCAGTCTACAATTCTTCTTTATACCAATTTGAAATCCATCAATAAACAACTAATAATCCTTCTATTAGTTTTGTTTCTGGTTACCAATTGAAAATCAAAATCTTATACTCAATGCCCGATTCAAAGTTAAATTAAGAGATTTCAATATCCAGATTCAGATTACGGTTTACTTACCTTCGTAATTATGTTCTAGTTTCGAATTTCTAATATTTGGAACAGAATGACGGTTTCCAAATCTCCTTCGATCTTTTCGTGAATGTCGATTTTGGATTTCCTCTTTGCAAAAGTCGGCTAATCCAGCTTTTTCTTTGTTCGTGACTACTCCGACTTCTTCTTTGCTTCTTCTTTGTTCCTGATTTTGAATGATCTCCAGTTTGGGTAAATCGGACTTCTTACGCCGATTTTGGATTTCCCTTTTGCAAATTTCGATTTCTCCAGTTTTTTCTCTGTTCGTGAGTTTGAATGCTCTTAGGTTTGGATAAATCCGACTTCTACTTTTTTTGTGATTTTGAATGATCGATTTGGTTGGTAACTAACGCATACGGCAGCAGAAGACTTCTCCTTGATTTCAGGATTTTCTTATTTCTGTGAAAAAAATAATTTGACATGGTTATTGTGTTGCACTCTTTTTTTAATTATTTTGTGGATGCACTAATTTTATAATTACTTTATAATTGTTGTATATTAGTGCAAGGAACCCAAAAATAAAATAAAAAATTATTAAGTTTTTTAAGTAATACTGTCCTTATTGACTTTTTTAATAAATAGTAAAAATAAAAAAAATCCAAAAACTTGCAGTAATCTTTTTTTCCTAATTTTGTCGTCATGACTAAACAATACAAGTAAATCTTTTGTAGTCTCTATTGTACCCTTTACATTATGAACATAACAGAACTAATATAAGGGTAAAATAATATTTTGAATTTAAAACTTGAGTTTTATTTATTTTTCTTTTATAAACTCCATGTAAGAAATTTATAATTTTCTATTCTTTTATTTTTGGCTAAAAACTGATCAGAAACATAATGCAAGAGATAAATTTTAATTTACTCCCTTGATTCTAAAAAAGTCTCATTTAACTCTAATCTTAATTAATTTATAAAATCTTAAAATTCAAGTTGTGATATGAATTAATTAATTTTTGAAATAATAATTTTTAACTTAATAATATCATTTAAATAATTTATAATATTAACTATTAAATTGATCAAAATTAATTAAATAAATTCACATTCATATATATATATATATATATTTAAAATCTCACACTAAATGAAAAATGGTCAAATAAAACAGTTTTTTTGTGGGACAGGAAGCATTACAACTACATCACCTTGGCTCCTTGCCCATGCATTACGTACATGACTTAAATTTGTGGCCTAAATATGAATGAATAAATTCTACTGGCCCCCATGACCAGGACTGAATTATAAAGTAGAAATCAGTGGCCTCCTAGTTGGTCATTGCTTAATAAATCCCATTATTTATTTCATCTGGCCCTCTCCAATTGAAAAGAATTTATGTGCTTCATATATCCCTGGTTAGGTAAGTGGACCAAATACAGCTGTGAAGTGGTCCCCCATTGATTTGAATCTCAACAAATTTTAGTCCTTACAATTTACTTAATCATCAGTCAACTCACTATAATCTCTAAACTTCATTTTATTTTTGAGATATTTTTTATAGCTGAATTGTACCACCCATCTCATGTCAATTCATCATTTTTTTATTTAAAAGGTTAACATAGTAGGTTGAGACTCTCCTATATTTATTAACTCATTTACACTCTTAAATTTCTTGAATTTATCCAATATAAAATTCATGTGAAATGCCCTAACATTTTTTTTAAAGTTATATATGTAGCCTTTTGTGCTTTTGGTAATTCTATATCATAAGAATAAATTAAACAAAGAAATTAAAATAACAAATGCATGTCAGTTCCGAATTCAAATATATATATATATATATATATATATATATATATATATATATATATATATATATACTCTGCTCTATTTATTAGTGCTTATTCTCGTAATTTTTATTAATTATAAATAAATAGATAATAATTAAGTAATAATAATATATAAAATGTGATAGCAGATGCGACAACAAAATTGACCACGTTATCGCCCCACATTATTTGATTAAATTGTGACCAGTCATATGCTTTATCAATTTTTTTGAAGGGGCAAGGGCTAAAGCAACTGGGTTCCAAAAGCCACTCATTGTTTTACCATTCCACTAAAGTCCACATAAGTTGAGTGAAACAACTGGGAAAACACCTGCAGCTTGTAGTATTATATGCACAACTTGTAGCAGAATACATGCGTAAATTGAGGTTAATATACATGATGTCAAGATTAGATTACACACGTATACAACAGTACAAAATTAACACAAAAATTTACGTGATTTTCCATTTTGAGTACGTTCATGAGAACGGATTGAGCTGACCTTTTTCAAGAACTTCTAGTACCTCTCATACACTCCATATGAGCCACAATTTCCGACACATGTGTATTAAATTCCATTACAACACATTGCAATCTATAAACTCCAACCAACCATAGTATATTAAGAGGTGATCCCATAATTATTTATCACAATAATCTCATCATATATATCTAGCAAAACTGGATCAAACTTGTTCTAGCTGCACATCATTGTCCTTGTTCAACCGCTCATATTCTCCCAAATGTTTTGACAAGGCCGGCTTATCGATATTTTCATTGTGATACGACTTGCAAACAAAATATACAACCGTCTGAATCACCAGCCCAATCAGAATCAACGCGACAAGCAATAAAAAGCATAAAATCCCAAATCCAATCGAACCGATCCACAACCAACCCCCATACACAACAAAACTCAAAAACAAAAATTGTACCGCCACAAGCAGAAAATTCAACTTGAAAAATATTGCTAATGCCACCCACAACTTCCCCTTGATCAAATCCTTGCTTTTCCTCATAGCCTTAACTCCATAAGAGTCCTCTAAAACGGTCACAACGCTAGCAAGTTGCCACACAATAGTCATGTACACAAACCCAACTGAGAACAAAATCAATAAAATGATAAAAAGTACCACGGAAGCTTTACCACCAATAGCTAGGCACAGAATTATGATCAAAACCGCGACTACAATATAAACAAAAATTGCCACGAAGATGATCAAGAACGTGACCATGAGTCGTTTCCATACTTTGGGAACGACTTTCATGACTTTCTTGAAGGTGACATCGCGATTGGTGTAGATGGAGGCGATGGTGTAAACCACCGCGGAGGTGGAGAGGAGGGAGAAAATGAGGAGGAAAGTGAAGTATGCAGCCTTGAAGAGAAAATAGGCTGTCCATTTGGAGGGTACTTTTCTATGGTAGTGGAGCTGAGTGTAGTGGACATTCCAAAATAGGCGGTTGGATATTACCATGTGAGCTAGGAAAATGAAGGAGAGGGGGAAGATTAGGGCTAGGGTTATTTGGCTGAAGATTTTTTTCCATGAGGTGATGATGTTGTAGCTTTCTTTGTAGATGCCAAAGAGGCCAAGAGATTGCATATGTTCTTGTTCTATGTCCATGATGTTAATTTGGTGGAGTGGAGAGGATATGTAGGAGAAATGGGATATGGAGGGGAGAAAATTGGTTTCCAAGGAGGAATATAAATAGGACTTTGATTTGGAATTATATAAATTAATTAAACTGAATTGCCCTTGGTGTTCAAGCCAACTACCAATTCTCCTTTTCAAACCCCATCAGCAAGTATATACTGATATTTTATTCATTGTTTTTACAAAATTCTTCACTCAAGTGTGGACTTCACTAATTACTCATTTAAAGAAAACCATTTTAAAATAGAAAATTAATATTTTCAGTGCAAAAAATACCAATTCAACGTAGTTGTATAATATTTTATGTGCATATAGTATATTTATGTAATGTTTGTGTTGTATTGAAATAATATATAGTAGTATATGTATATATAGTGATATTATAAAACTAAATACAATAGATATCTCACTATTCTAAAATCCCCTAATTATTTTTCACAGTTGTTATCTTTAATTTCATGCTTCCTTGAAAGGGTGCAACACACATTGGATATAGCCATTAGCCAGTACAACATTCTCTCCCTTTGAAACAATATTGAACAACTAGCTATAGCTGTAAAGTAGTTATGAGAATCTTTTATAGTAGGACGATGAATTATACTCGTCCATACAATCTTGTCTATATAAATGTGAGATCAGAAAATAATTTAAAAAAACAAAAGAAATTCAATATCAAATAATAATAATAATAATAATAATAATAATAATAAAAGAGAGAAAAAGAGAAATGAACTTGTCTTGGATTGGCACTACATAGATATTCTATTGAAGAAGCGTTAAGCAATCGGTGATTTTTTATCGATTAAATTAAAATTATTAATGAGTTATAAATAATTTGGCGGGGTTAGGCGCGAAGCCATCAAAATTCGATTTTTTTAATACTTTATACTTGTATATACACTATTGACTCATACAACTTTTTTAATCACAACTATTCATAAGTAAGTAATTCATTATTTATTTTTATAAATAATATAAATTAGATTATTATTTAGTTTAAAATATTATAGAGAGATACATATATTAAGAGGATATGAGTCATATGTGATTAAGATTTGATTGACAAAGTTATAAATTTTCGATTTGATCCCGTATAATAGAAAATTTATAAAATTTCAGTGGGGTCAATTTATGTATAATACTTAAAAATTTTAAAATTTACCTTACATTATAAAATAATTTTTTTTTTTTTAGATTTAGGCGATTGAATCCGATAGAACCTATGTGGCTTCGCCCAATGATCAAAAACACTACTTATAAGAGTTTATTGAATGAGCGCTATCTTAAAGGCACCCCACGTCCGTCGATTAATTAAGAATTATGGGAGAAGGCGTCTGTTGTGAAGAAGAACTACGTCACAGGTCAAGGACAACAACGACGCCCAACCTTCAGTGGCTCAGGCAGCTTTGCTACCTAGTCTTCACAATCATCGAGTAATCCAACTATTCATACTCTGCTTGATCGCAGAGAGCTATATATATCGAGATCGCGATCTTCTTCATTATCTTTGGCGGTGTCTCCATGGCTCTCAATCTTGATGAGTTAGCTGATGCAGTGGCGACATCAACAACATCACAACATGAGGATGATGACGACGAGGTAATCAATCGTATTTATTACAATCAAATTAGTGACTTTTACATATATATATATATATATATATATATATACAGAAATGATCAAGTAAGGGATCCCTTACTTTCTTAAAATGAGGGACTTTTTTTTTGTTTTTTTTTTGCTTTTTTAAAACAACTAAAAAAAAGTTTAATATTTATGGAATCGAAATTTTTCCATAATACAACATGTTTTGGGCGTGTTTTGAATACCTATACCAAAAGTGGTGGTACATTCTGCATGCATCGCATGCACTGCTTTGTTATACGTATCCAAATCACATCCAAAACACCGTATTATGAAAAAATTTCGATTCCATAAAATATTAAACTTTTTTAGTTATTTAAAAAAAAAAAAAAAAAAAAAAAAAGTCCGATTTTAACAAAGTAAAGGAGCCACTTACAGAACCTAACCTATATATATATATATATATATATATATATATATATATATATATATTGTTGTGTTTTAATTTGTTGTATATTGTCGTAATACCAAAGATAAACATATATACTATATATGTAACTTGTTTTATTATTTTGTTAATTACATGGTGATCAACGAGAAACTAATTTGGACGATGATGCATGACGACCGACCTAGTCTTGTTTTTCTAGTTATTTATGAGTCTTGCACTTTTATATTCATTCTTTGGATGACTGTATGTTACTTAAAGATTAGATTTGTATGTATTTCTTCAGTTCATATTGGTTTTTTAATGTTTATATAGTTTATACTATTTTAATGTATGTGTCGGTATATGGATGGATGTTTATATTGTTGTGCATGTGTTGGGTTATATAAAACTTTGTTTGAAGTTTATATATATTGTCTGTTGTGTGTTGAGATATAAAGCAGGTACAAAACAAGTACAGTTTTTTGGGAAATCTATAAAACAGGAAAAAAATATTTTTTTTAATTTAAATTATACATCAATGACCGCAACCAGTCTCGCTGATACTCATTAGCGACTGCTAATTGGATTAGGGTGTTAGTGACCGCTCCGATCAATCTCTTGGCGATCGTTCGACACGTCATTCACGTCGACCTTTCTACCAACCATCTTGACTCAGTTTAGCGACGATCCCGATCGCTAATATCGGTTGCAGATAATTCGGTCACTAATAGTGGTCGCTGATGTGCATTTCAAATGACGGATTTTATGACGACGATCGTCGCCGATCGCAATCGATCGTAAATGACTATCGGATGAAAAGCGATCACGATAAAGGCGATCATGAGATAGACCTCTCAGAGTGAATTTAGGGTGTTTAACATGCATATTAAGCCCCTAGATGATACTTGATAGCATAGTTATAACGTCCACAAGCATCATAAGTTCCTCTATAGTATATATGTTACTCTCTTGACCCCATTCTCAGGTTCCTCCCTAGAAACCTAGTACTGAAGTGTATCCCTAAAATCAATAAATTATAATAGTATAGGTTATCAAAAATAAAAACGAAATTAAAAAACATACATAAACCCACATTGAAATCACATTTATTTAATACTTGCTCAATTTTAAAATATAAATTATTGTTGACTTTTTGAAAGTTAATTTGAAACATTTTTAAGCTCAAAATTGAGATGACTTGTTAAAAATTATAAAAAAAAATTTATATTTTACAATGAGTAATACTTTTTATATAGTTTCAAATACTTTTTAGATATATAGTTTCAAATTATATTAACTAAAATTAAATAAATCCATGTCAATATTTTTTTATTTAAAAATATCTTAAGTTTGATTTGAAATTTTTAATAATGAGGTTATATTTTGAAACTGATTTTTGAAACATCCAAATTGGTACTAAGGTGTTTGAAATCGCTTAAAAGCAGTCGAGCCTGCTTCTAATCAGTTTTAAGAGGTAAAAGTATTTAGTAATCTGACTTTAAAACTGTTTATATTAATTTTTTTTATAGAAATAATTAGAAACTCCAACTTAATCAGGTTAATTTCTCAAGTATATATAGTGAATTTCTAAGTCTAACTTAATCGATGTGGGACCAAAGACGCCCAATATATGAAGAAAATCTATCAAGGATAGAAATAAAAATAATATATATAAAAAGACTTATAAGATAGTGTTTGTTTGTATCTGAATGCCTCTTAATTCACTTGCCTATGATTCGGTCAGAGGCAAATCTTGTTTGGTAAAAATTTTTTTGACTCTTAATCGTTAAGACAAAAACTCAAATTTTAAATATTAAGAGCTGCATCTTAATAGTTTATTTAAAATTTATGGACAAAAATAGCCTCAATAAATATTGTACTCCTTCAATTTTAAATTTTAAGATCATTCAAATAATTTTTTTAAATAACTCAGAGGGTTAAAATGATAAAATAGTGTCCTTCAGATGTTTTACACTTTTTAATTATCAAATAATTTTTTAGATTTAGATGTTATTTCATTCAGATGATATAATTTATTAAGATGTATAAATCATTCAGATCTTAATTACTCAGTTTTATCAAACACCACCTTAACTTTGAAATCATGTTAAGTAACTAACTCTTTTAAAAGTTTAAATGGTGAAAATTTTGAACTTAATTAAAACCTTGAACAGTCAGAAATCTGATAACATGTTGAAATATTCAACTTAAAACCAATGGTATTAAATGAGGAGGTATGATCTCTCAAGTATAAATAGTTAGTTTTCTGGTTTGTACTTGATCGATGTGGGGCCAAAGATAGTGGCGAAATCAGAACATTTTTAAAGGAGGGGTCAAAATGCATCAATAAAAAAATTATTTATTGACACTTGCAATGCTTCTTTCAAATTTATTTTGCTCAATTATAGTATTTCACAACATCATATTCCAACAATTATAAACTTATGAATTGTGAATCTAATAACTTTAAATGTGTGTGTGTGTCTATATATATATATATATATATATATATATATATTAATTTTCCTCGAATTATGAGACTATTAATCAGATTTTGAATTTTTTAGTCAACTGATTAACTACTTTTATAGATAAATTAAAATTTATAATATTATATATTCAAAACCTTATATTGTGGTTCTGGTCATCTTCTTTAGAGACAACTGAGAGTAGCCACTCAAAGTAAGAAAATAAATTAAGTTATTCTCATTTATAAAAAAAATTGATACCAATGTATGATTAAGTCAGTAAGACAAATGAGTGTAATATTAATTAATTAATTATCAAACTTATTTAACATTATTTATCTTATAGTAATATTGTTAATTTATTATAGGTGGAAAGACATGAAAAAGTAAATAAATTAATACAATCTCATAACAAAGATCAACTTTAACTAATATTAACATGCTTCAGATTTCAGGGTTGGGGGGTCATATGACCCCCTTGCCCCCTAGTTCCGCCCATGGCCAAAGACGTCCAATTAATAAATGAAGAAAATCAATAATAAATAAAAACTTTAATCATGATTCCATATTGTTAATTAATCAAATCATCTAAATGTTTAATCTGTTAAAAAGAGTCGCCAATTGTGATAATCCGAATTTTTTGAAATTTATTTTAATCAAAATCAAAATTTAATAAATAAAATTCTTATTATGAGACGTGTCGGGTTTGAATAAATGTATATGTGTTATATATATTTTGAAATATGTGCTTTTGTGTGAGAATTAAACGTGTTTATAAAGATGAAATATATACATTTATTGAAAAAATAAGATTTAATAGTTAATTTAAATATTAAAGAAAGTGGATGAATTAATTACAAAATGAAATATGGAGGCAAAGACAATAAATTAATTAATTGAGATTAAAAATATATTTTGAAATAATATAATTTTAATATTAAGCCTTGAATGACAATATAATTATTATGAATTAAATTTCATAAAAGCGAGTTGATTAATTCACTTACTTAAAATTAGTAAGTGAATTAATGTATATATTTTGTTTTATAAAATGAGGGAGTTAATTAAACTAATTATTTTAATATATTACATATATGAATGTAATATATTTATGTAATGACTTAATATATTATATTAAGCCAAACAAATATAAATTAATATGGAATGAGGTAATTAATTCACTATTTGAAAATTGGTGGGTTAAAATATTCAATTTAATTAATTGAATAAAGATATTTATTTAGTTAATGATGATAGTTGTATTATGTTACAATAATTAAATAAATGTAACTTGAATAATGGTATAATATTTAATATTATGCCAAATGGATGTAAATTAAAAATATGAGATCAGATCCAATATTTAAAGTATGTTGTCAGGAATAAACATATGAATGATATTCCTATTTACATATGATTTGATTATGATATATATATGAATGAATATGCAAGTATGCTTGCATTAAGAAAAGCTGTAAAGTCCTTTGATAGAAAATAGAAACATGTGTACAAGGACTTAGTGTAAGACCCCAACTTTTATAAATAAAGATGAATTTTCTATAAATATTATTTTTGAATATTATGGAGTAAATTTGATATAATGTTATAGTTGTAGGTAATATTTATAAATTTTACAAAGTAAGCAAGTTATTATAAAATATTCGGTTCATTTGGGGAATATTCTTTTTGTCGGGAATATTCGCATGCGACACACAATCATTAGTGGACCCTACAACGGAATTATTGTTTGATTGAGAAAACGATAAAAATACTTTATGAAAATAACTACGGAGGTGTTACCGTTAAAAGCTGTTGAACTACCCTTAGTAGTAAAAGTACGAAGTATGGCGTTACATAAGTAGCCACATGATTGATTATTGATGCTTACGTGAGAAGTCACTTTCAAATTATACTCAATTATTACTACAAGAATTGTTGCATCATATCTCTTATATTATTGATTCAATTATTGTCACAAAGATCATCTCAGATAATATGTTATATTATTAAATCAATAATTGAGACGACAAGTTAGAAATGATTAATAATTGTTGAAAGATTAAATATGTGTTGATTAAAAATAAAATGATTTGTGGTAATATTTATTCAATCCTTGATGTATATAAAGAGTCTATTATGAGACGTTTGTGGTAAATTTGGTTATTTTATGGGGGGCCCATATGTCATCATCTAAGAGTCTCTTCGTCAATAGTAATTACCTTCGTCAATAATAACTACCTTTACCAGACGTCAAACCACTTGTCGTTTCATATTACAGGCGTCGAACCAATTGTCGTTTCACATTACAGGCGTCAAACCACTTTTCTTTTCACATCACCAGTCGTCAAGCCACTTGCCTTTTCACATTTCAAGTCTTAAGCTAGAAATCTTCTATAAATAGAGGCCTAGTGCTTCATTATTTTTCACGAATTCATTCAAGCTATAGAGAGAATAAGAGAGAAAGAAGAAGAGTATTCTGTTACTACACTACTGCAGTATTCAATCTACGACTAATGTAAGGGGTGTTATTCTAAGGGGTGTTATTCTTCATTATTCATGAAGAGAACTGTTGTTATTCCATTGCTTATTATTACATTGGAATAACTTTTGTATCGCAGTTTACCTATACTTGGTGACATTCTTCTATTATTCTCATTGGAACATCCTCATCACATGTGTTTTACACCGGACTGGTTCCGCCTCTTTATTATTATTCATTGGAACATCATGTATGCATGTGTTTTTTACAGGACACAGTTACATCTTTATTATTACATTGGAACATCCCAGCCGGTTGCAAATTTTGCACGACACGTTCCGTTATTATTATTCGTTGGAATAACTTTAATATGCTTGAATCACCGCATGCATGGTGATTTCTTTTGTTATTCCATTCTTTATTATACGCATTGGTTAAAGTTTTGACTTCTATACTCCATGAAATTAGTAGAATATCCTTGATATTTGCGCTTCATCCAGTATCTTTTCATGGGAATATTCTTCTGATCATTCTTGAATTTTACTCTACAAAGCAGTATCATGTTGATAATTTGGACATTATTAGTTCCTGGATAAATTAATTCTTGAACTTGTTTTATTGAATGCTTATATCATTGTCATCATCCTCGTGTTTATATTATGTTGAAAGTCATCTCATGGCTTCAGTAGTATAGATGGACTTGGTATGATTATGACCAAAGATTATTTGGTGTAATCATGGCCGTAATGTTACAAATGATGTGGTAAAAGTTATCATTGGCCAGTAGTGCATTGATGGGCCGATTGTTGGCATGATCATGACCATTAATGAATAAACAAATGTCCTTGGCTATAGTGTATGGATAATTTGTGGTCGTGATACTAAAGAATATCCTCGTAGTAGTGCGAGGGTGATTCGATGATGTGGATTATTTATTAAAATTTGAGTCCCAAATATAAAAGTCATGAAAACCTTTTAAATCATAAAAGATAGTAGATTTTATTCTCTACTTGACTCTTTTAATGGATTACTTGTTCATTGCAGCTTAAACTTGATGTTGTTATATTTTATCGGTTTAACATCATTGAAGGCTAACGATAATTTATTCTGCATTATCTTAGTCATAATATTTCTTACTGGGCTAGTTGAGCTCACCCTTTCTTTCACTGTTCTCTTCAGGAAATGAGAACATAGCAGGGACTAGTCGGGGAACGGAGTGACGGTCCAGAGGATAACATTAGTAGTCCTCACTATTCTATGAAATAGTGTGTTAATAATTGTAATGAGGACTCCTTTTGAGTTTGTATAATCTCTAGTAGACAATAATTGTATTCAAACTCACAGTTATGTTTTGTCGTATTGTACACTACAGTTGTATTAGTAAGTTGTATTTGAATTTTGTACCATGTATCTGACGACCCAAGATGGGTGATGTATACCTAATTTTGGGGGCGTCACACTTAGAATGAATTGATCAAGTATGTTAGGTTGATCCTACATAAGCAAAACAGTTTTGTAAAGTCCTTAAAAAGAAATGATGTACAAGAACTATAAATATAGAAAGATCAAGCATGTTAGGTTGATCTTATAATGTAATAGATAGGCTTGTCTGATCGTCGAGTACTGCACCAGAGATCGTAGTCTGCCAGGAGAGTCAAGGATAACTCGAGAGCTATCAAGGCAGAATCGTAGTCTGCAAGATAGTAGATCTCGAAGTTCGTAGACTGCCAGGAAAAATGATGAAGGATCGTGGTATATTGAGAAGAGCCTCCTCGGGATTGTAGTGTGCTGAGGAAGTTATGTTCAGAATCGTAGAGATAGCCTGCCTACGAGCTGACCGAATATCTGTCGAAGCCAAGTCAGGATCGTAGACTACACTCGAGATCGTAGAGTCTACTGATGCCGAAGCCATATCAAGGATCGTAGACTACACTCTGAGTTCGTAGAGTCTATTGATTACATGCAGATATCGTAGTCGAGCAAGATCAGATGAAGATAACAAGCGCAAGGCAGAAATCGTAGAGTGTCAAGATCTGATCTCAGGATCGTAGTGTCTGCACAGCTGAAGCTGAATCGTAGAGTGCAGAACTACGACCTCAACAGATGTGCTCACAATGCATAGGCAAAATCGTAGAGCAAGTACAATTCTCAACTAATGAGCACTCCCAGAATATCCAAAGGAACAAAGCCTCTGGTTGGCACTGCAAAGATACATCTCACTTGAAGGGAACCAGAGAGCACTCAACGAATGGCATGAAAGCTAAATAGAAGATCTAAGCACCAACACAATCAGCATCAAGATTGAGTCGTGAAGCCATTCGAGATGAAGTCTTCCACAAGGAGATCAGAAGAAGACTGCAGTAACTGACTAAGGAAAGTCAACAAGTGCAGTAGCTGTCAAGAAGACAGAAGACAACGATCTTGGAAGCTACCAGGATCGTAGTGTTTGCCAAACAAAGAAAGAACTGATGAAACGTGCACAAAGATACTGGCCAGCCTTTGAAGAACAAGGATAAAGTGATTAAGTGTAGGGTCAGTCCATTAATGATAAGTGAACGGGAGATCACCAGGAGAAAGCGAGCTGGACGTGCCACAAATCTGAAGTGTCTTGCTATTCAGTAGGGGCCAGATCAAAGGAGTCAAGCCATCAGTCTCTGAGAACAGTCGAAGCAAACAGAAGTGTTGAAGCACTGCAAAATAGAAGGAAAAGGTGTTCAACATTGAAGATCCAATCAACACTCTTCAAGATCGTAGTGTTAACTCTACTAGTCAATGAGCAATACTCAACATGACACTGCGATCAGGTCCTCGAAGACATGCATCGTAAATCAGAGAGTTTGAATAGTGAAGATGAAGCATTAAAGAATTCGTTCAATCAAGGGTAATATTCGGACAAGAGTTTATTGAGAGCATCGATGCAAAAGGACAACCTCTGATCGAGAAATCAGAAGGAGGAAATAAAGTCTTTGTGAGACCCCGAATTTTATGAAATAAAAGTATTCAATTTTTTTTATTTTGGTAAATAGTTAAATTGATAAAAGTTTAAAGTTAAGGGTAATATGTGATTTTTTTTTTCTTTCAAAGTAAGCAAGTTGATATAAAATATTCGTTTTGTCGGGGAATATTCGATTGGTCAAGGAATATTCTTTTTATCGGGGAATATCCGTGCGACAATCAATCATGGACCCATGAATTCAATTATTGTCGGATTGAGAAAACGACAAAAATATTTTTATGAAAATAACGACGGAAATTTTTCCGTTAAAACTGTTGAACTACTCGGTAGTAAAAGTACAGTAATACGCGTGGTTGCATAGTAGCACCCGGTATTGATTATTGATGTTTACGTGAGAAGTCACTCAGTTATACTCAATTATTGTTACGATAATTGCTTCATCATATCTCTTATATTATTGATTCAATTATTGTCACAATTATCATCATATAATATGTTATATTATTAAATCAATAATTGAGACGACAAGTTATAATATTAATGATTAATAATTGTTGAATGATTAAATATGTGTTGATTAAAAATAAAATGATTTGTGGTAATATTTATTCAATCCTTGATGTATATAAAGAGTCTATTATGAGACGTTTGTGGTAAATTTGGTTATTCTATGGGGGCCCATATGTCATCATCTAAGAGTCTCTTTCACCAATAGTAATTACCTTTACAGGCGTCGAACCAATTGTCGTTTCACATTACAGGCGTCGAACCAATTGTCGTTTCACATTACAGGTGTCAAACCACTTGGTGTTTCACATTATATGCGTCAAACCACTTGGTGTTTCACATTACAGGCGTCAAACCACTTGGAGTTTCACATTATAGGCGTCAAACCATTTGGTGTTTCACATTACAGGCGTCAAACCACTTTTCTTTTCACATCACCACCGTCGTCAAGCCAGCTTTTTCACATCACATTGCAAGTGCTAAGCTAGAAATCTTCTATAAATAGAGGCCTAGTTCTTCATTATTTTTGACGAATTCATTCAAGCTATAGAGAGAGAAAAGTATAGAGAGAATAAGAGAGAAAGGAGAAGTGTATACATTCTTTACACTACCGCAGATTCAATCTCCTACTAATGTAAGGGGTGTTATTTCTTTTGTATTCATGAAGAGAACTTCATTATTCCATTATTTATTATTCTGTTGGAATAACTCAGTATACGCTGAGCTACCCTATACTTGGTGAAATTCTTCATTATTCCATTCTTTATTATTCTATCGGATATATCCATCTGCGTTTAAGCGGACCCGGTTCCATTATTTGTTATTATGTTGGAATAACTTTGCTTTGTCGCGGCACCGCATACATGGTGAAATTCTTTCCTTATTCCATTCTTTATTATTACTCGTTGGAACATCCCGCCTATGCTTTTGCGCATGACCCGGTTCCATTATTTATTGTTCATTGGAATAACTTTTATCTATGCGATTATCGATGCCGTACTGGTGAATTCTTCATTATTTCATTATTTATTATTCGTTTGAATATCACATGCATGCGCTTACGCATGACCTCGGTTCCATTCTTTATTATTCGTTGAAATAACATGTCTATGTGGATTACCGTATGCATTGTAAATGATCCTTCGTATTCATACGAATAGTATTTTTATTAAAAAGGGGTATCTGCCAGGGGTAGTTTCGTAATTTTTCTGACCCTCAAAAATTCTGGAAAAATTTGAAATAATAATTTGATGAGTTTTCTAGATTATGTCCAAAAATGGCAATTTTTGGATATATAGATTAAGAGTTATGAATTTTATGGGAAAAGACTATTTTAAAAGTAAACCTTTATAACGCCTTGTGGTTAACTCCAAAATTAGTGAAATTTTTATTGGGAGTACATGTATATAACAAGAGTATACCCTGTAAATTTCAAAATTTTTGGACAAAAGTATAATTTATGATAAATGTCTAAATATTCGGCAGTTTTAGCCATATAAAAAATAGTAAATGAATTTTAAAAATTTTGAGAAAAATATATGTTCAAGATGGGACTATATTCTGCTAAATCCCAGAAAAAAAATATTTTTGGGACTGATTTGGTATTTTTTTCATGAAAATGAACTAGTTATGAGTAAATAAATTAAATATGTTATGTGAAGTAATAAAATTGGAAAATAGGATTTTATGGCTTGAGAATCCTATATAGGGTATATGCAGATTTTTGATGAGGGATTTGATCATTGATTATGAAATCTTATGAGTATGGCATTTTTGAATGATTAAATGCATTATTTGATAAAGTGTAAACAATTGAAATAAATTATTTATAAGTTTAAGAAATGATTAAAATATTATTATAATATTAATGATATTAGATTATGAGATTATTAAGTGATTGATAACATTTGGTTATTATTGAATATTTGGATAAATTGTATTATAAATGTTTAATATTTATCATTTATCTCATTTGATTAATTCTTATATCATTGTCATCATCCTCATGCTTATATTATGTTGAAAGTCATCTTTGGCCGTAGTGCATAGATGGACTTGGTATGATTATGACCAGGGATTATTCGGTATAATCATGACCGTAATGTTACAAATAATGTGGAAAAAGTCCTCATTGGCCTGTAGTGCATTGATGGACAGTTTTTGGTATGATTATGGCTATGGATTCTCTTTGGCCAATGGTGCAAAGATGAATTATTTTATGGCATGATCATGACCGTTGATGAAAACACAATTATCTTTAGCCGTAGTGCATGGATAATTCGTGGTCGTGATATTAACGAATATCCTTAGCCGTAGGGCATGGATAATTCAGTGATATGGATTGATTATCGAGCTGAGTCTCAGCGATGAAATATAAATTCATGGATGTGATATTAACGAATATCCTTGGTAGTAGTCAGGGTGATTCGATGATGTGGATTATTTATTAAAGTGAGTCTCAAATGAAAATATTTATTATACACTTTTAATTCGTAGAAGATAGTAGATATCATGCTCTACTGACTCTTCTAAAATACAGTTGTATGTCTTTGGCATGTAGTGCAAAGATGATTTATTAATGAATATCTTTGGCCGTAATGCAAAGATGTATTTATTAGTATGATTATGAGCAGGAATTCGATTTGGTATAACCATGATTTTTGATGTTTCGGTGAAGATAGGTGATGAAAATTATCTTCGTCACAGTTTAGAAGAGGAATTTAGAACCACACTTATGATTATGAGTTATTCATATGATTGTGGATAGAACTGCTGATTTATTTTACATGGATAAAATAGTATTGGTGGACTTTTAACATAGAGAAGATAATAGACCTTATAGTCTATTTGACTCTTCTAATGGATTGCTTTCGTTTACCGCAAACTATGGTTGAAAAGTTTTATCATCTACCATATATTCTAAATCTCCGACGATTTATTATTGATGAAAGCTATTGATAATTTAATTATCTTTATTCATGATATTCTTTATTTGGGCTAGTTGTGCTCACCCTTTCGCTTCACAATTCCTTTCTGTAATAAGAGTGTTGCTTAGTAAGAGTGTTCTTACGGTCGAGTGGAGATAACAGAATAGAAACGATGGTCTCTAAATCAGGAGGTCCTCCCTAAACAAAGATAGAAAAGTGTGTTGTATTCTATACAAAATTTAGTAGTTATATTTGGTGAATCAAATAGGGTGAGGTGAACCCAACTTTGGAAGGGTATTTTGCCATTATCATACAAGATGTCTAATGACATACAACCTCTTGTTCTCATAAGACATGGTTGTACACATCCACTAGCTGAATATATCTACGAGCACTACCTGTATGATCTTGGAGTTTATTTGAAACATAATTTTCACTTAGAGACAGCGGAGATATTTATATGTCAAGAGAAGACTCACCATTGGGAAAAAGATGATAATAATCTTCTCATTTTTCTTTGGGGTCTATTGGGTCAACCAAGGAAAATTCTGTGGCCATATGATATCTATTATAACCTAGACGCATGACCTCCCATGTACGAAGGTTTCCTTGATCACTTCCCAAAGATTTTAATTTCTAAAACAGTTTTTGACTATACTTTTATGTAAAGTACCATTATAAGGTTGTGGTCGAGGCACTATGAGAGTTACATACATTTGTATTAAAACTCACATTAAGCAATCGTGGTTCGATTCTATACGATAGTTCAACAGTTGTATAAATGAAGTTGTATTTGAATTTTGTACCATGTATCTGACGACTCAGAATGGGTGATGTATACTTAATTTTGGGGGCGTCACAGTCTTCGACCTGCCCAAGACATTAAAGTGACAACTCTGATGGGGTAGGTGAAATAGTAGACTGCAATGTCAGATAAAGTATGACATCTCACATCAGTAGTCTACCTCTGTCAACTCGAGATCTGTGAAGATATTTGAATAGCCTTCAACGACTACTTTCCAACGGAAGGATTGGGAAGGAGTATAAATAAGGAAGAGCTTCAAAGATCGAGGGTTGCTAGAGTTGCTGAGTTTGGAGAGAAGGTGGACTGTACTAAACCACGTAAGATAGTGAGTCCGAAGGCTCACTCTACGATCCACCAAGAACACTCAGATTCATGCAAAGGAAGAAGTAGAAGTGACAGTTCTACTATGTAGAAGTGAGAGTTCTACTACAAGAAGAGTGTTTTGAACTGCCGAGAGAAAGAAGAGCATCATGTCATCTTGGTATCCATCATGGGAAGACTAAGTACAATAAAGAAGAGCTCACAGTCATCTTAGAAAGTCCATCATGAGAAGAAATCAAGTATCAAGAAGGGAGATCACAAACGTCATTATGGTGGAAAGCATGAGAAAGTTTCTAAGTACCAAGAAGAAGAACTTACAATCATCTTGGAAACCTATCATGTGCAGACATCATGTATCAAGAGGAAAGATCTTCAAGGTAGTCATCAAGGGATCATCCGAAGTGGTTGAGTAACTGAAGAAGCTGAACATCATGCAACACTCAACTGTACTTCAAGGATGATCACGCCAAGCTGCTAAGTATAGAAGATGTTCAGAGCATGAAGACATCTTAGCAGCTCAGCACCAACTCCAACAAACAAATAAACAACTCAACAGAAGCCAGGGCCAGAGGGGTCCTTGTCCGAAGGGACTAAATGAAGCCAGGGCCAGAAGGGTCTTTGTCTGGAAGGACTAAACGAAGTTCCAAGCCTGCTGGGCTTGAAGAGTTCTTAGGGAACTAGAGGAGTCCCAAACCTGCTGGGCTTGAAGAGTTCTTAGTGAACTGAAGTCCCAAAGCTGCTGGCCTTGAAGGAATCTTAGCGATTCAGGGTGCTTCCTTTCCTTAGTGGAAATCCTGCTAGTTGAAAGTAGAAGAATGGATTAGGAGCTTAAGTCTCTGAACCACTTAAAACCCCTTGTGTCTTTTACATTATATCATTTACATTATGTGTTATAACTGCTATGTATGTTTTAACTGCTTACAACCAAACTAACTCTACGAACAATGTATGTATTATTATGAATATATCAATGAAGGGGATCTTTTACTTATTTCGCTGTGCTTGAAAAGATTCTTATATTTGTCATATGCTAATTTAATAGCTATACAAAATAATAGAGAAAAATATTTGAAATAAAAAGGATCTATTCAACCCCCCTTTCTAGATCTATTGTGCTCATCGAACTAACAATTGGTATCAAAGCAGGTTCTCATGCTATATTCAAAAGATAATCGCTTTGATTCTGATCCCAGGCACAAACATTGTTCTAAACTTAGTTTAGTAGTAAGTAACTTGTTATATGCAGATGAGCTCACACGTTGGAAATACTGTGTATAGGTAAATGTGTATATACACCTGAAGCTGCTCAGATTGGTACATGTTCTCAATTGCTACATCAACAAGACCAATCCCAGCCTACAGTCAATCTTGTAGTCTGAAGACCAGATGAGAGAGCTCAAGTGACATCAATGACAAAGAGTCAAGCATCCACTAGTCTGAAAGATGAAGAGGCCATACATGCTAAGAAATGCTTATCAAGAGAAGAAATAAGATCTTCTCAAGCTTATGTCTGGCCAACCAGTAGCTGGGTGCAAACTTTGTAAACTAAAGGATGTCAAAGATCTTAATGTTGAGATTGTCTTGGCCTACATCTTCAAGACCATGACTGATTGATTAAAGGCCAACACGAGCAACAAGCTGTCAGGAGCAAATGTGAAGCTATGCACATCAATGCCTAAACTCGAAGATATATCTAAGATAAATGACATCATAAGAGACCGACAAGAAAAAAAAGGTACTAAGTACTCACTATTACATGTGTTCATCATAAAAGCACCTTCTTATGAACCATAATAAGTTGTTCATCAAGAAGTCATAATCTACCTAAAAAGGTGAAGAGAGAAAGTACCCTGAGGATGGAAACTCAAATGTTTATAAGCTTTCTCTCCATCCAAGTTTTAGGATGAAGATGACATCTTGAAGGAAATTTGAAATGGGTCATAAGAGCATCACAGGTCAAATTAATTTTATGTGAAGTAATCTTTGCTGGTGGGTTAATATGTATGTACAAATCCTTGTTCTAAGTGTTTGATAACACACAGAGTATGATCAGTTTTACAAGAGTATCTTGATGATGTGTAGAAACTGATCACCTCCATGAATCAACTAGATACTCTTAATCGTAGAGTTGATTCTCACTCTGTGAACACTTAAACATCGTGAACATAACCCAGCAAATGATGAAACCATCAAACATAAAGAGTGTGTTATTAAATGTCAAGTCTTACACATACTCACCTTCATGCATATCAAAATGTATTATCTAAAACTAGTCTTATGCATGAATATGATGCTGGTGATAAATGTGATGATTATCCAAATAAGAGGAACAGGGGTTTAGAAAACTAACCTAGTAGGACCCATTTAATTATGGGTACCAAAAATAAAATATATTTAAACTCATAGATACTTGGTCACCGACCACACTAAGAATCTTTGAAGCGAAGACTTCTTGATCGAAGACTCAACCAAAGAAGGCTAAGGACCTGCTCGTAGATGATTCTGATAAAGTTCCTATTTGTCCAAGCCTATCCTTGAAGACCCTCTGAGCTAACCAGAATGGAGCTCACATGGCTGCTAATCTATATATGGAAGCAGGCCATTCAACCAAAGGTGAAAAGAGTCCTATATGCTCAAATCAAGCAAAGAATGCTATATGAGAAGAATCCTCAAGGGAGCTTATAACAGAGGATCATCGAACATCAGTCAAGAGGAACTCATAGTGGAAGCAGAACTTCACAAACACAAGACTGTCAAAGGAGACTACGATCGTAGTGCTGTCAAAAGATCGTAGAGTGATCAGTCCTGAAGATATCCATGCCTACGATACAAGGAGATTTATGTGATAATGATGATTCCAGTCAGAAGGAGATATGCAGGGTTGCCTTCAAATGAGTCTAAAGCAAAAGGAATCACATCTATCTGGGAAGACAGCTTCAACTATGGGGGAGCAGTGATCTGTTGAGAAACAACAACACTGAGTTATATTATGAGGAAATATACCAGCTACAAAGTCCCAAAACTCTGTGGCTGATGAACCAAATGAAGATCCATAGTCAGTAGGAACGTCTCAAAACGTACTACTGATAACCCTTCAGCCACCCAACTCAAAATTGTGGAGTGCCTACGATCAAACATCTGATCGCAGTGTAGAAGCAGGAGGACACCACAATTTCAGCAAGCAATTGTCAAAAGTTGGTAGAGGACCTCCCCATCAGAAAAGGTCGAATGAGATATCATTGCAAATCACTTCTATAGCATTTCATCTGGAAAGCGCCTCAAGGACAAACCTGATCCTTAGCTCACTCTAAGAGGTTGGCCCTTCCTGAGTTACCTTAACCCAGAAGAATTGCTTGATCAAATTCATCTCAAGGACCAAGTCAGTCAACGATCGTAGAGTCGAGACAAAAGAGAACTCCACGATCGCAGTGCAACCTCAACGATCGTAGAAGACAACTCGACGATCGTAGTTCTACCAAAGGGTACTCCAGTTCACAAGGAGCTTGGAAAATGAGACAATTGCTCAACCATTCAAAATGAGGAGATAAGTTCGAGTATATAAGTGATCAAACTATGCTGCATCAAAATGAGGATAGAAGTCAAAGCCATCCACTATAGCATCTCTCAAAAGTTAATCGTTGAGTCAACAAAGGAAATCGTAGAGTCCATAACTTCCTTACCATGCTACTCTACGAATCAAAAGGTCAACGGTTAAAGCCACGTCGTCTAAACGACTACTCTTCTAAAAGGAAATATCTAACTGAAAAGATATGGGAAGTTATAGCTCATTACTGGGCATCGTGCAACCAATGGTCGATTAACACATCACTGGTTATGCAGAGTTAGAAGGAACTGCCATAAAGACAATTTAAAATCTGCAAAGAGTTATCAAAAGCTATCGAACCTTTCTCCCTCCCATTTTTAAACCCTAAAATCCTCTCAAGAGCCTGAATAGAGTAACACTCCAGAGCTTTATCAAATCATAATCAGCCATCTCTTATAAACCTCTCGGAATCAAATACTCACATTCTTCGAACTGCTCAAATGGAAAACTGGCGAGTTATCACTGGCATTCAGCTAGGAACCAAGTCATTCGAGAAATCCGAAAGGAAGTTAAGAGACATTCTCGAACTTGTAAGGAAAGTTGGATTCTCTGAATGTCTTGAGGCTAGCACTCGAGTATACGTCAACCTGGTGAAAGAATTCTACTCAAACGCCTCCATAAATTCCGGAACCCTTTCTACCAAGTTTAAAGGTCAGTATCTAAAGCTGAAATCTTCTGACCTCAATCAATGCCTAGGTTTTCCTAACCAAGGGCTGAAGAACCTTGATGATGTCAATACTGAACAAGCAAAGGAGATCATGGGGTACCAAAGAAACCCTAGTCTGAAAGACATGAAGAAGGAGTTTCCTGAAGAGTACGAGTTCCTTGCTGAAATAGTTGGAAAGTGTATACTGTGCAAAGACACTGCACATGACACAGTGGTTGACCAATAGTTGAAGATAATGTCAGCAATAGTTTTGAAGAAACAAATCAACTTTGGAGCTATCTTGTTCTATCAAATCTCCAAGTGGGTAGAAAAAACTGAGATGAAGAAATCCACTGAAAAACCCCTGACTAAGGTGTTTCATGGCAGACTGCTGAGTATTGTGATGAAGAAGAAGCTAGGTGGGAAGATCAAGGATGATGAGGGAGAGCCGTTGAATGTTCACAAAGTGATGTCTCCACAATTATTTATGAATTCGAAGAAGAACCCCAAGGAGAGAATGAAGAAGGTCAGAATCGCAAACAAAGCAGTAGGGCCTCTGCAAAGAAGAGAAAAAGCGAAAGAGGTAGAAAACTCGAGTCCGATGACTGACTCAGTGCAAAGATCAACCACACCACCAGAAGAAATCCACGAGATGTGAAGAAAGCTGGTGGTGTGAAGAAAACCAAAGCCCCATCAAGGAGTCTCTCCTCCAAGGACAACGATAAAGAAGAAAAAGTCCTAATTGCTGAAACAACAAAGAGGAGAAGCAACAGGCTGCTTCAAGGGCCAGTCAGCAAGAAAGCTAAGGTGGAAAACAAACCAGCCTCAGCTTCCCAAAATAGTACATCTGTTGAAGAGAAGGACGTAGAGTCAGCAGAAGAAAAGGAGACAGATGTAAAGGCTGAGTCTCCACAGACTAAATCCAGCAGTGAAGTGAAGCTAGATTAATGAATGAAAGTTCAGCATCTGCTGATGAAGAGGAATGCTCAAGCCCTGTGGCTAATTCCCAGAGCAGTCACTCTGCTAATAAAGAAGAAATTCAAGATGACCCAAGTCTATCCCCAAATGCAACTGCCCCAACAAGCCCAGATAATGGGTCAAATGAAGCTGATTCTAAAGAAGAAGAACGAGCCCCTTCCAGTTCTGAAAGCCCTCAAAATGACTCAAAGGGTGATGAGTTTATAGGAGAAGGGACTGCCATTGCCCCTGCTGAACCTGAAGGAAGTTCTTCTGATGAACCAGAGGCTTCCAAGTCTAAAGAAGAAGAGGATTCTGACTCTCCCAAAGCTGACCCTCCAAGAAGAAGGAAGAGCTACAAACTGCAAGCAAAATTTGCCTCCAAAAGAAGCAGGGATCAATCAAATGCTTTCATTGAACTGAGTGATGATGAGATTATATCAAAGGATGAAAGTGACGAGGAATGGACAAGCTATAAAGAAGATGAATCAGAAGAAGATCGTGCTAAAGAAAGTTCTGAGAATGAAATGCAGCAAGAAGAACTCTCTGCTGGAAATGATCAAGATGGTTCAGGCTCCGAGAGAGAAGAGATTGAAAAAGGTTCTGATTCTGCAACACAAGAAGTAGAAGAATAAGAAGATTATCCAGTTCTCTCTCCTGCTAGATTTAACAGAAGAATAGTAGTGGAAGTTTCAAATGAACTACCAGAGACATCTCCTAAAAGATGGGTGAACTATGGAGATGAGCAGCTTAAGGTAGTAAGAATAACTACCTTTGACATAGCTAAAAACTGGAACAACATGGAGCTAGACTGCTCGACCATTCTTTACAATCCTGACGACTTCTTCGATGAGATGGTTCTTCCAAAGGATGCCATGGCTAAAGGCCCATCTCAAGGAGATGGAAGCTATCTCACCGGTGCTTCTCTCACTTCCCAAGCATGGAGCTGGTGGCTCAGAACTTCCCAAGGGTGAAGAAGTTTACAACCAAAATGATCAAAGACCAGCCACACTTCAAAGTCTATCGACAGTCTGGAAATCACTATATCCCCTACGATCGTAGAGTGGACTTTGAAGGAAGAAGGAACATGATCAAGGAGTTGATCGTAGAGTCTGGCCACTCTACGTCAGAAGCTTCCAACAGCCCAATCACTGCTTTCTGATATTCCCTCATCCTCAACCAGCAATTGGTACTCAACGATTGTTTAGATTTTTCAGGCTTTCGAAAATCTGTCCAAGAATGAAAATCGTAGAGTTCAATCCAATGCTCAACCCGAAGCTACCCAACAAGAGGATCAAACTATTCTGGAGCAGGAACTACTGAAGAGTTCTGATGAACAAAGTGAGAAAATATCTTTACTCATCAGAGTCACAAAAAGGCGGCAATGACAGGAGATAATTCTTTCCAAAACAAACTTCAAGCTACTATGGCCGATATATCTCTCAAACTCCAAGAGAGAGATAACATCTATCAGAAGGCCATACAAGATCAAAAGGCAGAAGCTCTACGAGTTCAGAAGGCCAATGAAGAGCAGATCCAAGCCCTCTCTGACAAGATTGACGACCAAGCAGTCTTTCTTCAGTGCAACTTGAGCTAAGGCCAACAGAACTCAAGTTTGAAGTTGCCAACTCCTCCTACCTAATGGAGCAGCTTATGTCCAACATGGAGCAGCTCTCTCAAATGATTAATGACAAAAAGGGGGGAAAAGAGGCATAGAAAGAAGAGGAGCAAGAGGCACTCAAAGAAGAGCAGAGGAGGGATAAGAGAGAAGAAGACAACAGCTGCAGAAAAAGAATCATCATCTAAGGGGGAGCCAAAAGATGATGATCACATGATCGCAGAGTCTGAGGGGGAGCATGTTCAGAAAGATGCTGAAGGGGAGCTAAACAAAGACAGAAGATCATCTTCCCAGGGGGAGCAAGAGCAAGAAGAACAAACAGATGAGTAGCTGATCATCAGACATCCTGGAAACACACATAGAGCCAAAGAGGTACATCTCTAACTAGTTAGGTATGTTCTGGATCCAGGATGTAAAGTGTCTTTATGTATAATTTGCCATATCTTTATAAAATGACATTCATGATTATCTGCTTTTAGAAATATAGTCACTCATCAGATATATTAGATTCATTCATAACATGCATATGCACTTATTGTTTTTGTCATAATCAAATAGGGGAGATTGTCAGGAATAAACATATGAATGATATTCCTATTTATATATGATTTGATTATGATATATATATGAATGAATATGCAAGTATGCTTGCATTAAGAAAAGCTGTAAAGGCCTTTGATAGAAAATAGAAACATGTGTACAAGGACTTAGAATGAATTGATCAAATATGTTAGGTTGATCATACATAAGCAAAATAGCTTTGTAAAGTCCTTAAAAAAATGATGTACAAGGACTATAAATATAGAAAGATCAAGCATGTTAGGTTAATCTTATGATGTAATAGATAGGCAGAAATGCATAGGCAGAATCGTAGAGCAAGTACGATTCTCAACTAATGAGCACTCCCAGAATATGCAAAGGAACAAAGCCTCTGGTTGGCACTGCAAAGATACATCTCACTTGAAGGGAACCAGAGAGCACTCAACGAATGGCATGCAAGCTAAACAGAAGATCTAAGCACCAACCCAATCAGCATCAAGATTGAGTCGTGAAGCCATTCGAGATGAAGTCTTCCACAAGGAGATCAGAAGAAGACTTCAGTAACTAACTAAGGAAAGTCAAGAAGTCATGATGGTATCAAGAAGATGAAGACAACGATCTTGGAAGCTACCAGGATCGTAGTGTTTGCCAAACAAAGAAAGAACTGATGGAACGTGCACCAAGATACTGGCCAGCCTCTAAAGAACAAGGCTAAAGTGATTAAGTGTAGGGTCAGTCCATTAATGATAAGTGAACGGGAGATCACTAGGAGAAAGCGAGCTGGACGCGCCATAAATCTAAAGTGTCTTGCTATTCAGTAGGGGCCAAATCAAAGGAGTCAAGCCATCAGTCTCTGAGAACAGTCGAAGTAAACAGAAGTGTTGAAGCACTGCAAAATAGAAGGAAGAGGTGTTCTACATTGAAGATCCAACCAACACTCTTCAAGATCGTAGTGTTAACTCTACCAGTCAATGAGCAACACTCAACATGACACTACGATCAGGTCCTCGAAGACATGCATCGTAATCGTGAGAGTTCGAATAAATGAAGATCGCAAAGATTGACAACGGTTCAATCTGAAGGGTAATATTCAGATAAGAGCTTATTGAGAGCATGATGCAAAAGGACAACCTTTGATCGAGAAATCAGAAGGAGGAAATAAAGTCTTCGACCTACCCAAGACATTAAAGTGACAAATCTGATGGGGTAGGTGAAACAATAGACTGTAATGTCAGATAAAGTATGCTATGTCACGTCAGTAGTCTACCTTTGTCAACTCAAAATCTGTGAAGATATTTGAATAGCCTTCAACGGCTACTTTCCAAAGGAAGGATTGGGAAGAAGTATAAATAAGGAAGAGCTTCAAAGATCGAGGGTTGCTAGAGTTGCCGAGTTTGAAGAGAAGGTGGACTGTACTAAACCACGTAAGATAGTGAGTTCAGAGGCTCACTCTACGATCCACCAAGAACACTCAGATTCATGCAAAGGAAGAAGTAAAAGTGAGAGTTCTACTATGTAGAAGTGAGAGTTCTACTACAAGAAGAGTGTTCTGAACTGCCGAGAGAAAGAAGAGCATCATGTCATCTTGGTGTCCATCATGGGAAGACTAAGTACAATAGAGAAGATGTGAGACCCCAGATTTTATGAATAAAGATTTAATTTTCTCGAAATAATTTTTTTTAATATTATGGTGTTGATTTGATGTAATGTTATAGTTGTGGGTAATATTTACAAATTTTGCAAAGTAAGCAAGTGGTTATATAATATTCGATTGGTCGGGGAATATTCTTTTTGTCGGGGAATATTCGTATGACGGTACAATCATTGGTGGATCCCGCAACAGAATTTTTGTCGGATTGAGAAAACAACAAAAATACTTTATGAAAATAACGGCGGAAGTTTTACCGTTAACTGTTGAAACACCCGGTGTTAAAAGTACAGTAATAAGCGTAGTTACACAGTAGCACATGGTATTGATTATTGATGTTTACGTGAGAAGTCACTCAGTTATACTCAATTATTGCTACAGTAATTGCTGCATCATAATTCTCATATTATTGATTCAATTATTGTTACAATATCATCTGCATAATATGATATATTATTAAATCAATGATTGAGACGGCAAAGTTGAGACGCCCCCAAAATAGGTATACATCACCTATTCTGAGTCGCCAAATACATGGTACAGAATATAAATACAATCTTAATTATACAACAAGAGAGCTGTGAGTTTAAATACAAATCTGCTTTTAGACAATATCCACTCTCGAATAAGTTATCATTACATTTATTGTCACACTATTTAATGTAATAGTGAGGACTACTAGCTAATACTATCATCCCACCATCACTCCGCTTCTCGACTCGTCTCAAATTTAAGTTCTCATTTCTTGAAGAGAAATGTTGAAAGAAAGGTGAGCTCAACTAGCCTAGTAAGAAATATTATGACTAAGATAATGCAGAATAAATTATCATTAGCTTTCAACAGTGTTAAACTGATAAAATATAACAAACATCAAGTTTAACTGCAGCGAAACAAGTAATCCATTAGAAGAGTCAAGTAGAGAATAAAATCTACTATCTTCTATGATTTAAAAGGTTTTTCATGACTTTTATCGCTGAGACTCAGCTTAATAAATAATTTATATCACCGAATCACCCCTACACTACGGCCAAGGATATTCTTTAGTATCACGACCACAAATTATCCATGCACTACGGGCCAAGGACATTCGTGTATTCATCAATGGTCATGATCATGTCAACAACTGTCCATCAATACACTACGGGCCAATGAGGACTTTTACCACATCATTTGTAATATTACGGTCATGATTATACCGAATAATCCCTGGTCATAATCATACCAAGTTCATCTATGCACTACAGGCCACATATGACTTTCAAAAAATATAAACATGAGGATGATGACAATGATATAAGAATTTAATAAAACAAGTTCAAGAATTAATTTGTCCAGGAACTAATAATGTCCAAATTGTCAACATGATACTTCTTTGTATAGTAAAATTTAAGAATGCTCAGAAGAATATTTCCATAAAAGATCTTTGGATGAAGCGCTTGAATATCAAGGATATTCCACTAATTTCATGGAGTATAGAAGTCAAAGTTTTAACCAACCGAGTATAATAAAGAATGAAATAACAAAAAAATCACCAAACATGCGATAGAATCGCATGTAGACAAAGTTATTCTAACGTAATAATAAGTAATGTAAACTAGGTCAAAGCGAAATTACACCCCATGCATGATATTCTAACGTAATAATAAAGATTTTAACCAGTCCCATAAAAAGCGCATGAGCAGATATTCCAACAGAATAATAACGAATGGAATAATAGAAGAATTTCACCAAGTATAGGGTAGCCCGCGTATACCGGTTATTCCAACAGAATAATAAATAATGGAATAACAGAAGTTCTCTTCATGAATACAAAAGAAATAATACCCCTTACGAGTACAACAAATAATATTCCCTACCTTAAGAAGAAGAGTACTAGATATATGAGTAGTGAAGTAGCAGAATACTTTTCTTCTTTCTCTCTATAGTTTATCTCTCTAGAGTTTCAGTGAATTCGTAAGAAATAATGAAGGAATGAGCTTCTATTTATAGAAAAATGGACCAAGATAAGAACTAACTCATGAACGGTCGAGATTGATTTACTTTAATCTGACGGTCCATATTTAAAGAAAAATCTTTTAAATAAAATATAATATATTCTATTTATAATCTAATAAAATGAATAACTTTATAAAAAAATTTACTATGCAAACACTATGCAGACTATTTAACCACTATGCGTAATAAAATATAATATATTCTAATTATTGTCTAATAAAATGAGATAACTTTATAAAAGTATTCTATTTTATATAAAAAGATTTTACTATTAGCCTAATAAAACGAATAACTTTATAAAATTATTCTGTTTTATGTAAAAAGTTTTTCTGTTTTTATTACATAAATAATACCAATAAAATAAAACTGAGTGACTTATCACATAAGCATCAATAATCAATACCGTGTGCTACTATGCAACCAAGCGTATTACTATACTTTTACTATCGAGTAGTTCAACAGTATTAATGGTAAAACTTTCGCCGTTATTTTTAATAAAATATTTTTGTCATTTTCTCAATCCGACAATAATTCTATTGTGGGGTCCACCAATGATTGTCTTGTAAAATCGTATTTAATATTTCTCATTTAAAACGAATATTCTCCTACCAATCGAATATTATATAACAACTTGTGTACTTTGCAAAATTTATAAATATTACCCACAACTATAACATTATATCATTTTCACTCCATAATATTCAAAAATAATATTTATAGAAAATTCATCTTTATTCAAAAAGTTGGGGTCTTACAACCTCCCCTTCTTATGAAATTTCGCCCTCGAAATTAGGGTATGTACCTGGTATAATGAAGAGGTAAGGATACCTTGACTTCATTTCAAATTCTAACTCCCAGGTCATTTCCTCAACATCGTGGTTTCTCCACAAAACTTTGACTTGAGGTATAACTTTGGAGCGTAGAATATGTTCTTTCTTATCCAAGATTTGAACAAGAACCTCTTCATACGTTAAATCTTCCGCTATTTCGTCTGGTTCTAACTCAATAATGTGGTTCGTGTCTTCCACATATTTGCGTAACATGGATATATGAAAAACGTTATAAACACGAGACATACTTGGCGGTAAAGCGAGTCTATAGGCCACAGTTCCTATTCGATCGAGGATTAAAAATGGGCCAATGAATCTAGGATTGAGCTTTCCTCTCTTTCCAAATCTCGTAACTCCTTTCCATGGAGCAACACGTAACAACACATGGTCTCCAATATCGAATTCTACGTCCTTTCGATGAAGATCAGCATAACTCTTTTGTCGATCTTGTGAGGTTTTTATACGTTGTCGGATCGTTTGAATCTTTTTCGTAGTCATACGTACCAACTCTGGTCCCAACAACGTTGCTTCACCCACCTCATCCCAACATACTGGAGAACGACACTTTCTTCCATACAACGCCTTAAATGGAGCCATGCCAATACTTGTTTGATAACTGTTGTTGTAGGAAAACTCCACCAATGGTAAGAACTTATCCCAACTTCCCTTGAAGTCAAGGACACAGAGTCTTAATAAATCTTCAAGAGTTTGAATAGTCCTCTCCATTTGCCCGTCTGGCTGCGAGGATGATATGTCAAGCTAAATCAGAATCTGTGCTTATAGATTTACGCAAACTAACCCAAAATCGTGAAGTGAATCTTGGGTCTCGATCAGAAACTATGGATACTGGCATACCATGCAGTCTTACAATCTCGTTTATGTACATACGAGAAAGACATTCAAGTGTATAAGTTTCTCGTATTGGTAAGAAATGAGCAGACTTGGTCAATCTATCAACAATGACCCAAATCGCATCTATACCTTGAGAAACCTTAGGAAGACCTGTAACGAAATCCATGGTAATGTGCTCCCACTTCCATTTTGGAATTTCAAGTGGTTGCAATGGACCTTTTGGTACTTGATGCTCCGCTTTAACTCGTTGACAAATTAGACACCTTGAGATAAACAATGCTATCTCTCTCTTCATATTGCTCCACCAAAATGTATGACGAAGATCATGATACATTTTGGTACCCCCGGGATAGATTGAAAACGGTGTGTTGTGTGCCTCCATCATGATTTTATACTTTAAATCAGGGTCGTTAGGAACACAAAGTCTAGAGTTGACTCGAAGTATTCCTTCTTTATCGATTCTTGCTTCCGGCATAACACCTTCTTGCACTTTCTTCCTCATACGCATCAACTCCAGGTCTGTAGCTTGAGCAGCTTTAATTTTATCAATTAAAGTCGGTTCTACTCGTATGTTCGCCATCATCACATGGGTCCCTGAAGTCTTTAACTCTATTTCCATCCTTTGCAAGTCACACAAAATGGGCCTTTGCGTTGTCAATATTGCACTCATACCCGCATATGATCTTCTACTTAATACGTCAACTACCACGTTCGCTTTTCCAAGATGGTATTGGATGGTATGATCAAAATCTTTCAATAGTTCAAGCCAACGTCGTTGTCGCATGTTGAGTTCCTTTTGAGTGAAGAAATATTTAAGGCTTTTATGATCCGTAAAGATCTCCACTTTCTCCCCATACAAGTAATGCCTCCAAATATTTAGTGCAAAAACGACTGTTGCCAACTCTAGATTATGAGTGGGATAATTCCTCTTATACTCTTTGAGTTGTCATGAGGCATAGGCTATGACTTTCCCATGTTGCATGAGAACACATCCCAACCCTTTGCCCGAAGCATCACTGTAGATGATAAATCCTCCTCAAGCAGGATGGTATTGTCGAAACAGTCTTTGAAATGAGTCTCCTCTTGAGTTCTCGAAAACTCTTCTCACATTCTTTGTTCCAACCGAATTTTGTATATTTTCGAGTCAGCTGAGTTAGTGGAGTAGCGATTCGAGAAAATCCTTCCATGAATCTCCGATAATAACCAGCTAAACCGAGAAAGCTACGTACCTCGGTCACTGATTTAGGTTGCTCCCAGCTTTGAATAGCTTCAATCTTTGCTGGGTCAACAGATATTCCATGACTTGATACCACGTGCCCAAGGAATGCTACCTCCTCAAGCCAGAACTCGCATTTCTTCAACTTGGCATAAAGCTTGTATTCACGAAGCTTTTGGAGTGTCAGCCTCAAGTGTTGCTCGTGATCTTCACGGCTTTTGGAATAAATAAGGATGTCATCAATAAAGACAACACAAAGTGATCCAAATATTCCTTGAATACTCGGTTCATCATATCCATGAAGGCAGCATGAGCATTAGTCAATCCAAAGGACATGACTAGGAATTCATAATGCCCGTACCAAGTTCTGAAAGCCGTCTTTGGAATGTCATCGGTTCTGATCTTCAATTGGTGATATCCGGAATGAAGATCAATCTCTAAAAAGAATTTGGCTCCTTGTAACTAGTCAAACAGGTCATCAATACATGGTAATAGGTACCTATTTTTGATGGTGACATGATTCAACTCCTGATATCAATACAAGGTCATATACTCCCATCTTTCTTCTTCACGAATAGAACAGGAGCACCCCAAGGAGACGTACTAGGACGAATGAAACCAATGTCTAACAATTCTTGCAATTGGGTTTTTAACTACTGAAGTTCAATACGAGCCATTCGATATGGGGCTTTGGAAATGGGTTTTGTACCGGGTTCAAGGTCGATACAAAATTCAATTTCACGCTTCTGGGGTAGGCGGAAGTTCTTGAGGGAATACGTCAGAAATTTATTAACAATAGAAATATCATTCAAAACTGACGTATTTTTGTTTAGATCTGTGACGTGGGCTAAGAAAGCTTAACATCCGTTTTTTAATAAACGACTAGCTTTATGGCTTGAGATGACGGTGATTGATTTTAATGGTTTGGTTGCTTGAATTCGCATAATAGGTTGGTTAGGAATATGAAAGCTAACAACCTTACGAAAACAATTAATTTTTGCATGATGTGTAGTTAACCAATAAATCCATAGAATCACATTGAATGCAAGTATTTTCAGAGAAATAAGATCGATAGGTAACGTGCAGGTGCCGATTTGAACTAAACAAGACTTATAAACAGTGGATGTAATGAAGGTTTCTCCCAACGGAGTTTCCACAGATAAGTCAAAGTCTAATTTCTTCGGAGTCAAATTTAATCGTTGAGCGCAAGTAGGAGAAATAAAAGAATGGGTAGAACCGGTATCAAATAAAGTATAGACTTTGCTAGAGTTTATGATAAGCTTACCCGTGATGACCTCATTCGGGTTCCTTACTTTCTGGGAGGTCACAGCAAACGCTCTCCCTTGCACTATCGACTTTGACTTTTCTGGGACGGCCTTTGGTGCCTCCATCCTAGCTGAACTTGTCTTCGATGAACGACAAAATTGGGCTAAGTGACCTTCTCTTCCATAATTATAACATGCTTTGGACGACATCGCGCAGTTTGGACTGATGTGTCCCTCCCCTCCGTATTTGAAGCATATGATAGGTGGTCGTTCTCCTTCCTTAACAACGGGTGCTGGTGTTGACGTCTTTCCATCATTATTGAATCTCCTCTTCTTGAAATGTCCATTCTTATTGCTTTGGCCCTGATTACCACCGAAGTGGTTACCATTTCTGGCCTATTGATTCCCTCCACGCTTGTTGTCACCGCTTGATGATTGCTCTCCTTTGGTATTATCATTTTGTTTCACCGCTTGCTTCTTTTTGGTTGCGTTGACTCATTATCGCGCTCCACTAACTGAGCCTTATTTACAACATCTGAGTACAAACACGGTTTATGAGAAATAAGATATTGACGTATCTCCGGTTTCAAACCTCTTAAAAACATTCGCGTCATTCGCTCCTCATTATCGACCAAATGGGATACAAACCGGGATAACTCCGCAAATTTAGCCTCGTATTGCGACACGATCATATTATTTTGTTCCAACTTGATAAACACCACCTTTTTCATGTGACGAATACTCTCGGAAAAGTACTTGTCGTTGAATAGTTCTTGAAACTTCTCCCAAGACATTTTCGGTCAAGGAGTTGAGTATGCTTTCTTGATTCCCACCAATGTCTGCCTCTCCTCGCATAATATAAAAAGCGTGAAAGGAACCTTTTGCTCCTCGGAGCATCCCAAGACATCAAATATCTTGTTGATTTGTTTTATCCATGCTTCCGTCTTAAGTGGTTTTGGCTCTCCAATAAACTTCGGTGGTCCCAGCTCCTTGAACTGTTTAGCGGTGACCGTCTGAGAGTTTCCAGTGTTTCCACCTACATTTTGGATAGGAGCCGCTCTCACCTGTTGTTGCATGAATTGCATAAAGCCTCTGAACATTCCATCATTCATCATTTGGTCAGTGTTGTTGTTTGCATGAGGATTGTCGCCTTCCTGATGCACATTATCCTAATTATTGATATGTGGTGAATCAACGGTCGCATGTGCTCCATTGCTATTATCAACATTCTTGGATGTCATTTTCAGATACTGCCACAAAACAAAATGTTAATTGACATGTAACATATTATCCCTATATTCTGACCGACCAATTAAATACCAAAAAAAAACTTAGGTAGGTCATACTAGCGAAGGAATTCCCCGTCTCTCCCCTCCTAGTTCTAGTCTCACAACTTAGCTAGGGATCATATCCCTAAGCTCTGATACCAATTGAGACGCCCCCAAAATAGGTATACATCACCTATTCTGAGTCGCCAAATACATGGTACAGAATATAAATACAATCTTAATTATACAACAAGAGAGTTGTGAGTTTAAATACAAATACTGTCTTCTAGACAATATTCATTCTCAGAATAAGTCCTCATTACATTTATTGTCACACTATTTAACAGAATAGTGAGGACTACTAGTTAATACTATCATCCGGACCATCACTCCGTTCCCCGACTCGTCCCAGCTACGTTCTCATTTCCTGAAGAGAACAGTGAAAGAAAGGGTGAGCTCAACTAGCCCAGTAAGAAATATTATGACTAAGATAATGCAGAATAAATTATCATTAGCCTTCAACAGTGTTAAACTGATAAAATATAACAAACATCAAGTTTAACTGCAGCGGAACAAGCAATCCATTAGAAGAGTCAAGTAGAGAATAAAATCAACTATCTTCTATGATTTAAAAGGTTTTTCATGACTTTTATCGCTGGGACTCAGCTTAATAAAAAATTCACATCACCAGATCACCCCTGCACTACGGCCAATGATATTCTTTAGTATCACGACCACAAATTATCCATGCACTACGGGCCAAGGACATTCGTGTATTCATCAATGGTCATGATCATGCCAACAACTGTCCATCAATGCACTACGGGCCAATGAGGACTTTTACCACATCATTTGTAACATTACGGTCATGATTATCTTTGAATAATCCTCGGTCATAATCATACCAAGTCCATCTATACACTCTGAGCCCACGATGACTTTCAAAAAAATATATACATGAGGATGATGACAATGATATAAGAATTTAATAAAATAAGTTCAAGAACTAATTTATCCAGGAACTAATAATGTCCAAATTGTCAACATAATACTTCTTTGTATAATAAAATTCAAGAATGCTCAGAAGAATATTTCCATGAAAAGATACTGGATGAAGTGCAAATATCCAGGATATTCCACTAATTTCATGGAGTATAGAAGTCAAAGTTTTAACCAACTGAGTATAATAAAGAATGAAATAACAAAATAAATCACCAGGCATGCGATAGACCGCATAGACAGGTTATTCTAACAGAATAATAAGTAACGGAACTAGGTCGAAGTAAATTACACCGCAAGACGAGGATGTTCCAACAGAATAATAAAAGACGGAACCGGTCCGGCATAAAAAACGCATGCATGGGATATTCAGCGAGAATAATAACGAATGGAATAACAGAAGAATTTCACCAAGTATAGGGTAGCCCACGTATACCGGTTATTCCAACATAATAATAAATAATGGAATAACAGAAGTTCTCTTCATGAATACAAAAGAAATAATACCCCTTACAAGTACAACAAATAATATTCCCTACCTTAAAAAGAAGAGTACTGGATATATGATTAGTGAAGTACCCGAATAATTTTCTTCTTTCTCTATATAGTTTATCTCTCTAGAGTTTCAGTGAATTCGTAAGAAATAATGAAGGAATGAGCTTCTATTTATAGAAAAATGAACTGCATAAGTAACTAACTCATGAAACGGTCCGAGTTGATTTACTTTAATCGACGGTCCATATTTAAAACAAAATCTTTTAAATAAAATATAATATATTCTATTTATAATCTAATAAAACTAATAACTTTATAAAAGATTTTACTATGCAAATACTATGTAGACACTATGCAACCACTATGCATAATAAAATATAATATATTCTAATTATTGTCTAATAAAAAGATAACTTTATAAAAGTATTCTGCTTTTATATAAAAAATTTTACTATTAGCCTAATAAAACGAATAACTTTATAAAAGTATTACATTTTTTTTATAAAAAGCGTTTTGCATTTTATTACATAATAATACCAATAAAACAAAAGCGGTGACTTATCACATAAGCATCAATAATCAATACCGTGTGCTACTATGCAACCACGCGTATTACTGTACTTTTACTACCGAGTAGTTCAATAGTATTAATGGTAAAACTTCCGCCGTTATTTTTAATAAAATATTTTTGTCGTTTTCTCAATCCAACAATAATTACATTGGGGTCCACCAATGATTGTCTTGAGTCGTTTAATATTTCTGTTTAAAAGCGAATATTCCCCACCAATCGAATATTATATAACAACTTGCGTACTTTGCAAAATTTATAAATATTACCCACAACTATAACATTATATCATTTTCACTCCATAATATTCAAAAATAATATTTATAGAAAATTCATCTTTATTCAAAAAGTTGGGGTCTTACAAAGTTATTCATATTATTATTTGCAATATTGACAATGTCTAGAAGTTCTGTCAAGGAAAGGTTTGGTCACCTAATTGCGCGCCAATAAGGAGAAATCCTTATTGGAAAGCCCCCTCTTTCCTGGGAACGACCTGGTTGTTAAATATTGTGAATTATAATATTAATAATGAATAAGTTCGTGTTGATTAAAGATGAATTTTATAGTGTGGAATTATTTGTGTTAGTGGGAATCGACATTTTTTTCAATAATAATTGATGTCTGGAGGATATATTGTTCAATCGGGTATTCGGGACACTTTTCGTGTCAGAGTACTATTCATGAATTACTATTCAAGAGTTCCTATTCACGAGTTACTATTCATGAGTTACTATTCACGAGTTACTATTCATGGGGTACTATTGATCACCCGTAAAATATATTTCTTTTCGGTCCAAATCATTTTTGGGTACAATATTATTCCATAAGGAGATGTGCTAATTTTTCAGACCGTTAGTTGAAGTTATAAAGTAAATCAATATGGACCGTTGGTAGAAAGTTATAATAGTGAATCAATATGGATCATTGGTTTAAAGTTTTAATAGTAAATCAGTATGGACTGTTGCTTTAAGTTTTAATAGTAAACCAATATGGACCGTCTGTTTAAAAGTAAATCAATCTGGACCGTTCATTAATTAGTTACTATTCAGTCCATTTTCCTATAAATAGAAGCTCATTCATTCATTATTTATTACGAATTCACTGAAACTCTAGAGAGAGAAATTATAGAGAAACTATAGAAAAGTATTACGCTACTTCCCTACTCTTATATTCATTTCTTTTACTGTAAGGGGTATTATTTCTTTTGTATTCATGAAGAGAACTTCTGTTATTCCATTATTTATTATTCTGTTAGAATAACCTGTATACGCGGGCTACCCTATACTTGGTGAAATTCTTCTGTGATTTCATTATTTATTATTCTGTCAGAATTAATATCCTATCTGTGCGTTTATGTCGGATCCGGTTTCATTATTTATTATTACGCTTTAATATCCAATTACATGCGTTCTGGCGGACTGTTCCATTCTTTATTATTACATTGGAATATATATGTATGCATGCGTTTTCTGTTTGGACTGGTTCCGTTATTTATTATTCTGTTGGAATAACCTGCCTGTGCGGTTTATCACATGCATGGTGATTTCTTTTGTTATTCCATTCTTTATTATACTCAGTTGGTTAAAACTTTGACTTCCACACTCCATGAAATTAGTGGAATATCCTTGATATTTGCGCTTCATTCAGTATCTTTTCATGGAAATATTCTTCTGAGCATTCTTGAATTTTACTCTACAAAGAAGGTATCGTGTTGACAATGTGGCCGTTATTAGTTCTGGATAAATTAATTCTTTAACTTGTTTTATTGAATTCTTATATCATTGTCATCATCCTCATGTTTATATTATGTTGAAAGTCATCTGTGGCCTGTAGTGCATAGATGGACTTGGTATGATTATGACTAGGGATTATTCGGTATAATCATAACCGTAATGTTACAAATGATGTGGAAAAAGTCCTCATTGGCCCGTAGTGCATTGATGGACAGTTTTTGGTATGATTATGACTATGGATTCTCTTTGGCCGTAGTGCAAAGATGAATTATTTTATGGCATGATCAGAACTGTTGATGTAAACATGATTATCTTTAGCCGTAGTGCATGGATAATTCGTGGTCGTGATACTAAAGAATATTCTTGGCCGTAGTGCAGGGGTGATTCGATGATGTGGATTATTTATTAAGCTGAGTCCCAGCGATAAAAGTGATGAAAAACCTTTTAAATCATAAAAGATAGTAGATTTTATTCCCTAAGTGACTCTTCTAATGGATTGCTTGTTCTGCTGCAGTTAAACTTGATAGTTATTATATTTTATCAGTTTAACACTGTTGAAGGCTAACGATAAATTATTCTGCATTATCTTAGTCATAATATTTCTTACTGGACTAGTTGAGCTCACCCTTTCTTTTCTTTTTCTCTTGAGAAATGAGAACGTGGCTTGGGACTAGTCGGGGAACAGGAGTGATGATCCTAGATGTTTGCATTAGTAGTCCTCATTATTCTATGAAATAGTGTGATAATAATTGTAATGAGGACTCCTTTAGAGTTTTTATACTCTCTAGTAGACAATATTTGTATTCAAACTCACAGTTTATGTTTTGTCATATTGTACACGATAGTTGTATTATTAAGTTGTATATTAATTCTGTACCATGTATCTGGCGACTCAAGATGGGTGATGTATACCTAATTTGGGGGGCGTCACAGTTGGTATCAAAGCTTAGGGATATGATCCTTAGCTAGGATGTGAGAATAGAACTAGGATGAGAGAGACGGGGAATTCCTTCGTTAGTATGACCTACCTAAGTTTATTTGGGATTTAATTGGTCGGTCAGAATATAGGGATAATATGTTACATGTCAATTAACCTTTGTTTTGTGGCGATGATCGAAAAATGACATCCGAGAATGTTGAGAATAGCAATGGAGCACGGAGACCGTTGATTCTCCACGAGATCAATAATCGGATACAATGTGAAGCAGGGATGACGATAATCCTCCTGTAAAACAACAACACTAATCAATTGACGAATGACGATGCGTTTAGGAGCTTTTAGAATTCATGCAACATCGGTGAAAGCGGCTCCTATTCATAATGCGGATTTAAACAATGGCAACCCACGGTTGGTCACCGCTAAGCAATTCAAGAGGCTGGGACCACCGGAGTTTTTAGGAAAGCGAGAACCATTTAAGGCGTAGACGTGGTTAAAGCGGATCACCAAGATATTTGATGTCTTGGGATGCTCCGAGGAGCAAAAGGTTCCCTTTGCCACCTTCATGTTGCGTGAAGAGGTAGATCACTGGTGGGAACCTGTAAAACGTACCCAGCCTGACGCACTTAAGATGTCTTGGGAGAAGTTCCAAGAGCTGTTCAATGACAAGTACTTTCCGAAAGCATTAAATCACATGAAGGAGGCGAAATTTATCAAGTTGGAGCAAAACAACATGGCCAGTGTCGCGATCTGAAGCTAAGTTTGCGAGTTGTCCCGATTTATTCCCACTTAGTTGATAATGGCGAGAGAATGGCGGATGTTTTTAAGAGGTTTGAAGCCGGGAGATACGTCGATATCTTATTTCTCATAAACTGTGTTTGTATTTAGATGTTGTAAATAGGGCTCAGTTAGTGGAGCGCGATAACGAGTCAAAGCAACCAAAAGAGAGTAGCCGAAAAAATGATAATACCGGTGATAACAGTCATCAAAGCGGTGACAATAAGCATGGAGGGAATCAACATGCCAGAAATGGTAACCACTTCGGTGGTAATCATAGTCAAAATAATAAGAATGGACATTTCAAGAAGAGGAGATTCAACAATGATGGAAAGACGTCAGCACCAGCACCCATTGTTAAGGAAGGAGAACGACCACCTATCATATGCTTCAAATGTGGAGGGGAGGGACACATTAGTCCAAACTGCACGATGCCGTCCAAAGCATGCTATAATTGTGGAAGAGAAGGTCACTTAGCCCGATTTTGTCGTTCACCGAAGACAAGTTCAGCTAGGATGGAGGCACCAAAGGATGTCCCAGACAAGCCAAAGCCAATAGTTTAAGAGAGAGTGTTTTTTTTTGTGACGAGGAACCTGAATAAAATTATCACGGGTATGTTAGTCATAAACTCTTGCGAAGTCTATACCGTGTTAGATACCGGTTCTACTCACTCTTTTATTGCACCTAGTTGTGTTCAATGTTTGAAGTTAACTCTGGAGAAGTTAGACTTTGATATATCTGTTTAAACTTCGGTTGGGAGAAACCTTTACCCTCCACTATTTATAAATCTTGTTCAAATCAACACTTTCACGTTACACCATCGATCTTATCTCTTTGAAAATACTTGCCTTTGATGTGATTTTTTGGAAGCGATTGGTTAACTACTCATCATGCTTTTCGTAAGTTGCTAGCTTACATACTCTAACCAACTTTGTTATCTGCGAATTCAAAGTAACCAAACCACTAAAGTCAATCATTGTCATATCAAGCTATAAATAAAGAGCCCCGATCCTTTCGTTGTTGACTTTCTTGTGTGGAATGCACCGAAGCGGACTTTACAGAGGCAACGTCGTGAACGACGATGGCAAGTTGATAGGTATCAATGTGACGTGTTATCCAAGTCTTGGATGAGAGTCACAGTTTTGAATGGTATTTGTGACACACCCAAAATTAGGTATACATCACCCATCTTGGGTCGCCAGATACATGGTACAGAATTCAAATACAACTTACTAATACAACTGTCGTGTACAATACGACAAAACATAAACTGTGAGTTTGAATACAAATATTATCTACTAGAGATTATACAAACTCAAAAGGAGTCCTCATTACAATTATTATCACACTATTTCACAAAATAGTGAGGACTACTAATGCTATCCTTTGGACCATCACTCCGTTCCCAGACTCATTCCAAATTTATATTCTCATTTCACGAGAGAAACGGTGAAAGAAAGGGTGAGCTCAACTAGCCCGATGAAATATTATGACTAAGATAATGCAAAATAAATTATCATTAGTTTCCAACAATGTTAACTGATAAAATATAATAGACATCAAGTTTAACTGCAGCAGAACAAGCAATCTATTAAAAGAATCAAGTAGAAAATAAAATCTACTATATTTTATGATTTAAAAGGTTTTTCATCACTGTTATCACTGAGACTCGGCTTAATAAATAATCCACATCATGAAATCATCCCTACACTACAGGCCAAGGATATTCTTTGGTATCACGACCACGAATTATCCATGCTCTACGGGCCAAAGATAATCGTGTTTTCATCAACGGTCCTGATCATGCCATTAAACAATTCATCTTTGCACCTTGGCGCGAAGAGAATCCATAGACATAATCATACCAAAAAGCATCCATCAATGCACTTTCACGGACCAATGAGGACTTTTCCACATCATTTGTAACATTACGGTCATGATTATACCGAATAATCCACTGGTCATAATCATACCAAGTCCATCTATGCACTTCTCAGGACACAGATGACTTTCAACATAATAGAAATATGAGGATGATGACAATGATATAAGAATTCAATAAAACAAGTTCAAGAATTAATTTGTCCAGGAACCAATAACGTCCAAATTGTCAACATGATATTGCTTTGTAGAGTAAAATTCAAGAATGCTCGGAAGAATATTTCCGCGAAAAGATCTTTGGATAAAGCGCAAATATCAAGGATATTCCACTAATTTCATGGAGTATAGAAGTCAAAATTTTAATCAACCTGAGTATAATACCGAATGGAATAACAAAAGATATCACCATGCATGCGGTACTTTGCATGTATTTATTATTTCAACGAGAATAATAATAACGGAACCAGTGCGGTGAAATTCACACCGACGGGATGTTCAGCGAGAATAATAAATGCGAATAATAAATGATGGAACCAGTTAGGCGTATAGCATACAGAGGATATTATTAAACGAATAATAAAGACGAATAATAATAATGAGAAGAATGTCACCAAGTATAGGGTAGCCAGCGTATCTGAGTTATTCAACGAGAACAATAAAGAAATGGAATAACGAAGTTCTCTTCTTGAATACAAAAGAATAATATCTCTTACCGTAAAATAATACTTGATATAAGAGTAGTGAAGTACCAGAAAACTTTTCTTCTATCTCTCTATAGTTTCTCTCTCTAGAGTTCAATGAATTAAATAAAAAAATAATGAAGGAATGAGCTTATTTATAGGAAAATGGAATGCATAATGTAACTAATCCATGAGCGGTCCAGTTGATTTACTTTAATCGACGGTCCATATTTAAAGAAAAATCTTTTAAATAAAATATAATATATTCTATTTATATAAAAATATTTTTACTATGCAAACACTATACATAATAAAATATAATATATTCTATTTATAGAATAACTTTAATAAAAGCATTACATTTTATATAAAAAGATTTTACTATTTTATTACGTGAATAAAACAAAACTTCTAAATCAACAATAATTGAATCAAATAATGTGAGATCTTATCGTGATTATTGTAGCAATAATTGAACAAAAGCGGTGACTTCTCACATAAATATCAATAATCAATACCATATGCTACTATGCAACAACGCAGACATCTTTGTACTTTTTTACTCTTTGAGGTAGTTCAACGATATCAACGGTAAAACTTCCGCCGTTATTTTCAATAAAATATTTTTGTCGTTTTCTCGATCAAACAATAATTCCGTTAATGAGGGGTCCACCAATGATTGTCGTAAATCGTCTAATATTTCTGCTTAAAATGAATATTCCCACCAATCGAATATAATATGACAACTTGCATACTTTGCAAAATTTATAAATATTACCCACAACTATAACATTATCTCAAATTCACACCATAATATAAAAAAAATTTATTTAGAGAAAATTAATTCTTTATTCATAAAATCTGGGTTTCACAATCTTCCTCTTTGTTGTGAAATTTAGCCTCTCGAAATTTACGTCGTGTTACACAGTATCTTAGAAACGGTGAGGATACCTTGACTTCATTTCGATTCTAACTCTTGAGGTATAACCCTTGAGTGTTGGATACGATTCTTCTTATCCAAGATTTTAACACGAGATCTCATACGTTAAATTATCCGCTATCTCGTCCGATTCTAAATTAATAATGTGGTTGGTCATCCACATATTTACGTAACATTGATACGTTAAAAGCGTTATGACCACGCCGACATACTTGGCGGTAAAAGCGAGTCTATAAGCCGCGGTTCTACTCAATCGAGGATTTCAAATGGGCCAATTAAATCGAGGGTTGAGATTTCCTCTCTTTAGCAACTCTTGCTTCTAGAATAACGCCCTCTTGAACCTTCTTCTTCACATTCATCAGATTCGGGTATGTAGCTTGAGCGTCTTTAACTTTATCGATTAAAGTCAATTTTACTCGTATATTCGTTATCTTTCCGTGGGTCCCTAGAGTCTTTAATTCTATCTTCATCATTTGCAAGTTATACGAAATGAGTCTTTGTGTTAACAACATCGCACTTGTAAACGCATCACGATCATCTACTTAACATCATCGCCTACCACGTTACGCTCTTTCCACGATGATATTGAATAAATGCGATCGTAATCTTCAACAACTTCGAGTCAACGTCTTTAGGCGCGTGTTACGTTCGTTTTAGTTGAAGAAATATTTTGAGGGTTTAAGAAATGGGTTTTGTCTTGGTGTCAATACAAAATCGATTTTACGCTTCTGGGGTAGGCTAAGAAGTCTTCAGAAATACGTCAAGAGATTTATTAATGATAGAAATATCATTCAAAACTGTTACTCTCATCCAAGACTTTGATAGTATGTCATATTGATACCAACTGTGACTTCTATCCCTTAACCTAGATAGCACCTCACAATGATACCTATCAACTTATCATCGTCATTCACGACGTCTCCTACAGAAAGTCTGGCTTCGGTGCATTCCACACAAGGAAGTCATCAACAAAAGGATCGGGGCTCTTTACTTATGGCTTGATATGACAATGATTGAATTTAGTGGTTTGGTAGCTTGAATTCGCATAATAGGTTTGTTAGGAATATGAAAGCTAACAACCTTACGAAAAACATGATGAGTAGTTAACCAATAGTTTCAAAAAAAACCACATCAAAGACAAGTATTTTCAAAGAGATAAGATCGACAGGTAACGTGAAAGTGTCGATTTGAATCAAACAAGATTTATAAACAGTGGAGGTAACGAAGGTTTTTCCCAATGGAGTTTCAATAGATAAATTAAAGTTTAACTTCTCCGGAGTTAAGTACAAACATTGAACACAACTAGGTGAAATAAAAGAGTGAGTAGAACCGGTATCTAACACGGTATAGACTTCGTAAGAGCTTATGATTAACTTACCCGTGATAATTTTATTCAGGTTCCTCGTTATGAGAAAAAAAAACGCTCTCTTAAAATCTACGGTTTTGGCTTGTGCGGGACATCCTTTGGCATCACTATCCCGGTTGGACTTAACTTCACCATACGACAAAATCGAGCTAGGTGACCTTCTCTTCCGCAATTAAAACACGCTTTGGATTGTTGCATACAGTTTGGACGGATGTGTCCCTCTTGTCGGCATTTGAAATATCTCGTAGATGGGCGCTCTTCTTCCTTTTAAACGGGTCTTTGGTGTCGACATCTTCACGTCATTGTTGAACCTTCTCTTCTTAAAATGTCCATTCTTATTATCTTGGTCATGATTACCATGAAATGGTTACCATTCTTGGCAAGATAATATCCCCACGATAGTTATCGTTGTTCCGATGATCGTTATAGCGGTATGATTATTATTGTGTTGTTGGTCGTTGCCTTTTGGTTGTTGTGACTCATTATAGCGCTCCAATAACTGAGCCCTATTCACAACATCTGAATATAAACAAAGTTTGTGAGAAATGAGGTATTGACGTATATCAGGTTTCAAACCTAGCAAAAACATTAGCGTCATTCGCTCCTCATTATCGACCAAATGGGATGCAAACTGGGATAACTCTACAAACTTAGCCTCGTACTGCGACACGGTCATATTGTTTTGCTCCAGCTTGATGAATTCTACCTCCTTCATGTGACGAATACTTTCAGGAAAGTACTTGTCGTTGAATAATTCTTGGAACTTCTCCCAAGACATCTTGAGTGCGTCAGGCTGGGTACGTTTTATAGATTTCCACCAATGATCTCCTTCTTCACGCAACATAAAGGTGGAAAATGGAACCTTTTGCTCCTCTGAGCATTCCAAGACATCAAATATCTTGGTAATCTGCTTTATCCATGTCTCCGTCTTAAGTGGTTCTGGCTTTCCCAAAAACTCCGTTGGTCCCAGCTCCTTGAACTGCTTAGAGGTGACCAACCGTGGGTTACCATTGTTTCCATCTGCATTATGGACAGGAGCTGCCTTCGCCCATTGTTGCATGAATTGCTCCTTAAACTGCTTAGCGGTGACCGTCCGAGAGTTATCAGTATTTTTACCTGTATTTTGGACAGGAGCTTCCTTCGCCTGTTGTTGCATGAATTGCATAAAGCCTCTGACCATCCCATCATTCACCATTTCATCGGTGTTATTGTTTTCATGAGGAGTATTGTCCTCTGGTTTGCACATTATCCACGATTATTGATGCATGGAGACCCAACGGTCTCTCGTGCTCCATTGATAATCTCAACATTCTCTGATGCCATTTTCAAACACCGCCACAAAACAAGGGTTAATTAACATATCACATATTATCCCTATACTTTGTGAGACCAATTAAATACCAAATAAACTTAGGTAGGTCATACTAGCGAAGAAGAATTCCCGTCTCTCCCATCCTAGTTCTTATCTCACATCTTAGCTAGGGATCATATCCCTAAGCTTTGATATAGCTTGTGGCGCCCCAAAATTAGGTATATACATCACTCATCTTGGGTGCGCCAGATATATGGTATGTAATTCAAATACAACTTACTAATACAAGCTGTCGTATACAATACGACAAAACATAAACTATGTGAGTTTGAATACAAATATTATCTACTAGAGATTATACAAACTCAAAAGGAGTCCTCATTACAATTATTATCACACTATTTCACAAAATAGTGAGGACTACTAATCTTATCCTCTGGACCATCACTCCGTTCCCAGACTCGTCGTCCAACTATATTCTCATTTCATTTCACAAAGAAAGGTGAAAGAAAGGGTGAGCTCAACTAGCCCAATGAAAATATTATGACTAAGATAATGCGAATAAATTATCATTAGTCTCCAACAATGTTAAACTGATAAAATATAATAGACATCAAGTTTAACTGCAGCGGAACAAGCAATCCATTAAAAGAGTCAAGTAGAAAATAAAATCTACTATATTTTATGATTTAAAAGGTTTTTCATCACTGTTATCGCTGAGACTCAGCTTAATAAATAATCCACATCATGAAATCATCCCTGCACTATAGGCCAAGGATATTCTTTGGTATCACGACCATGAATTATCCATGCTCTACGGGCCAAAGATAATCGTGTTTTCATCAACGGTCCTTATCATGCCATAAAACAATTCATCTTTGCACCCTTGGCTGAAGAGAATCCATAGCCATAATCATACCAAAAAGCGTCCATCAATGCACTACGGGCGATGAGGACTTTTTCACATCATTTGTAACATTACGGTCATGATTATCTTAAAATAATCCTCAGTGTCATAATCATACCAAGTCCATCTATGCACTACGAGCCACGATGACTTTCAACATAATAGAAACATGAGGATGATGACAATGATATAAGAATTCAATAAAACAAGTTCAAGAATTAATTTGTCCGAGAAACCATAACGTCCAAATTGTCAACATGATCTTTGTTTTGTAGAGTAAAATTCAAGAATGCTCAGAAGAATATTTCCACGAAAAGATACTGGATGAAGCGCAAATATCAAGGATATTCCACTAATTTCATGGAGTATAGAAGTCAAAATTTTAATCAACTGAGTATAATACCGAATGGAATAACAAAAGATATCACCATGTATGCGGTACTTCGCATAGACGGTTATTTCAACAAAATAATAATAACGGAACCAGGTCAAGTGAAATTCACACCTACAGGATGTTCCAACAGAATAATAAATGCAGAATAATAAATGATGGAACCAGGTCCAGGATAAGATGCATGAGATATTCCGCGAGAATAATAAAGACGGAATAATAAAAATGGAACCAGGTCCGGCATATAGCACAGACAGGATATTCCGACATAATAATAAAGATAGAATAATAGAAGAATGTCACCAAGTATAAGGTAGCTCATGCGTGTCTGAGTTATTCCAATGAACAATAAAGAAATGGAATAACGAAAGTTCTTTCTTGAATACAAAAGAATAATATCCCTTCTTCAGTAAAATAATATTTGATATAAGAGTAGTGAAGTACCGGAAAAACTTTTCTTCTATCTCTCTATAGTCTCTCTCTATAGTTTCTCTCTAGAGTTCAAAGGAATTCGTAAGAAAATAATGAAGGAATGAGCTTCTATTTATAGAAAAATGGAATGCATATTATCTAATCCATGAACGGTCCAGATTGATTTACTTTAATCTGACGGTCCATATTTAAAGAAAAATCTTTTAAATAAAATATAATATATTCTATTTATATAAAAAAAATTTTACTATGCAAATACTATGCGGGCACTATGCAAACACTATGCATAATAAATATAATATATTCTATTTATAGAATAATTTTAATAAAGTATTCTGTTTTATATAAAAAGATTTTACTATTTTATTACGTGAATAAAACAAAACTTCTAAATCAACAATAATTGAATCAAATAATGTGAGATACTATCGTAACTATTGTAGCAATAATTTAATGTAGAATGAGTGACTTCTCACATAAATATCAATAATCAATACTGGTGTACTACTTATCGCAACAAAGCGTATTCTTCGTACTTTTACTACCGAGTAGTTCAACGAAGATCAACGGTAAAACTTCAGCCGTTATTTTCAATAAAATATTTTTGTCATTTTCTCAATCCGAATGATAATTTCGTTTGTAGGGGTCCACTGATGATTGTCTTGCCGTCGCATTTAATATTTCTGTTTAAAATGAATATTCCCCACCAATCGAATATAATATGACAACTTGCATACCTTGCAAAATTTATAAATATTACCCACAACTATAACATTATCTCAAATTCACACCATAATATAAAAAAAAATTATTTCCAGAAAATTAATTCTTTATTCATAAAATCTGGGGTTTCACAGTATTTCTATTGTTAATAAATTTCCCGACGTATTCTTGAAGACTTCTTAGCCTACCCCTAGAGCGTGAAATCGAATTTTGTATTAACCCCAGTACAAAACCTATTTTTAAAAACCCTTAAACATTTATTCAACTAAAGCGAGCGTAACATGCGCCCAAAGACGTTGGCTCGAAATACATTAAAGATTATGATCGTACCATACCATCGTGGAAAAAGCGAACTTGGTAGTGACGCATTGAGTAGAAGATCGTATCGTTTACTGAAGTGCGAATATCTGAACCCGTGAAGATAACAAATATCGATTAGAATCGACTTTAATCGATAAAGTTAAAGCGCTCCAAGCTACATACTCGGTGATGAATGTGAAGAAGAAGGTTCAAGAGGCGTTATTCTAGAAGCGAAGAATCGACAAAGAGAGGAAATCTCAACCCTCGATTTAATTGACCCATTTTAAATCCTCGATCAAGTAGGAACGTGGCTTATAGACTCGTTTTACCGCCAAGTATTTCGGCGTGTTCATAACGTTTTTAACGTGTCGATGTTACGTAAATATGTGGACGACCCAAACCACATTATTAATTTAGAACCGGACGAGATAGCGGAAGATTTAACGATGTGAGGAGATACGTGTTTACATCTTGGATAAGAAGGATCATATTCGACGCTCAAAGGTTATACCTCAAGAGTTAGAATTTGAAGTGAAGTCAAGTATCCTCACCGTTAAAGCATACCGAGTGCGTCGTAAATTTCGAGGCTAAATTTCATAAGGAGGGAGATTGTGAGACCCAGTTTTATGAATAAAGATTTAATTTTCTCGAAATAATTTTTTTTAATATTATGGTGTTGATTTCATGTAATGTTATAATTGTGTTTAATATTTACAAATTTTGCAAAGTAAGCAAGTGGTTATATAATATTCGATTGGTCGGGGAATATTCTTTTTGTTGGGGAATATCCGTACGACGGTACAATCATTGGTGGACCCCGCAATAGAATTATTATCGGATTGAGAAAACGACAAAAATACTTTATGAAAATAACGACGGAAGTTTTACCGTTAACTGTTGAAACACCCGGTGTTAAAAAATACGATGTCTGGCGTAGTTACTGAAAAGTATACTTCTGTATTTATTGTTGATGCTTTACGTGAAGTCACTTTCGATTATACTCAATTATTGCTACAGTAATTATTGTATCATATTTCTCATATTATTGATTCAATTATTGTTACAATATCATCTGCATAATATGATATATTATTAAAGCAATGATTGAGACGACAAAGTTATTCATATTATTATTTGCAATATTGACAATGTCTAGAAGTTCTATCAAGGAGAGGTTTGGTCACCTAATTGCGTGCCAATAAGGAGAAATCCTTATTGGAAAAGCCCCCTCTTTCCTAGGAACGACCTGGTTGTTAAATATTGTGAATTATAATATTAATAATGAATAAGTTCGTGTTGATTAAAGATAAATTTTATAGTGTGGAATTATTTGTGTTAGTGGGAATCGATATTTGTTTCGATAATAATTTATGTCTGGAGGATATATTGTTCAATCGGGTATTCGGGACACTTTTCGTGTTGGAGTACTATTCATGAGTTACTATTCACGAGATACTATTTATGAGTTACTATTCACGAGTTATTATTCACGAGTTACTATTGATCACCCGTAAAATATATTTCTTTTCATTCCAAATCATTTTTGGGTACAATATTATTCCATGAGGAGATATGCTAATTTTTCGAATAGTTGGTTGAAGTTATAATAAATAAATCAATATGGACCATTGGTGGAAAGTTATAATAATGAATCAATATGGATCATTTGGTTTAAAGTTTTAATAAGTAAATCGGTATGAATGACCGTTGCTTTAAGTTTTAATAGTAAACCAATATGGATCGTCTGCTTTAAAAAGTAAATCAAATTGGACCATTCATGAATTAGTTACTATTCAGGTCCATTTTCCTATAAATAGAAGCTCATTCCTTCATTATTTATTACTTAATTCAATCGAAACTCTAGAGAGAAAAATTATAGAAACTATAGAAAAGTATTTTTCTACTTCCCTACTCTTATATTCGGTTTTTTTACTACGGTAAGGGTATTATTTCTTTTGTATTCATGAAGAGAACTTACATTATTCCATTATTTATTATTACATTGTAATAACTTTGTATACGCCAGTTACCCTATACTTGGTGAAATTCTTACGTGATTTTATTATTTATTATTACATCGAATTAATATCCTATCTGACATGCGTTTATGCTGGGATCCGGTTCCATTATTTATTATTACGTTTAATATCCGATTGCGTGCGTTCTGTGGGACTGATTCCATTCTTTATTATTACATTGGAATATCATGTATGCATGCGTTTTCGCCGGACCGGTTCCGTTATTTATTATTCTGTTGGAATAACTCGCACTGTCATGCGTTTATCACATGCATGGTGATTTCTTTTGTTATTCCATTCTTTATTATACTCGGTTGGTTAAAACTTTGACTTCACACTCCATAAAATTAGTGGAATATCCTTGATATTTGCGCTTCATTCAAAGATTTTTCATGGAAATATTCTTCGAGCATTCTTGAATTTTACTCTACAAAAAGAAGTATCGTGTTGACAATGTGGGCGTTATTAGTTCTGGATAAATTAATTCTTTAACTTGTTTTATTGAATTCTTATATCATTGTCATCATCCTCATGTTTATATTATGTTGAAAGTCATCTGTGGCCTGTAGTGCATAGATGGACTTGGTATGATTATGACTAGGGATTATTCGGTATAATCATAACCGTAATGTTACAAATGATGTGGAAAAAGTCCTCATTGGCCCGTAGTGCATTGATGGACAATTTTTGGTATGATTATGACTATGGATTCTCTTTGGTCGTAGTGCAAAGATGAATTATTTTATGGCATGATCAAAACCGTTGATGAAAATATGATTATATTTAGCCGTAGTGAATGGATAATTCGTGGTCATGATACTAAATAATATCCTTGGCCATAGTGCAGGGGTGATTCGATGATGTAGATTATTTATTAAGCTCAGTCCCAACGAAAAAAGTGATAAAAAACCTTTTAAATCATAGAAGATAGTAGATTTTATTCCCTACGTGACTCTTCTAATGGAATGCTTGTTCCGCTGCAGTTAAACTTGATAGTCATTATATTTTATTAGTTTAACACTGTTGAAGGCTAACGATAAATTATTCTGCATTATCTTAGTCATAATATTTCTTACCGGGCTAGTTGAGCTCACCCTTTCTTTTTTTTGTTCTCTTTGAGGAAATGAGAACGTAATTTTGGACTAGTCGGGGAACAGAGTGATGATCCTAGATGTTTGCATTAGTAGTCCTCACTATTCTGCGAAATAGTATGATAATAATTGTAATGAGGACTCCTTTTGAGTTTTTATACTCTCTAGTAGAAAATATTTGTATTCAAACTCACAGTTTATGTTTTGTCGTATTGTACACAACAGTTGTATTATTAAGGTTTATATGAATTTTGTACCATGTATCTGGCGACTCAAGATTGGTGATGTATACCTAATTTTGGGGGCGCCACAGAAGAGATCACAGTCATCTTAGCAAGTCCATCATGAGAAGACATCAAGTATCAAGAAGGGAGATCGCAAACGTCATCATGGTGGCAAGCATGAGAAAGTTTCTAAGTACCAAGAAGAAGAACTTACAGTCATCTTGGAAACCTATCATGTTCAGACATCATGTATCAAGAGGAAAGATCTTCAAGGCAGTCATCAAGGGATCATCCAAAGTAGTTGAGTAACTAAAGAAGCTGAGCATCATGCAACACTCAACTACACTTCAAGGATGATCACGCCAAGCTGCTAAGTATAGAAGATGTTCAGAGAATGAAGACATCTTAGCAGCTCAGCACCAACTCCAACAAATACACAAACAACTCAACAGAAGTCAGGGCTTGAGGGGTCCTTGTCCGAAGGGACTAAATGAAGCCAGTGCCAGAAGGGTCCTTGTCCGGAAGGACTAAACGAAGTTCCAAGCCTGCTGGGCTTGAAGAGTTCCTAGGGAACTAGAGGAGTCCCAAGTCTGCTGGGCTTGAAGAGTTCTTAGTGAACTGAAGTCCCAAGGTCAGCTTGGCCTTGAAGGAATCTTAGTGATTCGAGTCTGCCGCTTTTCCTTGGTGGAAATCTGCTAGTTGAAAGTAGAAGAGTGGATTAGGAGCTTGAGTCTCTGAACCACTTAAAATCCCTTGTGTCTTTTATATTATGTCATTTACATTATGTATTATAACTGCTATGTATGTTTTAACTGCTTACAACCAAACTAACTCTACGAACAATGTATGTATTATTATGAATATATCAATGAAGGGGATCTTTTACTTATTCCGCTGTGCTTGAAAAGATTCTTATGTTTTTGTCATATGCTAATTTAATAGCTATACAAAATAATAGAGAAAAATATTTGAAATAAAAAGGATCTATTCAACCCCACCTTCTAGATCTATTGTGCCTACTGGAAACTAACATATGTACATTGGTCAAGTTAGTAAATTAAATTCATATTTGAATAAATGATTGAATATATTAAATTATATATATAATAATTATATAAATTGTTTGAAAATAATTTTTATGGAGAGAATGAGGAAATTAAATTTAGTTATACAGTATAGATTGTATAATTTAAATAAGTTATTTAAATTAATTAATGGAGTGAATACTAATGATTTAAATAGTTTATCCAACTATATTAAAAATGTTAAATTTAATTATGGATTAATTCTATACTTAAATGGAATGATTTTAAACAAATTATAAATGTATAATTTTATTAAATTATAATTTGTATATTGGTATGAATATAATAAATGTATTAAATAATTTAATTACATCTATATAACAAAATACAATTGATTTTGAATTTCTCGCTCACCCTAATAAATCATCTGGGCCGTCCAAAATTTGGAATAAATTCTACCGTCCATATAGTACCGGAGGTACGGGACACAACTAGTGTATATATATATATATATATATATGAGAGAATAGGGTAATGAAATATATAATGCATATATGTTGACTCATTGTACTAGTAAGCTTGAGGTGTCATCATATGAGATTTATAGAGTACACTAAATACTTTTTACGGGATAAATAATCTTTTGGTCACTGTACTGAGGTCCGGTTTTCATTGTGGTTATCGAAACTTTTTTTGTTACAATCGAATAACTGTACTATCAAAAACTTACAAAATGGTAATTACTTAAAATTTTCGTCCGAAAAAATGGCGAAAAAGCTGACTATGCAAGTTAGACTTTTTTTTCCTTACGTGGAGGCTAGAGCACAAGTTGAAATTTTTTTTTGCTTACGTGGACTTGGAGGTTGGAGCACAGAACTTATAATAGTTATATCACTTCTCTTCTCTTTTATTTTTAAACAAAGTGGAGTGGTAAAATTTATTATCTTTAAATAATAATAATTATAATAATAATAATAATAATTTCAAAATAATAGTAATAGTAATAATAATAATTTTGAAATAATAATAAAAATATTAATAATAATTATTTTTAAATAATAATAATTTTAAATAATAACAATAAAAATAATAATAATTTTTAAAATTTTTTAAAATTTTAAAATATTATATAAATTCTAAAAATATTTTTATATGAAGTTGATGTGTATTTAAAAAATAATATTTTTATTATTTTATTAATTTAAATTATTTGAGCAAGGGTTAATTTGAAAAATTATTTTTTATTCTCCATTAAAATAAAAAAAAACAATTTCATACAAATTTGTAGAGAACAAACCCCAAATACAATTAATTTTATAAAATTATAATTTTATAAAATTAATTATTATTATTATTATTTAAAAAATTATTATTAATATTATTTTGAAATTATTATTAATGCTATTATTATTAAAAATTATTATTATTATTTAAAAATTATTATACAATACTATTAATTTTACTCTGAGTTCTACATATTATTAAAATTATTATTATTAATAGTATTTTATTATTATTATTTATTATTATTATTATTTTAAAATTATTATTATTAATAGTATTTTATTATTATTATTATTGAGTTAATAATTTCAACCTTTTTTTTCTTATTTTGATAGGCAGATAAATTTTTTATAAATTAACACGTCAAAAATGTGTGAAACCAAATTTATTAATAATTTACAAAGAAATGACTCCAAACGAAGCTATTGCTGCTATAGCGACAAATTCATATTAATTTAAATATCTGAAATAAAAGAGCTTAAAATTTTATCTTAATTATTATTTATATTTATTATTATTATTATTATTATTTTAAAATTATTATTATTAATAGTATTTTTTTTATTATTAATAATATTTTAAAATAATAATAATTAATAGTATTATATTATAGAACTTGAGTAAAATTAATATTTTAAAATATTAATAATAATATAATACTATTAATAATAATAATTTTAAAATAATAATAATAATTTTATTAAAGTAATTGTATTTGAGAATGCGTTTCCCACTGATTTGTATGAAATTTGTTTTTATTTTATTTTAATGGAGAATAAAAAATAATTTGTCAAATTTACCCTTGCTCAAATAATTTAAATTAATAAAATAATAATAATATTATTTTTTTTAAATACACATTAGCTTCATATAAAAATATTTTTATAATTTATATAATATTTTTAAAATTTTTAAAATTATTATTATTGTTATTGTTATTATTTAAAATTATTATTATTATTATTATTATTTCAAAATTATTATTATGACTATTACTATTATAAGTAATGAAAAGTCCAACTAAGTTTGTGATGTACTATTATAAGTCAGTGTACTATTATAAGTTTTGTGCTCCAGCCTTCACGTAAGTCAAAAAAAAGTCCAACTTGCATAGTCAGCTTTTTCGTCCGTTTTTTCGGATGGAAATTGAAGATAATGACCATTTTATAAGTTTTTGAGAGTACAGTTATTCGATTGTAACAAAAAAAGTTTTGGTAACCACAATAAAAACCGGACCCCAGTACAGTGACCAAAAGGTTATTTATCCCTACATTTTACCAAGAAATTCTCTGTTCCTCTCTTTCGTTCCAGAAAAGAAGAAGAAGAAATATTCGTTTCTCTGTTTCTCTCCTTCGTTCCAAAAAGGTCTAGCATTGCACTTACCAAGAAATCAAATTCGACTTTGGTGCCCAGGTGAGGAACCCTCCCCCTCTCCCCGCTCCCAATTTACAGACACTTTGACCCTTCAAACCCTAATTTCTGCTAATTGAAGTCTGTTCTTTTTTTTTTTTGGAGTTAGATTTTCAGTCTTTTCTTGGTGGGTCTTACAATCCTGGGCCATTTCTTTTAAATTTTGGTATAAATTGGTATTTATTTGGTTCAAGAGACCAATTTATTGATATTCATAAATTTGAATCGTACTGGTAAAATATTGAAATGGTTCTCATTGTTTGAGAAGTTTTAGAGCAAGCATTATAAAGAAAGTGTTTGTGTTGAAATGGAAAAACCATTGTTATATGAGATCTTTGAAAAACCTGCTACAATGTAATATCCCAAAAAATTTCCAAATAAGGGAAAAAATATTATAAATGTAAACAAAGATGTAATTTTTAGGATGAGGCGACACAATTGATGAAATAATTCTGAGGACGGAATTCTTATAAGATAAATGTGACAACCCGAGATAGCCTTGAAATTAGTTTTTTCGATGAGAATATTTTAATAAATAAAATTTTATTGATATTATTATGTGTTATGTGATTTAGGTCAATTAATAATCTAGTTTACGTGTTACGTAATTATGTACGAGTGTTAGGAGTTTTTGGGAGGAAATAATTTTTTTTCTTCGAGAAACACGTTAAAACATTATTCATAAAACGCCAAAAAAAAGCTAATAAACGTTCTTTTTCGAAAATTTCGAAAATCTCTAATACACTATTCACGCTAAACACGCAACTTTGTTTTTTCAATTTTTCGAAAGGTGATGAGTGGGTAGTATACCCATGAATTATGTACTTTTAGACTTAATATATAGTTTGTTTTTAAGTATGTTAGGATATTTTTATTTGTTTAATGGTTATTTTGCAAGTTCGTACATAGCAGGGGCGATTTGGTAAATTTGGCATCATTAATGGCAAAGTGGTGATATTCTAAAAGGTCTCAGCGCCGAGGCACTCAATTAAAGAAGAAACTCAACGCCGGGGCGCTGGGCAACAAGCTTGTGCACGAATTGGCAGCAAGAAAAGGAAAATAACATATTTCTACTATAATTAGGATTTGATCAAGGGACTGACTAGTTAAAGACCTAAAGTATAAATAGAGAGGAGATTAATGAGGAAACACACACATGACTTAAGACAGAGGCTGAAGACTGGATCAAGGATTTCAGAGGAGCTCTTGAAGATTCAGATTGGAGATTGAAGACAAAAATCCATTATTGAGTTTTTATTCTTCTTTTCTATCCGTAATTTAATTAAGATTTTTTAATGAGATTTTTGTGTTTAATTTTCAGCATGAACTAAATTCTTAATTTAAGACTACAATGAAATCTTTTATGCGTATGAGTTGATTATCAATTTTAATCTAATTATTTATTCATATTGAGTTTTCTATCATATTCCATGATTATTGATTAATTATTTGGCCAATAATTACCATATTTCACTAGATAAATTCGGAAGATGATATCTAGGGTTAGAACTGAATGTGATATAATGTATTCTTAATTATTTGCATCGGATAAATAATTGGGATTGTGAATTGAATAGAGATATTTCTTTTCACTGCATGTAACAATTGAGAATTGATGCTTAATGAATTTAATTTTTTTATTTTGCATAAGAATATCGCATAATTAATTGAATTAGATATTTTTATTTGGTCACTTGAAAAAGGACTAATAAATACTTTGAATTCCTGTTAACAACTCACGTGAATTTAATAATTGGAGAAATTGGGTAATTGATTTATATTGCATAATTGGGGATATTGTAGTATTAAGCTTTTAATATTTGAATCAATCGTTGTGTAAAATTAGTTTAATTAATTTAATTTAGTTTTAAATAGAAAATTCACACAATTCAATTATTTAAATAAAATTGGATTGATAAAATACTAGTAGTTGTGATTTGTTAAATAGAATTTTTCGTGGGTCTGACACTCGTTCTTAACATTGTATTACTTGATTGTCCGTCTATACTTGCGCTTATTTAGTGATCGCAAAAACGACCAACAAGGTGACATAGCATTTATCCGAAAAAAGATGGAACAGTGGTGAAATCGGATTTTCAAAAAATAGAAAGTCAATTTTTCAGCTAATCGAGCAGTTTACAAAAAAATAACCGAAAAAGTTAGAAAATTTAACTAAAGAAAAAATAAGAAATCAAATTAATTTTGGTCTAACTAAGCCTAAGATTTAAATGGCTTAGTCTAATGGGCTAGTTAATTTACTAACCTTAGTATTAATTAATTGAGCCCAAGTATAGAATTATTTGTAACCCAAAGCAATGTGTAATAAAAGTGGTGGGCTTGCCCATGGGGAAGTCCAAACTAATTAATAAAAGGAGCCCAAACAAAGCCCAATTGAGAAAGTCAATATTGAGTCAAAGTGTTGGAAGATTAAGATGATAAAAGAAAGAAAAAAAACAAAATGGTGGGAAAAAGAAGGACACCCGTCCATGTAAGTTGGGGAGAGGAGGAGTGAGCCATTTAAGTAGTGACTAAGCATTAAAGCCAAATGATAAGAATGCATGTGTCATGTGTTTACAAATTAGCATGTGATTTAATGAGAAGCTAAAGAGGATGAAAGACAAGTGGAGGGGCATGTGTCACATGTGGGTATTATGTGTGATTAAAAGAAGCTAAAAAGGAGAAGGGAAATGGGGAGGCACAGTTGAGATAAGAAGGGGACAAAGTGGGATGATAACTTGTCATTTATAGTAAGTTTTACTCTTGCCAAGACAAAGCCTTTAAATGTTTGTCCACCCTTATCTTTCCTTGGCCAATAAGAGTTTGATATCTAGCCTTTTGTCTCTCTTCAGTTAGTTTAATTGAAGTTAGATTAAATTAACTAGAGCATGGTTAGGTTATTTTTAGGAGGATTCACTTAATCATCCCGCACATAGCCACTTTTCTTCATCTCATTTCATTTGAGAGAAAAGAAAACAAAAGAGAGAAAGAGAAAGAGAAAGAGAGAGAGAGAGAGAAACCCACGGATGAGAGAAGGAGCAAAGAGAAGAGAACAAAGCTCTAGCAAGAAGAAAGGACCAAAAGGTAACACTTAAAACTCTAATGTTCATCATCTTCTTAAAAGCTTTTTATTTAACTTGTTAGATGTGTGATTGGTGGTTGTTGTTGTTGTTTATGGGGATCATTATAGATCCAGAGTGATAAGGAGGGTATGATGATGGTGGTATGATTAAACCATGTAATGATGCAAGAAAATGAACCTAAGCATAAAGGATGGACAATAAATAAGTAGTAGATTGTTAAGGGGTTGTTTTGGAGGTGTTTTGTTGTGGTGTCCCAAACCTAAAAATTAAGTTTTAGGGTGTTATTTTATGCTCTTATGAGTTAAGAACATCACTCAATTTGAACGAAAGCAAAAACTTGTGTAACGAAGTCATGTCGATTTTTTTCCGTAAAACTAGTTAAAAGCTAAAATAATGTAGTGTGACCACTGATTTTCGAACATAATTCTGTTTCGATTGGGTTGCTGGAAATTTTTTCTATTTTGGAGGTTATGTAGTACATTGAATAAGAAGTCCAAGACGTAAGAATGACATCATTTTGAGTTCGAAGGTACACTACAAAAAAATGAGCCTTTAGCAACGTAGGAGTTATGCCCTTCGGAAGGAGGCTAGTCAAATCAGCGAAAAACAGAAAGTTAGTCGTTGGAGGTTTTTGGGGCCACTCTTTCGGCCTAAATATGGGTTTGGAAAAACATTCCACCCGAGGAGGTTTTTAGTAGATGTTACAAGAAAGAAAATGACGTGAGAATGGGTTAATTCCGAGCTCGGACGATTGAGTTATGATGTGCCAAAGTAGGTGAGTCAAAACTGTCCAATCTGAAAAATCAGATTCGGACACGTGTCTTGTATGAATTTTATGGACTTGTATGTTTAGAATTTGAAAATGGTTAAAGCATAAAAGTTATAGCCCCAGAATTAAGCTATGTATGGGCAGAAGAATCGCTCAAAAATGTTTTGAAACAAATTAGTTATAATTTTTCTAGCGAGAGAGGGTAAGACTAACTAGATTTCGTAACAATCTGTCCTTGGTTGTAAAAACTAAAAATCTATTTTTATTGAAGGACCTTGAAACAAGGACTAGATGATTATTAAAGTAGACTATATAAAATTTAATTTGGCGTAAGAATGAACGAAAATGGACAAGTAACGAATGAGATACGATAAAAACAAATACACTGTTTTGTTAAAGTAAAGGTGTGAAAACGAGTTTTATAGCTTGGATTGAGATAAAATTTTAGTTAATGGTATATTTTGACGTATAATAGCGTATTTAATGTAAGAAAGTTATTGTCCAAGATTTTAAGAATTTTTGGACATAACTCCGAATATTGGAGATTATTGAGAAGGTAAATATGAATATTAAATTATAATCATGGGAAGTAATTGATTAAAGTAAATTATCATAAGGAGGCGTTAAGTGGGTCATGTCGTTTCCAAAAGCCACGACGTCGAGAGACATTTTTGAAGTTGGGTTGCGTTATTTAAATTATAAAATGCGAGCAACGTAAAATAAGAAATAAAGTAACATAGACCAATATATGAAGTCTTTTCGTGGCTAATTGGTATTTTCTCATTAATTAGATTGTGTATAATATTTGAAGGACGAGTTATCATAACTTTGTAAGAAGCGCTTAAGACAAGTTCATTCAGTAACTTGTTGAATTATTTGAATATGTCGATATGCATGATTTGATTGCTCAATTATGGGTTAATCTTTCAATGTTATGTGAATTACATGTGAGTATGATTAAAGTGTCACGTTGTGGAACTATGCGATTATATTATTCTGTGTTGACCTTGTGATTATGTAGATATACAATATGAAATATTTGAAGCATATAAAATGCATATCATGAGATGTATGAACCATATGTAGACGCGCGCATTGCATAAGATTTATGATGCATGTGTAAAATATATAGCATGAAGGACATGATGCATGAATAAAATGCAAGTATATTGTATGTTATGTGAAACATGAAATGTAAAAACTGTTAGACTTACTGGGCTGTCGTGCTCAACCTTGTAAAATATAAAATTTGTAGATGAAATTTGATTTATCAGAGAATTATAGCAACGAAGGTTCGATACGCGACATGGTTCTAAAAGATAAATCGTTTCAATAAGTTTAGCTTGTACCAAGCCGGTGCTACTTGTTGTAATATGATTTAATTAAGTTGTACCAAGTTTGATATATTCAATAAATAGATATTGAATAATAGAATTCGTTTTGAATACGAGATGTAACATTACACTTACTTTGTAATGTAGATTAATGTAATGTCAATGGTGTATAATGAGTATATAGTTGTTGAATGGACATGCGAATATTCAGGAAATGATTAAAATCAAATGTTGAACTTTACGTTCACATATGATATTTCGAAATGGATCTTTGTATTATATGATCTATAACATTCCAGAATATTTTTTTTTTGAGTTGTGATTCTGGGAACAGAATCCTTGTAAGGAGGGAATGATGTAACAATCCATAATTTTAATTATAATTTCAAATATTTATTGAATTAAATAAATATTTTAGTTGATGTGTTTTTTGTTAAATAAATATTTGTTTAATTTGGTTGTTTTTTAGTTAAATAAATAATTCATGAGTTGTTGGGAATTAACTTAATTAAGGTAATATGTTAATTAAGTTGATAAGTTGTAATTTGGTATTTTGAAGTTAATTAAAATAAAAGTGTAATGAATTAATTATTATGTTGTAATATTCTAATTTAATTTAATAAATAAATTAGAGAGTTGATAAGGATTAAATGAATTGTTATAATGTTGTTTTAATTTAATTTAATTTAGTAATGAAAGTAATGTACTAATTTATTAAATAAAATTATAAGGAAATTATAATTTTGTGGCAATGTGATTATGTGGCAAATTGATTTAATAAGTTGTTAATAACTTTAATTTAATTAAATTTGAATATGAAAATTTAATTAAATAAAGTGTGACAATAAATTAAACTATATTGTAATTGAGTTATTAAAATAAGTTAAAACAAGTTTTAAATGTGTTTTACCAAACAAGACTTAAGGGCTTGTTAGTCCTTATTTTTTTAATTCTGTTTTGCCAAACAAGCCCTAGTGGCTTTTGAAGTTAAAAAGAAAATAACTAACATCAGTTATATTTTACATTAATACGTATTATATGTAATTATATGTTATACGTTTATATTTTATATATTAGTTTATATTTTTAAGTTACGTAAAGAAGAAAATAGAGAGAAAGAACAGAGAAGAGAAAAGATAGAGAGAAAAGAGAGAAGGAAGAAAAGAAGAGTTTTGTGAGTTTGAGAAAATCAAAGTAGGTTGCTATCATCTGTATGTGTTGCTCCAAGAAATTTGAGGTAGTAATTTAACCATTTTGTTCTTAGTTCTCTGTGTTCTTCAGTTTTCATAGAAATTCTCTATAAACTAGTTCTGAGTATGATTGTTGAAAACATGGTGTTATATGTGTTAATGGGTGTTAATAACATGTTTTATACCATTTATTTATGATGTAGAGTAATCAAATTTGTAGAAATATGTTTAGTATTGAAGAACTTGAATTACAGTGGTATATATATGTTATGGCTTAGTTTAGAATCAATTCATGTGTTAAACTATAAATTGTTTGTTGATTGTGAAAATATATGAAGAAACGAAAACAATATGATTTAAACGGACTGTTTTGGTTGTAAAACGAATTCACAGTAAATTGTTTCGCTAAGAATGTCTAAAAATGAAGAAATAGTAAAAACAATGAATTTAAAGGTTGTAATTTTGATGTTTATGATGTTTATATGCTTAGAAACATTAGTTTATATTTCTGTAAACTTATTAAAACTTGGGTAAATTGGAATGGTTGTTAGAAAGGAGCTTTTAGGCCTAATTTGACTTTCTGCTGTGTTCGTTCGTTCATGACTGCGAAGTCGATCTTCTTGTACCCCGCCCGGTGACGTTACGATGTATTTTATGCCGCTTACCTATGAACCTTGTAACTCAAACCCCAAACCTTGCCCACGAAGTGGTAAGCGAGCGGACTTACCAAATCTTAGAAAAATTTGATCGGACATATTTTACTAAAATGGGCATAACATTTTCGTAAAAACTCTGATTTATGCGATTCAAGATGATCCGGAACGAGGACGAGTAGACTTAAAAATTTTGTTCTTTAAAATTTTTCAATTTGGTGTCGTTAGTAGGGGTCCAAATGACCATCTTTAGGACTGATGTGCACTCGGAGGCAATCGGAAGGCGTCAGGATGCTTGTATGCAAGTGCAGTCCTTTGGGTGTTAATCTAATCTAATCTAAGGAACATGATAATATGTTGGACATGTAATAAGATGTTATATCAGGTTATTAACGTTCATATGTTGACATAACATGATAATTTGATAAGTTGTAAAAGAGCTAAAATGTGATGCTCATGAAAAGATGTGATGTTGTTTAAACTTAAGATTCGAGACTTTGGTCTTGTAATATGTGACTTGTGGTAGTAAAAAAAAACTTAAACCAAGTTAACGAGCTATACTAACTGTGGGAACTAAACTCATGAAGTTAATATTAGTATAACTAATGATTTTTGTCAATACATATGGTATGTGTAGGACTTGTGGTGAACGTGAGTAGTGATCATTTAACCTACACACGAGGCAAGTTTCTGAATCCTAATCTCTATTTGAGTTTATCCTATCTTACTTACTTTGAGCAAGTTTCCTTACCATAACTTTATTATTATTACGCAAGTTTCCTAAACCTTATTGCATTATGTAAAGCAAGATCTTTATCCTATCTTGTTACTATTGTTGTGCAAGTTTCCTAAACCTAATCTTTATTTTGAGCTTATCCTGCCTTGTTTATAAATATGCAAATTTGTTATTTTATCTTGTTTATAACATTACACAATTAAGTTCTTGAATTCTATCGAGCAAAATTTTTAATTTTGTTTCCTTATGTAACCTTAGCTTATCATTGTTGTTCAAGCTAGGTTCATTATATATTTAATGCTTTGGAAGTTATTCTTAAAGCATGACTTTGATGTATTATACTATTCATGTATGATTCATAATTACTCTATAACATGTCATTGTTAAACCCTCACATTGTCATTAATTAACTTTTATTATCCTTAGTTGATGTTCGTTGAACTCTAAATTACCCTTGAAGCTTATCCAAACCAAACTTACTTTGGTGCAGACTCGTATATTAAAATTGAGATGAACAACCCTATTATAGGGGATTATTTACGCATAAGTGTTTAGATGTTTGTGCTCAATACATGATACGACGAAGGGTTGGTCACCCTAAGTACGGGGAGTCCCTACAGGCTAATGACTGTTTAGGTTTAAGTTGAAAGAAATACTTATAACCTTGGACATAGTTCATGGTCTTGTGACCCTCAGATAATTTCCAATATCAGTTGTTGAATATCGATGTTAAGATATGTTATTCAATTCAAATGAGTTTATTCATTGCCAGTCATTGTATTCTTTAAAGTGAGCATTTGTTTTGCTCACTCTTGCATATATATAACCATTGCATCTATAGTTGAGAAGGTTGATGAGTCAACCACTAGCAAAAGGAAAGGAAAGATGAACAAGTGTTGAAGACTTGTAAATCTATTGACATTTATATTTTCATACTTGGTTTAATTATGTGATGTAATTATTTACTTTTCCCTAATTATGAATGTTTTAAAGGTTATATAACCTGAGAGATTTATTGATTAAGTTATGTAACCCTTTAATGGAAAGATTTATTGTTTAAATTTTATTATATTTGGGTAGTTAGAAATGAATGTTTAGACAAAGAACACCAAATCATATGGTAATGAAGTACCCAGATTTGGGGGTGTCACACGATCCTTAATATATGTATAAATGCTAATGGTTAAGAATTCTAGAATTGAGAAAAGATTGAAATAATTAAGTTTTAATATTTATATTAATATTTACTGTTATGTACAATAAGAATAAAGTTGGATTGTGATGAAAATTCAGCATATGAAAGAAAGTTATAAAAAGTTTAAATTTATACCCATTTTTTCAATTATAATATTGATTAGTATTGTAAAGCTAAAATGAAAATGTATTGTTAACGAGCAAAGTCGGGAGTGAAAATTGTCCTGATTTTGGGGTTGTTACTTACAACCTATATTATAGGGATATGTAGTGCAATATGGTTCTTTGCCTTGTGCACTATTAGCAACTTGAGGTTTTTATTGGTTTAGGTGGCATTTAAAGGGTGGGATACAGAACTGTTGTTGCTTTGTAAGAGAAGTTGAATTTAAAATGTGTTGGGACCATGTTGTGACTATTTTCTTAGTAGTTTATATGACGAAATTAATGGCTTTAAGTTAGTTGTTGTTGTTGTTGATCATATTTGTGAAATTAGCCACCAAATTTCTGGAGGGAGAATGTGACGCCCCTAAATTTGGGTCTTTATCACCCAATTTAAGTCGTCAAAATACATACTACAAGCACGAATTTTCCTAATTATAACTTTTATATTGTCGTGTCAAATACGACAACACACATACTGTGAGTTTTTAATACAAATATTGTATCGTATATAATACAACAATATTCACACCCAAATTATTCTAATGCCGTATAAAATGCGGAAACTCACATTTTAAGTCCCCAGTACAATTACTTTATACTGTTTAATAACTTGATGAGGACAACTACTAACTCAGACCATCATTTCATTCCCCTGCTCTCCCCACTAGACCCGACTATACTCTTATTTCCTGAAAGGAATTTTGAATAAAAAAGGTGAGAAAAGTAACTCAGTAAAAAATATTATTACTAAGATAAATAAATTATCAATAACCTTCAACAGTAATTAATCAGGGATTTAAAGATAATATAATTTTTCAAAAAATAACTACAGTAGAATGAACAATCCATTAAAAGAGTCAAACAGATCATAATGTCTATTAATTTCTTTAATTGAGAAATTTAACATCAACATTTTTCTTTGTAAGCAGGACTAAGAGAACTTTCACCACCTGTCTTTACCTGTAACAACGAAGATCATGGTTATACCAATTCAAAATTAATAATCATGTCAATCAATTCATCATTGCAGCCATGCCAAATATATTCATTTTTAACACCAATGGTTATGATCATGCTGATTAACAATTCATCTTTGCACTACAGTTAAAGATACTCATTTTTAACACTCATGGTCATGATCATGATAATCAATTCATCTTTGCACCTAGACCATAGATATTCAATTATAACACCAATATATGGTCATGATCATGTCAATCCACAATTCATCTTTGCACCCAAACCAAATATATTCAACTGTAACACAAATGGTCATGATTGTCACGCCCCCAAATCCGGGTCCCTTGAACCTCGGACCTTGTACGTCACAGTACTACCTTCATTCCAATATATATAACCTTTGTTCATAAAGTAATGAATACAACCTGACTTTTATACCAATCAATACATTATTCCCTTCTATTCCAGAATCTGAAACCTTTACAATCAGTTATTACATCTGTAGATCGTTCATGATCTATCGATACATCTTAAACTATAAACAATATGTTTCATAATGAGATATTAACTTGCGAGTATTCATTAACTCTCAATTCAAAATTAAAATATTCTTTTGTGTAGAGTATTTCAACTCAACATCTATAATATATAATATTAACGTTCATCTAGCTTAGTTGGAAACTTCACAATCAAGTGTTTTGGCATAAAACCTTACTATGTATAATTACTCTAAAGAAATTACACCAATGCATTAGTTTATTATTAAAACACCAACCATCTTCAATCATTATTTCTTCTCATGATCCTTCATCTATTCTGAAGTCTTTGACGCTATGGTCATTTGTTTATATCGACTTTTATCTGCAAAATTTGTTTGTAAGGTTGAGCACGACAGCTCAGCAAGTCCAACAGTCTACACATTTCATGCTTCACATAGCATACAAATTTCATATATTCATGCATCAAAATTTCTATTCAATGCATCTACACATGCTTCATGCATCTCTATATACATCATACATTTCATGATATGCATCATACTTATCATACAATACAATATAATCTTCATATGGTATATTTAACCCATACTTCACAAATTTCATGCTTTACATTTAGTCACACAACATTAATGTAATCAACGATTTCACATAAGGCAATATATATCATTAACTACCATAAACATGGTTTAATACATATTATCACATAAGAGCAAGTTACTGAAGAACTTGCCTCAAAACGTTCTTTGCGCAATTAGGAGAATTTGTCCTTCCATTGTCCTACATTAGTAAGTGCATATACAACCATAATTAGCTACATAACGACGTTTATTAGTCATTGATGCTAGCTCTACTTAATCTTTCATTATTTTTCCTTTTTAAATCTTGATACACAATGCTCAAGTCTTTCTAGGACTCTTTATTATCCATTTGATTTATTTACGTTAAACCTCATTGCACATCTTATTATGCTTCCTCTTTTTTATACTTAACATATAAACTCAAGTTCTGAAAACCCGCGCACACCAGCGTTTTATCATCTAATTCATCCTCATTCATAATTTGCTTCAAATGATAATTCATAGCATCGCTGAGCATCTATTTGAATAAGTAATTAATCATCACCTTCTAATATTATTAATTATTTAATAATATTTTAACCATTCTCAAATATTATTAATCCTTTAATAATATTTTTGCCACTCACTAATATTATTAATTATGTAATAATATTTTAATCTAATATTATTAATCATTTAATAATATTTTAATTTAACTTTAATATAATGTTATTAATCATTTAATAATATTTTAATTTAACTTTAATATAATATTAATAATTATTTAATAATATTTTAATCTACATATTATTAATTAATTAATAATATTTTAATATAATATTATTAATCTTTTAATAATATTTTAATCATCTATTAAACTCATAAACAAATAATTTTAATTGTTTATCCTTTACGAATTCATTGATTTAATAAACCTAAAATGCCATAAATATAAAATTTTACCAAAACTGACCAACATACCCTCCACAATTTTGATTACATCATATTAAGGGTCTTTTGTGATGCCTCCAAAATAGGTCCACACGCTTCATTCTGAGTCGCCAGATATCACACTATAGAAATCAAATACAAACTTCATTTATACAACTGTTGAACTGTCGTGCAGAATACGACCATAGTTAATCTGTGTTTTAATACAAATATATGTAACTCTCATCGTGCCTCGACCACAACACCTTACAATGGTAATTTACATAAAAGTACAATCAATAATTGTTTTAGAAACTAAAATCTTTGGTAAATACTCAAGGAAACCTTCGTATATGGGAGGCCATGCATCTAAGTTATGATAGATATCATATGACTCGAGAATTATCCTTGGTTGACCCAATAGTCCCCAAATAAAAACGAGCAGATTACTATCATGTTCTTTTCAATGGTGAGTCTTCTCTTGACATATAATTATCTCCATTGTCTCCAATTGAGAATTATACTTCAACCAAACTCCAAGATTATATAGGTAGTGCTTTCGTAGATATACTCGTGAAGTGGATGTGCACAACCTCGTCTTATGATAACACGAAGTCGTATGTCATTAGACATCTCGCATGATAGTGGCAAAACACCCTTCCAAAGTTGGGTTCGCCTCACCCTATTTGATTCACCAAATATAACTATTAAATGCCGTATAAAAATACAACATATTTATCTAAAGTTCTCAATAAAATTATTTTCATGTTGTTTAGGGAGAACCTCAACAGCTATAGACCAACGTTCAAATCCCATGTTACCTCCGCTCGACCCAGCTACACTCTTATTACCTGAAAGGAATTGTGAAGCAAAGGGGTGAAACACAACTAACTCGATAAAGAATATCATGACTAAAGATAATTAAATTATCAATAGCCTTTGTCGATAATAAATCGAGATTTAGAACATATAGTAGATGATAAAACTTTTCAACCATAGTTGCAGCGAAACGAGCAATCCATTAGAAGAGTCAAATAGACCATAAAGTCTATTATCTTCTCTATGTTAAAAGTCCACCAACAATGTTTTAAATCTTTAACATCAATCAACAATTCTTATCCACAATCATGTGAATAACTCATAATCATAATTGTGGTTCTAAATTCCTCTTCGCACCCAGGACGAAGATAATTATCATCACCTGTCTTTACCTGAAACATCAAAGATCATGGTTATACCAAATCATAGTTCCTATTCATAATCATTCTAATAAATTCATCTTTGCACTACGGGCCAAAGATATTCATTAACAGTTCATCCTTACACAACAGGCCAAAGACATGTAACTGTATTTTAGAAGAGTCAAGTAGAGCATGATATCTACTATCTTCTACGAATTAAAAGTTTATTATCAATATTTTATTGCTGAGACTTAGCACAATAAATAATTCATATCACCGAATTATCAATGCACTACATGCCAAGGATATTCATTAGTATCACGACCACGAATTATCCATGCACTACGGGCCAAGGATAATCGTGTTTTCATCAACGGTCATGATCACGCCATAAAACAATTCATCTTTGCATCCTTGGCCGAAGAGAACCCATGGTCATGATCATACCAAAACTGTCTATCAATGCACTACGGGTCAATGATGACTTTTACCACATCATTTGTAACATTACGATCATGATTATACCGAATGATCCCTGGTCATAATCATACCAATCAATAGTCCATCTATGCACGTAAGCCAAAGATGACTTTCATCACAATATAAGCATGAGGATGATGACAATGATATAAGCATTAATCAAACGAAATCAAGGATAAATATTAAAAACTTTAAATTTATCCAGAGTTTAAAAATATCCAAATTGTCAACATGATACTTCTTTGTGGGGTAAAATTCAAGAATAATATTCATATATCAAAAATAATTTGGACAGAAAAGAAATATATTTTTCGGGTGAATATATAGTACTCCGTGAATAGTACCCTGTGAATAGTACTTCGAGAATAGTACTTCGTGAATAGTACCCCGACATGAAAAGTGGCCCAAATACTCGAGTGAATAATATTCTAGTAAATAATAACCGGGTGAATAGTAACTTAGTGAATAGTAACTAAATGAATAATAGTACTCAAGACGCGAAAAGTGTCCCGAATACCTGAGTGAATAATATTCGAGTGAATAGTAACCCGTAATTAGTAACTCGTGAATATTACTCCGTGAATAGTACTCATAAAAAGAAAATACAAAAGAAAATAATATTCCATGACTAGTACAAAAGAAATGATATCTCATACGAGTATAATAGTATATACAAAACTGCAAATAGATTTTCACCCGCTATGCGGTAATCCACGTAGACAGATCATTTTCACAATTTAATAAAGAATGAATACAAATGGTCATTCACCATGCATGCGGTAGTCCGCGTAGACAGGTTATTCCAATATAATAATAAAGAATGGAATAACAGAAAAATTTTACCATGCATACGGTAGTCCGCGTATACATGTTATTCAAATAGAATAATAAAGAATGAAATATTAGAAGAATTTCACCATGCATACGTTAGTCCGCGTAGACAGGTTATTCCAACAGAATAATAAAGAATGGAATAACAAAAGAATTTTACCATGCATACGGTAGTCCGCGTAGATAAGTTATTCCAACAGAATAATAAAGAATGGAATAACAGAAGAATTTCACCATGCATACGGTAGTCCGTGTATACATGTTATTCCAACAGAATAATAAAGAATGGAATAATAGAAGAATTTCACCATGCATACGGTGATCCGCATTATACGAGTTATTCCAATGAATAATAAAGAATGGAATAATAGAAGAATTTTACCATGCATATGGTAGTCCACGTAGACAGGTTATTCTAACAGAATAATAAAGAATGGAATAACAACCCTTACGAGTATTAAAAGAAAATAACTCTCTTCATGAATACGAAAGAAATAATACCCCTTACGAATATTAAACGATAATAATATTTATACGAATAAAAAAAATAATTTCTCTTCAGAATATGAAATAAATAATACCCCTTACCTCAGAAGAAGACTTGATATTGGAATAGTGAAGTACCAGACTTCTCTTATTCTTTCTCTCTATAGCTTCTCTCTCTATAGCTTCTCTCTCTATAATTGCTCTTGTGATTCTTAGTGAATTGGTGAGAATAAAGGAAGAATGAGCTTCTATTTATAGGAAAACATAGTTTCGATAATTGCATGTTTTGGAGCTCGAAATACTACAGTATAATACCTTCATCTTTTTCTTCATTTTTAATTTAGTCCTGCAAGTATAATCAAACTTGCACCACCTCCCCTAATAGTACATGCATGTGAATCAATAGTACACACATGTGAACAAATAGTTATAAGCATGTGAATTAATAGCAATTAATTGCTCATTTATCCGATTAATTACCCGATTGGTCAATATAACCTCTAGACATCCATTATTATAGATGTCGATTTTTACTAACACTAATAATCCCAACACAATAGAAATATCAATTTCATCTTTAATCAACACGAACTTATTCATCATTAATATTATAACTCACAATATTTAACAACCAGATAATTCCCAAGAAATGGGGGCTTTTCGATAAGGATTTTCCCTATTGACGCGCAATTAGGTGACCAAACCTCTCCTCGACAGAACTTTCTAGACATCGTCAATATTACAAATAATAATATGAATAACTTTGTCGTCTCAATTATTGATTTAATAATAGTAAATATTATGCAGATGATACTGTGACAATAATTAAATCAATAATATGAGAGATTATCGACAGAATTATCAGTAGCAATAATTGAGTATAACTGGTGACTTCTCACGTAAAGCATCAATAGTCAATACCGTGTGTGCTACTTATGCAACCATAGCAGTATTCATCGTAATTTTATCACCGATTATTTTATGACAACTTCTTTACTTTGAAATTTTTTCACATATCACCCTTAACTTTAACCTTTTATCAATTTAACCATTTACTAAATAGAATAATATTTATAGAAAAATTGAATACTTTCATTTCATAAAATTCGGGATCTCATATCTTTTGTAATTTTTTTTATATTTTACACTTTATAACATCACATTACTTATTCTATACATTTATTCATAACTTAATCATTTACATGAAAATACCAAAACAACTTATTATTTTTTATCTTATGGAAATATTATCAATATATGATATTTTAGTGATAAAATAATTTTCCTGCAATTTTTCAATTTTGTTTCCTATTTTTAAATAGGCTAAAATAGTCCAAAATGACAATATTTATCATAAATTATCCTTTTGTCCAAAACTTTTGAAATTTATAAGATAGACTCATACTTCCATATACTAACTCCAGTTAAAATTTCAGAACTTTCGGAGTTGTATCTTAGGAGGTATTAAAGTTTACTTTTAAAATAACATTTTCTTGTAAAAACCATAACTCCACTTCTGGACATTAAAAAATTCCCATCTTTGGACATAATCTATTTAACGTGTCATATTAACATACCCCAAAATCCCAAAATTTTTAGAGCTCTTAAATTGGCCAAAATAGCCTTCACCAAAAACTGGCCAGGGAAGTTGTCTGATTTTCCAGATTTTTGCCTAGCTGGGAGTGTTTTGGGAAAACTGATACTACATTTGATTGGTTTAACATTTTTTAGTGCTACCACTTGGGTTTAACAGATAACTCATGTATCTAACACCCCTCTTAGAAGGATCTCAAAAATAATATGTAGGTTTCAATTGGTAGTGCCTCAAAGTGGCTAATATTTAGGGCTTTTTCCAGATTTTGCCTACTTTACCAAAAATAGTCCATACAAAATTCTACAACACCTTTTTCGGTGATTCGACTTGGAGAAGTTAGAAGACTCATAGATCTAACTCTAGGACTTAACCACACTAAAAAAGTTGAAGTAGAATGAGAGATCCGATTGTTTGAATTTCATGTTTTGTTTTCTAGAAAATCAATTTTTTACACTTGAATGTTTTCTAAGAAAACTTCCATGATCTCTTGATTAATCAAACATTAATTAACATAATACATCCTAGTACCTCTTATACTCATGGATTCACCATGATCGATGATCTATTTCATCAAACTCCCATAAACACAAGATTAACAACTATAAACATTGTTTTAGAGTTAAAGTTTTATACCTTTAGGTTTTTTTCCTCTTCTTTCATCTTCTTCTGCTCTCTTCTTTTCCTTCATCAATGGCATCCTTCTCCCTCTTCTTCTCTCTCTATTTGGTCGGGTATTATAGGGAAAATGAGAGGAAATGTTTTTCTTTATTTTTGCCTTTTCTTTTAGTTAAAGAAATGAACATTTAGGAGAGAGAGGGAGTGGTTAGGATTAGGTGAGAGTTGGTGATCGGAGTGGGTGAGGTTAGGTAGCTGCCCATGTGATGGAATCTCCAGTTATTTTAAGTCATGTGGGTCCCACTTTTATTTCATCATTTTGCGTGTTTAATCTCATCTTTGACTTTCGGACCCAAAAAATCAAAATTTTGAGTTTATAGTTGATTCCTACTAAATTCGACGCTCCCAACGTCATGGGCTCATCCATTTCTTCAAAATATCTCCTAAGTTTAAGTTTGACTTTTCTCCATAAAAGTCAACTGTTAACTTTGACCAAAAACATATTTCGTGTTTAGAGTCTATTCTTACTAATTTTGACGTTCCGGATTCAAATATCTCATCCGCGTCTGCAAATTCCACTCCTAACTCCAATTTTGACTTTTCTCAATAAAAGTCAACTGTTGACTTTGACCAAAAAGTCAACCTTGACACATTTTGTGTTTACAGTCTTTTCTGACTAAACATGACGTTCCGGACGTAACCGAGTAGTTCTTGCTTCAAAATTCTATCACTAACTCAAATTTTGAGTTTTAACTTGGTTTTAGAAATTCCTCCCAAGTTTGGCTATCCAATAAATTTTTTGGGACATGTCTCATAAATTTTACATTTCCCTAATTATTCAATTACGGTTTCTAGACTTTAAATAATTACTCCTTCAATCATGCACATCCTCTTCATTAGTCATAAGTATTCACTTCATTGATAAATAATTAATATTCTCTTAATTAGGCTAGACATTTAATTAAACGTCTATTAAAACATCTTTAATTAGTTTGCTACATTCAATAAGCCTTTTCAAATGGCTTGACATAATGAATTTTATTAATCCAAATTTTCAATATCTTTTGGTCATATTCTTAAATTTAGAATACCACATTAATAACTTGTGTCATCCTTACAAGTCCTCTTAATTAATAATCAAATATTTAGGCTTGTTTACTATGATCATATGGCTTGCCATATATATTATTTTGACTTGTCATAATATTCTTAATCCCTTAGTAATATCTTACTCTTCAACTTTTCTATTGTTTCCATTTAATTCTCCTTACACTCTTTCAGATATTAAACCATATAGGTTTCTCTTAAAAAAATTTAATCATTCCTCTACTTTTAATCTAGGTTTTATTCTTTAAACCTTTATTTATTTATTTGGGATCTTATTTACAAGTCTCACAAATTTTCGGGGTATCACAATGATCATGCAAATCATTAATAATTACTCTTTGCACACAAGCCACACATAATTTTCACCATGTGTTATTGCCACACAGACAAAAGACACTCAACAATCATATTGTCTTTCTTGTCTTTGCATCAAGACCAAAGACATTCACAACAATTTAGTCTTGATAATTAGTACAAATAACAATGATATGATGAATGAACATAAATAATTAGAATAATAATATAAAGAATTAATATTAATGATTTATAATTTATCCATAGTCCAAATTGTGAACATGATAGTCAGAAAATCGATTAATTAGAGTTATTGATAGAATATAAAATTAAAGAGAATATAAGGTTCACATTTCAAATATCACGATGAAAATTTAATAGGAAAATTCAAGTGAAATATTAGATGAAGCATAAACTATTAAAGGTATTCTAATCATTTTCAAAAAATTTCACAATTTAATGATAATGTTATAGAATCGAATAATACTTTCTTATCCTAATATGGAGTATGAAAAAAAAATGATATCCCTTACCTTAGTAGGAGACTAGATCTGACTGTTATGTAGGAGTTTAACTTGATAATATCTTGCACTTTTAACAACACTCAGAGTATCCTTATACTTAAAAGAAATACTTACAATATTATTGTAGAAGAATTTTGTATTTTCGATGTGGTCTTCATTCCTTAACTAAGCAATCAATTTATAGGAGAATGGGAGCACATTAGGTTAGAAAAAAAAATTTGCGGAGAAATCTTGGACACACAAAGTTTGAATTTTTTTTTCAATTTGATACTGTTAATATATTATTATATTAAAAAGTTAGGCAAATTTTGGCATATTATTCTTATTTCAAAGTTAGGCACAATATTTTGGCATGTTATTCTTATATTGCAAAGTTAGACACACTATTTTTGTCACATTATTCTTATATTGCAAAAGTTAGACACAATATTTTGGCACATTATTCTTATATTGCAAAGTTCTGCACAATATTTTGGCACCTTGTTCTTATATTACAAAGTTATATATCTTTTGAGTGTCGGCGACTTAATATAATATTATAATAATATATTTCAATGCATATTATTGTCAGATAAGATAATTATAAAAAAATATGTCAAATTTACACAAATGCCTCATGTTAAATCCCTCTATTTCTATCAAAAATTGAACGAACATTTACCACACATTACTTATCATAATTATCTTTAATCAATTATTTACACAATTTTAATATCTCAATAATTATTCCTAATTAATATTACTAACTCACAATACTAACAACCAGATCGTTCCCAAGAAATAGGGGATCTTCCGTAGAAACGACGTGCAATTAAATAACCCCTTTCCTCTACAGAACTTCTAGACATTGCCAATAATGCTAATTAGTCTAATAATATCATATCAAATAATGAGTTATCGTATTGTGTCAATTATTGATTTAATAACAAGAATTATTGTGCAGTTGCTATTGTAACAATTATTAAATCAATAATATGAAGTATTGTGCAATACCGTGTGATACTGTGAAATGTTGTGTGCCACTGTAGAATGTATTTAAATAGTTAAAAGTTTTAGTACCGTAGACAATTTTTATTAACAAAGTTATTTCTATAGTTTTTTGCATGCGAAAATATTTCATTGTGGGGCCCACCAATGATCGATTGGTTGTATCAGTGTGTCGTACTATTACATAATATTCGTCGACACAACGAATATTCCCCAACATACTTTTATAATTTACACATATCACCCTTAACTTTATCATTATAACAACTTAACACCTTACTGTTTATAATAATAATTATAAACAATTTAATTTTTATTAAAAGTTGGGGTCTTACATTATTTACCACCAAAATATATTTGCCTCAAATTAAATATCCAGCTAATAATTCAAAAATATTCGTAATCCATTCAATGTGTCTTTAATTATCGCATTAAATCACCATTCATATTCCAAAACTTAAAAGTGAATAACAAAACTTAAGAAATCTAAAACCCAAATATGACAATTCATTTTTTAATACTTAATTCCACTATTCTGGCATTATCACCATCCACTAAAATATATTTATCAAATTAATTAATTTTAACATAAACTAGACTTCAATTACTCCAATTTAGCCTCATGAATCACCCAAATTAGATTTAAAATCATTAAGTTATACATTTTTAAATATTAGAGCTTGTTACTGAAAATTTTGCTATAAAAATTCTGGATTAGTCACTTCTTAAAATTCATAATAAAACATACATTATTAATCTTTAACGGTTCGGAATTAGTGAACATATTCTCAGCTTATATATGTATAACATATTTAAAAATTGTAACGATCCAACGATCAGATTAAGAGATATATATAACCCATGCATCAGATCTATAAAAATTGATTTTCCAAGTTTTGGCGGCAAAGTTTTTCTCCTAACTCGAAAAATCACTATAAATCATTTACTCAATTTTTTTTGAGTGATTCTTGATTCTGTACATAGCTAACTTATAATAAAGCTATTTATAGACATAAAGATTACATTTTAATTCCTTATATATCACAAGATATAGATTTTACAAAAACATGTACCAAACTAATTTTTCTAAAAATTTACAGATTTTACTTTTTGTTTGATTTCTTGACTATACAAGTTTAATCAATCACAAATAAGCATAACATGTCATCTTTCCATAAATTTCATTAAACTTACTAACCATTTATAAAAAATAACTAGCCGGAGGCACGGGTGCTAGGTGCACTTTTCCTCTCTTTTTTCCTTTTCTCTCTTTTCTCTCTAGTCAAGAACCTTAATCTCAATCTTAGATGTAGGGGAAGACTCTCCTTTTAAAGATATCGTCCCATAGATCTCTCTTATTTTGTTCTAATAAATTATTCTCCCTTTTTGAGGAGTTTCTTTTCCCTTTTCTAGGACTTCTTTTCTCCATGAGATGACTGATTTCTTTCTCTTTTGTGAGAAGATTTCATTATCATCTATTGGAAGATTTTGCTTTCTCCGTTTGGAAGATTTTGTTTTTTCTGTTTTGGAGTTTTTTTGTTCACGAGACTTTTTTCAATGCATGAATTGTTAGAATATTTTATTTCCTTATGTGGCCTCTACTATTTATGTAATTATTGGGCTTACATATTGTATTAATTTAATCACTTTATTTATGGATTTGATAATTAATTATGTGGCCTATAAATATTATTCCTAATAGTATTTGGCATAATGGGCCCTAGGGTTTCATAATCTTGATGGACGATTTTGACCCTTAGCTATTATATAAATAAAACAGTTAGGGTTTGGTCCCAATTGTCGTCTCAAGAACTTTATACACACCTATACATTCATCCTAAGATTGAGAGAGACAATTGAAGACCTTCACCCTTAAGCGCAGCGGAAGCGTGATACAAACGAGATGACTTCTCTCAATTCATGTAAGTATTTATTATTATGATTAATTGATTCTATTTATTCTATGCAATAACACGTTCCTGTATAATTTATTCAACATATGGTATCAGAGCTAAGGTTACGTTATTGTATAGAATAAATTAATTACGTTCTTATGTTAGATTTTTTTAATTCTACATATTCTCTTTAATTGGGACGATGAACAATTGTTTGGTATGTTACCATGAATATGAGTTTTCGAACCGAAAGTAAATGCGATATTTATGAAAAGGGATCATGCATTACTGCTATTGCAATTGAATACTCAGTTACGCTACCAAAATCTTTTAAAGTATGTTTAATATTTTATGATTATTTTAATTCATGCTTATAAACATCATTCTCTCCTATATATATATATATATATATATATATATATATATATATATATATATATATATATATATATATAGAGAGAGAGAGAGAGATAAGCAATTTCTACCAAGATCATGTATATATTTCCTGCAGATCATGTATTATATAATTCTGCGAGATCATGTAAATGCACCTATAAATACAATGACGTTAATATATATTATTATATATGCATTATGTTAATAAATTTTCATTTAAGTTTTATTGTTCATAATGTTATGTGTGAATAGGAACATGAATATTAAAAATAATATATATTAAATTTATTATTTATTATGTAGGGATAATATTATGATATTCTTATGCCTCATGTATTCATGTTAAAATTAACGTGATTATTTTATAATCAATTCATGTTCATAATTATATATTTTAATTTTAGATATTAGAACATGATGTGATGTATTATTAGGGCTTCTAAGTTGTTACATGTAAATTATAAACAGTATTAATTTTCAAACTTAATTAATATGTTGTTTAAAGAAAAAGAAAAAATTGAGTTTGATCATAATAATTTACATGTATGCATGACTCTTTTATTGTTAAAATTAATAATCAGCCCAACAGAGGATTATTAATTGAAATAATTAAAGATTAAGAAAAGTCACATAATGTTACATTTAATAAATAAAGATTTTAAATTTACCCAACGGAAAATTAGAATTAGAATTTATTGAATGGAATTTTATTGCATAAAGTAACATGTTTATTTCGTTTCTGCCCAACAGTGATGCGTGGATAAATGTGTTGTGCATTATTTTATGGGGATGTTATTAGCATATTATTAATTGGACCAACTAAAGATTGATAATTATGCACCAACGTCTCATTAAAATCTATTTTTAGGTGTTGTAAATAGATTTTATGTAACTAACTGCTTGCCCTACAGTTGGTTTTTATTATGATTAATTATTGTTGTACATTGTGGATTTCTTTTAGTTTTTTTGTAAGCATGCTTATGAGCTTGATTGTATTTCGACATTGACTCCAACTAGTATTTCTGAGTATCTCTCTGGAATTGAAACCATGAATGAAAATAATTGTACTGCTTGAAAAGTGTAAGTGAAAAATTATTCTCGGCACTATGATTTTGGACTATGCACTACGATTGGATCATTATGTTCCACTTACAACTACTAGCTCAATTGAGTAAAAGATTATTTATGAAAGTGGGAGCGATCTAATTGCATGTCCCTTGTGATTATGAAAAACTCTATCACGACAGTCATTCGAGGAGTCATTACTGACTTTGAGAATGTTAAAGAGTACTTAACTTCAGTCGAGTAACAATTTAATGGTTCTTCTAAAACTCATGCAAGTACCCTTATTTTAAAAAATGCTTACTAGCATGTATGATGGGGTTAGTTAAAGCTTGAGAGCACATTATGATGATGAAACGACATGACTTTTAAATTAAAGATGAAGAAAAGCTTAAGGTTGAAAAACCTAATGTTGCTTTCATTTGACAACCAATTTGGATCTATAAGAAGAAAGCTTATAAAAAATGGCAAAGGTTTTAAGAATAAGGATAAACCAATTTCTACCAAAACAAATAAGGCAAAAGTATTCAGGTAACAACTCTGAGACATGTCCTAAATGTCACTTCTATAAGAAGTAATGACATATTCAGAAAGAATGCCCTAAATTAAGAGAATGAATTGAAAAGAAAGGTATATAAATCCATCAATTATGTAACTTATAAATCCTTTCTAATTGATGTTCCTTCTAATACATGGTGGCTTGACCTTTGGTGTTATAGTTCACATTACTAATTCATTGCATGGATTCTTTTCAAAGAAGACTCCAAAAGGGGGAAAGAACCATTAAAGTTAGCAATGGAGAGTCTATACAAGTTGAAGCTGTATGAACTTTTCCTTTAGTTTTGGAGAGTGGTTTCGTCTTGTATTTATATGATACTCTTTATGTTCCCAGTATGACATGGAATTTAATTTTTGTATCTAAACTTGACGTTGATGGATTTTTATTTAAGTTTGGGAATAATAAAATAATTATTTATCATTACTCTCATGTTATTGGTTCTGGCTCATTAGAGGGAAACCTCTATAAGATAAATTTGGATGATGTCTTTGCTGAATCCTTGTTAACAATGAATGTGACAGAAAGTACATCTAAAAGTGAAAATAAGAGAAAACTAGATAATGAGAATTCTTCAAAATTGTGGCATTAATGCATAGGCCATATTTTAAAAGACATAATGCAACGTCTTATAAAGGATGGAATTCTTCATTCGCTAGATTTTCTGATATTGGCAATTGTATTGAATGTATAAAAGGAAAAAAATTGTGAAAGATAATAAGAAATGAGCAACAAGAAGTAGTGCACTTCTTGAGGTGATTCACACTGATATATGTGGACCATTGTCTTCAAGAATTGGTGGACACAAATCTTTCATTATGTTCATTGATGACTATTCTCGTTATACTTATGTCTACCTGATTAATGAAAAGTCTGAATTACTAAATATGTTTAAAGTTTTCAAGGCTGAAGTTGAAAATCAACTTGACCAAAAAAAATTAAAGTAGTGAGATCGATATAGAGTGAGAGTATTATGGTAAACACTCCGAAATCTGGTCATAATCTTGGCCCATTTGCCTTATTTTGTCAAGAAAATAGAATCGTCACTCAAGATTATCTGATGCTTGGTACCATGGCGAATGGTGGTGTAGGTGAGAGGCAAAATCGTACCCTTATGGATATGAGTGCGTAGTATGTTATGTAATTCTAACTTACACATGTTTTTTTGTGGGTGAGGCATTAAAGGCAATTTGTTCATATTTTAAATCGGGTTCCTAAAAAATATGTCCCTAACACTCCTTATGAAATTTGGACAGGTAGGAAACCTAGTTTAAAATACTTGCGCGTGTGGGGCTGTCCATCTAAGGCTAAGATTTTTTAATCCACAAATAAAGAAACTTGACTCTAAAACCATTAGTTGCCATTTCATTGGATATCCTGAGAGATCTAAGGGTTTTCGATTTTAAACTATCCCTCGCATACCACTAGAATTGTTGAGACTAGGCATGCAAAGTTTTTTTTTAGAGAACGGTGATTTAAGTGGGAGTGGGAGTGGTGAGCCTAGAAAATTTGATCTCGAAGAAAACAGGTTTTATGTTTCTAATCCTGAGCCACCACCTAATGTTGAACCTCACATTATTGAAAATCATATTCCTGAAATTGTGCAGCCTTTACGTTGGTCTGAAAGACCTAGAAAGCCTATTAATTTTGATGATTTTATAACCCATCTTAATGAGATTGACTATGATTCAAGTAAGATTAATGATTCTATCTCCTATAAAGAGGCCATTACGAGTGCTCAATCAACTCAATAGCTTGAAGCCATGAATGACGAGTTGAAATCATTGGAGCTTAATAACGTTTGGGATCTTGAAGAATTACCAAAAGGTTTTAAAACCTGTTGGTTGTAAGTGGGTCTATAAGACCAAATTAGATCCTAAAGGGAACGTTGAAAGTAATAAAGCTCGATTGGTTGCTAAGGGTTTTCACTCAAAGGAAGGTGTGGATTATAATGAAACTTTCTCTCCAGTATCCAGGAAAGATTCATTTAGAATAGTCATGACTTTAGTAGCTCATTATGATTTAGAGTTACATCAGATGGATGTTAAAACTGCATTCCTTAATGGTAACTTGCATGAGAATGTCTATATGACACAACCAGAAGGTTTTTTTGGTTAAAGGCAAGGAACATATGGTATGTATACTTAAGAAGTCCATATATGGGTTAAAACAGGCTTCTTGACAATGGTATCTTAAGTTTCATGAGGTGATGAGTAATTTTGATTTTAAGAAAAATATAGTGGATCAATGTATATACTTGAAGGTCAGTGGGAGTAAATTTGTTATTCTTATTTTGTATGTTGATGATATATTACTTGCAAGTAATAACTTAGATATGTTGCATGAGACCAAACGTTTCCTTTCTGGAAATTTTGATATGAAGGATCTCGGTGAAGCCTCTTATGTTATAGGTATTGAAATTCATCGAGATAGGTCTTGTGGGATATTAGGATTGTCCCAAAGAGCTTATATTGACAAAGTTCTTAACAAATACAACATGCAAAATTGCTCTCCTACTGTCACCCCTGTTGTTAAGGGTGACAAATTTGTCTCATATCAATGTCCTAAGAACCACCTTGAACGTGATCAAATGAATCCTATTTCCTATACTTCTGTGGTTTGAAGTCTTATGTATGCTCAAGTTCGTACACGTTCAGACATAGCGTATGTAACTAGTATGTTTGGATGTTATCAGTCAAATCCAGGTTTGAATCACTGAAAAGCAGCCAAAAGGTTTTACGCTACTTACAGGGTACTAAAGATATTATGCTTACATTTAGAAAAACAGATAACCTTGAAGTTGTTGTTTATTCTGATTCTGATTTTGCTATGTGTAAAAATGAAAAGAAATCTACATCAAGGTACATCTTTATGCTTTCAGGAGGCCTTATTTTGTGGAGAACTCATAAGCAGGAGTTAACTACCATTTCCACGATGATGGCAGAATATGTGGCTTGTTATCATGCTACTTGTTACGCCATATTATTAAGGAATCTTATTTCAGGACTTACGGTTGTAGATTCCATTTCAAGGCCACTGAAAGTATTTTGTGATAATAATTCTAATGTTAAATTAGTTTGTCTAACAACACCATTTCGAGTTGTGTTGGACTATACCTCGACACTAAGTAATTATTTGTCAGGGAAAGAGTTGAAGATCAAAACGTTGTATATTAGTACGCATGATATGTTAGCAGATCCACTTACGAAAGGCGTAACCCAAGCTCTTTTTAGAGCATGTTGCCGGCATGGGTTTAACTGGTAGTCTTAATTAGTACGTTATTTTGATGTAAGAACAATTTTGAGCTCGTTGTTTTGAACTTCACATTATGTTTATGGTTTGCTATTCTCTTTATTGTGCACACTTGAGAACTTGTGAGCAAATGGTACAGTTATGTTTTGGACCATATGAATGAGTTTAATCTATTACCACTTATGTAAACTCTATTCATACTTGTTATGCTTAATGTTAATCTTTGTTTTAATAAAAGTACTAATTGTGTAACTAATGGGGATCTTGTGTTAATAGTGACACAAAGATTGTATTAATTCGCAATGGCACTTTTATTTGAACAAGATGTAGATATTAAATTAATACTTGGCCAAATTAATGATTGTAAGCATTATGTTTTGTATATAAATAGTATTTCGGCCAAGTGGGATAATGTTAGAATATTTTATTTCCTTATGTGGCCTCTACTATTTATGTAATTATTGGGCTTACATATTGTATTAATTTAATCACTTTATTTATGGGTTTGGTAATTAATTATGTGGCCTATAAATATTATTCCTAATAGTATTTGGCATAATGGGCCCTAGGGTTTCATAATCTTGATGGACGATTTTGACCCTTAGCTATTATATAAATAAAATAGTTAGGGTTTGGTCCCAATTGTCGTCTCAAGAATTTTATACACACCTATACATCCATCCTAAGATTGAGAGAGACAATTGAAGACCTTCACCCTTAAGCGCAGCGGAAGCGTGATACATATGAGATGACTTCTCTCAATTCATGTAAGTACTTATTATTATGATTAATTGATTCTATTTATTCTATGCAATAACACGTTCCTGTATAATTTATTCAACATGAATTGTTGAAGATGGATTATTCAAATTTGGATATGGCTTTTTCCGGTGCGTGAATTGTTGAAGATGATCAATTATTCAGATTTGGATGCGACGCTTTCGTTGCGGCTTGTTCTTTCGTTACCATGCTGGAGAATTGTTCGGATATGCATATTCTATTATTATTTTGGAAATATGATTGTATTTCAAGAGTTTATTTGGTATCTATTAGCATTGTTTCAATCTTACTGGCCTAGAAGAAACATGGGAAGGGCCAAGGTGAAAACTAAATAGAATATAGAAAAAAAATTATTTTCAATATGTAGCACCCGTTTGACTTTATTAAATTAATTTTTTTATATCAAAATATATGTAAGTTGGAGATCATGTACAATTATTTTGTACTTTTCTAACATGTGATTTATGGCTTTGCTGTGGACACTGTAAGTTTAGTGAACTGCCTGAAGTTTGTGTCTTGATTTTCTCTTATTTTTCTTTGTTATTATCAGGTCGACATTATTTCTAAGCGTCCATGATAGACTTCTAAATCTAATGATACAATTATCATTTTCCAATAATTAGGGTCTCTCTATACAATTCTTACTAGGAATAACAATAGATATAAAAACAACACATTTTGACCTACTAAATCTTCGTGGTTAACCTATCTTAAAACTTATTCTTATCCTCACACCGCCCCAAACATTTTCTTACTCTCACACAATTTCATTCGTCAAAAACTGTTTTTTATTGGGTAAGAGTATGAAATAACTTATTTGAATAAAATAAATTATTTCACACAATTTAATTCTTCAAATACTTTTTTTCCTTAAATGAGAGTATGACTTGGGCATAAACGTGTGGTGGCAGCTTAATTCAATTTGGAGCTCGCTAAAGTTATCTCCAACTGAATTATCTCAGTGTATAAAATTAGAGGCAGAACAATAGACTACTCGTTAAGGGACCCAATTTTAATAGTAGCGGAATTTAACGATCCATCTCACATCAATTTATCACCATGCAGCATGCAACGCACACCTGTGTAGACGGGTTCAATAAGCATGTTGAACCACCTCCTTACCTAAAAGGTTAACCTATTAGGTTGAGACTCTACCATACTTATTAACTCATCTATACTCTTGAATTTATCCGATGTGGGATTCATGTGAAATATCCCAACACAATTCAATGTGTCAGAATTGATGGGGGCATGTTTTACATTAAAATTAATTTACCTTTAAAGGAAAATAATGTTAGAATTTGAGAAAAAAATGAAATTGATTTCATTAATTATTTTAAATGAATTCACATATTAATATGTGTTCTATTCTATGGGTAGATTAAAATTAAGTATTTAAAACCTCAAATTCATGGAGTGGTGAATGAGAAATTAAATCACAAAAATCACCATTAGAAATAATAATAAATATTTATGGAAAGTTAAGTCCCACATTGGTTAAGAACTAAATATTAAATGAGTTTATATACAATAAAGTTGCTCTTAGGTTTGGACAGCAAGGGGAACTCCACTTTTGTGGAAGAGAGAGAAAGGTTTGGTTGGAACTCACACACGCGCTTGTTGACCTATCGGGCTCTGGCTCGCGGTTCGTGGGTTTGGGTCCTTGTATATAAATTTTTGGACAAAATAAATTTTGTTTATTTTATTTTAGTTCTATTATCAAAACTGTGTCGTTTTGGGAAGCAGTATCTGTCGAACGAATGCGTCAATACTATGCCATTTTAGGAAGCACTATCTTCTTGAATGAACGCCCCAAAACTACGTCGCTTTTGCCTAAACGGACACGTACGCCCTTTTCTGCTAAGCCTAAAACTATGTCATTTTTGTTTTGCTAAGCCTAAAACTACGTCATTTTTTACCCGAACAGACGCGCCCTTTCTGTTAAGGCCTAGAACTACGTCGTATTGACTAAATAGTGCCTTTTCAATGGGTTGTGTCCCATCTGAAGGTAAACCCTCTTATATATAGACTAGGGGGCCAACCACTTTGATCATTCAATTCACAAGCATTTCAAGCATTTCTAGTCTTGTACTATTCATTATTCGTAGTTCATTTAGAGAGAGTTCTGAGCATTATATTTGGTTCGTTGAGTATACTATTTAGAGTGCTACTATAGTATACATTGTCATTGTATCCTAAGAGACAAATGCTATAAACTCTAAGCACCATAAGAAGGGTATAATTATATAAATGACGTAATACCAAGTACTAGCCTTAACAAATTCACTTCTACAATTTTGAGATAAGTTAATATATATAGTGTCCATTCATTTTACTAACAATCTTAAGACAATTATATATATATATATATATATATATATATATATATATATATATATATATATGAAAAAGATATATTTACTGATAATATTACTATAGTCGGTTCTTCTTTTACACCAATAATTCCAAATGTACATGTGAACCATGGAGAAAAACCAGAAAGGTTTAATGGTACATAATTCAAAAGGTGGCAACAAAAAATGTTGTTTTATCTTACTACCTTCAATTTGGCAAGTTTCTTCACGAAGATCCCCCTTTACTCAAAGAAGATGAAACAGATAGGCAAGTTGTTGCTGCAATAGATGCATAAAAACATGCTAATTTTTTGTGCCGAAATTACATCCTTAATAGATTGGAAAACACATTATACAATGTGTATAGTTTTTTTAAAACAACAAGAGAACTATAGAATGCCTTGGATAAAAAATATAAAACGGAAGATGTTGGCACGAAGAAGTTCGTAGTTGGCCAGTTTTTGGACTACAAGATGGTGGATTCCAAGTCTGTCATCAACAAAGTCCAAGAATTATAGGTAATCCTGCATGAAATACACGCAGAAGGTATGTCCTTAAGTGAATATTTTCAAGTTACTTCTATTATTGAAAAATTACCACCAATGTGGAAAGATTTTAAGAATTATCTCAAGCATAAACTCAAAGAGATGAAACTTGAAGACTTAATCGTAAGATTAAGGATAGAAGAGGACAACCGTACTTCTGAGAAGAAAGCAAGAAGGACCTTTGTGGAACATAAAACCAACATGGTGGAACAAGGTCTGAAGTCTAAAAAGAGAAAGTACTTCGACAATGGGCCTCAAAAGAGAACAAATGAAAAGTTCCAAAGCAAATGCTACATTTGTGATAAGCCCGGACATAGGGTAAAAGATATTGTCGTAAACACAAAGACCAGAACAAGAAGTCTATACAAGCCAGTGTAACGGAAGTGGATGGTTTTTTTCAAGATGTTTCTAAAATGAACCTCTTAGCGGTTGTTTCTAAAGTAAACATGGTTGAAAATCCCAGGGAATGGTGGGTAGATACTGGAGCAACTCTCCATGTGTGTTCTGATAGGAAGATGTTCTCTATATATCAAGAAATTGAGAATGGAGAACAATTGTACGTGCAAAATTCTTCTTTATCCAAGATTGTTGGACAAGGAAAGGTGGTTCTGAAGATAACATCTGGCAATGAACTCACCCTCAACAACGTGCTCCATGTGCCTGATATTAGGAAGAATTTAGTGTCAGAATCCCTTCTTAGTCAAAAGGGATTTAAATTGGTCTTTGTATCAGACAAGTTTGTTTTAACTAAAAATGGGATATATGTGGGGAAGAGATATATGAGCAATGAGCTCTTCAAAATGAATGTAATGACAATTTTACCTTCCAATATTAATAAAATTACATCTTATGCTTATATGATTGAGTCATCTAATTTATGAAATGATAGATTAGATGTGACGCCCCAAAATAGGTATACATCACCTATTCTGAGTCGTCAAATACATGGTATAGATTACAAATACAACTTAATTATACAACTGTCGTGTAAAGTACGACAAAACATAAGCTGTGAGTTTTAATACAAATATTATCGTCTAGACAATATTCAAACTCAAATTCAATATTATTACATTTATTTTCCACTATTTCACTAAATAATGAGGACTACTAATGCTATCATCTGGTCCGTCACTTCGTTCCCCGACTAGTCCCTGCTACGTTCTTATTTCCTGAAGAGAACGATAAAAGTAAAAGGGTGAGCTCAACTAACCCAGTAGGAAATATTATGACTAAGATAATGCAAAATATATTATCGTTAGCCTTCAACAATGTTAAGCGTCTACAATATAACAACCATCAAGTTTAAGCTGCGATGGAACAAGTAATCCATTAAAAGAGTCGGGTAGAGAATAAAATCTACTATCTTTTATGATTTAAAAGGTTTTCATCACTTTTATCATTTGGGACACGACAATAAATAATCCACATCATCGAATCACCCCCACTTACTACGGCCAGGATATTCTTTAGTATCACGACCATAATTATCCATGCACTACGGGCCAAGAATATTTGTGTATTCAATAATGGTCATGATCATGCCAACAACTGTCCATCAATGCACTATGGGCCAATGAGGACTTTTACCACATCATTTGTAACATTACGGTCATAATTACATCGAATAATCCCTTGTCATAATCATACCAAGTCCATCTATGCACTATAGGCCACAGATGACTTTCAACAAAATATAAACATGAGGATGATGTCAATGATATAAGAATTCAATAAAACAAGTTCAAGAATTATTTTATTCAGGATCTAATAACGTCCAAATTGTCAACATAATACTGCTTTGTAGAGTAAAATTCAAGAATGCTCAGAAGAATATTTCCATGAAAAGATCTTTGATGAAGCGCAAATATCAAGGATATTCCACTAATTTCATGGAGTATAAAGTCAAAACTTTAACCAACCGAGTATAATAAGGAATGGAATAACAAAAGAAATCACCGGGCATGCGATAGATCATGAGACAGCGAGTTATTCCAAGAATAAATGACAGACGGAATCGGTCCGTAGAGAAACGCATGCAGACGAGGATATTCCAACGAATAATAAAGATGGAATCGGTCCCAAAACGCATGTGATATTCCAACGAGAATAATAAAGATTTTAACCGTGTCCAGCGTGAGAACGCATGCATAAGATGTTCCAACAGAATGATAAAGAATGAAACAACGAAAGAATTTCACCAAGTATAGGGTAGCTCACGATATCTGAGTTATTCCAACGAATAATAAAGAATGGAATAACGAAGTTCTCTTCATAGATAAGAAAGAAATAATACTCCCTACCTTTAGAAAAATTGGATCTTTGGAATAGTGAGGTGTAGAAGACTTCTCTTCTTCTTTCTATAATTTCTCTCTATAATAATTGCTCTAAAGCTTTTTGTGAATTGGTGAGAAATGAAGGAAGAATGAGCTTCTATTTATAGAAAATATCGTTTCGATTATTGCGTTTTGGGGCTCGAAAAATTACAAAGATCTGATACCTCCAACTTTTCCTTTATTTTTAATTTAGTCATGGAAGTATTATCAAACTTGCACCACCTCCCCTAATAGTAAATAATGTGATTTAATAGTAAATTATGTAAATCAATAGTTCTAGACATGTGAAAATACGAATTACAATATAGTACCTCCATCTATACCTCCATTTTTAACTTAGTCATGCAAGTATTATCAATCTTACACCAACTCCCCTAATAGTAACAAGAATGTGAAACAATAGTATACACATGTGAACAAATAGTTATAATCATGTGAAATAATAGCAATCAATTGCTCATTTATCCGGTTAAATACCCGATTGGTCAATATAACCTCCAGACATCAATTATTATCGAAATAATTGTCGATTTTTACTAACACAAATAATTCCAACACAATGAAACCATTTTTATCAAAAATATAAATTTTGAAATTTCAAATTTTGACTTTTCCCGAAAAAGTCAACTGTTAACTTTTTGACCAAATAGTGAATTTCGAAAAAAATTGTGTTTGTAACTATTTTTACTAATTTCATCGTTCCGGACTCAAATATCACGTCCGCGTCTCGAAATTCAACTCCGAACACAACTTCAATTTTAATAACATTCATCATTAATATTATAACTCACAATATTTATCAACCGGTGTCGTCCTGGAAAGAGGGGCTTTCGATAAGAATTTCTCCTATTGGCCACGCAATTAGGTGACCAAACCTCTCCTCGATGAACTTCTTGACATTGTAAATATTGTAATTTAATAATATGAATAACTTTGTCGTCTCAATTATTGATTTAATAAAATAACATATTATGCGAGATGATACTATGACAATAATCGAATCAATAATATGAGAGATATGATCGACAATTCTTCAGTAGCAATAATTGAGTATAATCGAGTGACTTCTCACGTAAGCATCAATACCGTGTCTTCTTATGCAACCACGCCAGATTCTTTGTACTTTCTTCTAAGGGTAGTTCAACAGTTAACAGTAAAACTTCCGCCAGTTATTTTCATAAAGTATTTTTTGTCGTTTTCTTAATCCGATAATAATTCCATTGTGGGGGTCCACCAATGATTGTCTTGTTGTCTGAATATTCCTCGTTAAAATGAATATTTCCACCAATCGAATATTATATAACAACTTGCGTACTTTGAAAAATTTGTAAATATTACCCACAACTATAACATTATATCAAATCCACACCATAATATTCAAAAATATATTTTGAGAAAATTTAATCTTTATTCATAAAATCTGGGGTCTCACATTAGAACATGTTAATTATAACACTACACGTAGATTAATTAATATGGAATGTTTGTCAAAATATGAGATTAACTTTAATCATAAATATGAAGTTTGCGTTGAGACAAAAATTGAAATTTTTTCTTTTAAATCAATTGAAAGAAGTACAAAACCTCTTGAATTGATACTGTGAAGCCCCCAAAATAGGTATACATCACTCATTCTGAGTCGCCAGATACACGGTACAGAATCAAATACAAACTTCTTTTATACAATACGACAAAAGCGTAGTTGAGAGTTTTTACACGAATATTGTCTTCTAGACAGTATTAAAACTCAAATGGAGTCCTCATTACAATTATTGATACACTAGTTCATAGAATAGTGAGGAAAACTATAGCCACCATCTCGGACCATCACTCCATTTCCCGACTACAAACTTCTTCATACAACTGCCGTGCACAATACAAAAATACATATATTATGGATACCAAATATGACTCTTATCCCTTTACTTGGATAGCACCTCTCAGTGATACCTTACAATGGTACCTTACATAAAGGTACAATCAATAACTGTTTTACAAATTAAAATCTTTGGAAAATACTCAAGGAAACCTTCGTACATGAGAGGCCATGCATCTAAGTTATAATAGATATCATATGACTCGAGAATTACCCTGGGTTGACCCAATAGACCCCAAAGAAAAATGAGAAAATTGCTATCATATTCTTTCCAATTAATGGTGAGTCTTCTCTTGACATATAACTATCTCCATTGCCTCCAATTGATAATTATATTTCAACCAAACTCCAAGATTATGTAGGTAGTGCTCGTATATATAATCAACAAGTGGATGTGCACAACCATGTCTAATGATAACATGAAGTCATAGGTCATTAGACATCTTGTATGATAGTGACAAAACACCCTTCCAAAGTTGGGTTCATCTCACCATATTTAGTTCACCAAAATTAACGGTTAAATGACGTATAAAATACGACACACTTATCTAAAATTCTCAATAAAATTATTTTCATACTGTTTTAGGGGAATCCTCAACAGTTATCGTTCACCGTTCTATTCCACTGTTACCCTCGCTCGACCCAGCTAAACGCTTATTACTTGAAAGGAATTGTGAAACAAAAGGGTAAGCATAACTAGCCCAGTAAAGAATATCATGACTAAAGATAATTAAATTATCAACAACATTCATCAGTAATGAATCAGAGATTTAGAACATATGGTAGATGATTAAACTTTTCAACCATAGTTGGACCATAAAGTCAATTATATTCTCCATGTTAAAAGTTCACCAACAATGTTTTAATCCTATAACATCAATCAACAGTTCTTGTCCACAATCATGTGAATAACTCATAATCATAATTTTAGTTCTAAATTCTTATTCTCATCCAGGACGAAGATAATTTTCATCACTTGTCTTTACCTGAAACATCAAAGATCATGGTTATACCAAATCACAGTTCATATTCATAATCATACTAATAAATTCATCTTTGCACTACGGGCCAAAGATATTCATTAACAGTTCATCTTTACACTACAGGCCAAAGACGTGCAACTGTATTTTAGAAGAGTCAAGTAGAGCATGATATCTACTATCTTCTACGAATTAAAAGTTTATTATAAATATTTTATCGCTGAGACTCAGATAAATAATCCACATCACCGAAGTATCCATGCATTACGACCAATTATATTCGTTAGTATCACATCCATGAATTATCCATGCACTACGGGCCAAGGATATTCATTATTATCACATCCATGAATTAATATTTCATCGCTGAGACTCAGCTCAATAAGTAACCCACATCACTGAATTATCCATGCACTACGGGCCAATGATATTCGTGTTTTCACTAATGGTCATGATCATGCCAAACAACAATTCATTTGCACCCTTGGCCGAAGAGAACGTATGGTCATGATCACCAATAATTGTCCATCAATGCATTATGGGCCAATGAGGACTTTTACCACATCATTTGAAATATTACAGGTCATGATTATACCAAATGATCTCTGGTTATGATCATACCCATCAACAGTCCATCTTTGCATTTCGGGCCAAAAATGACTTTTATCACAATAAAAACATGAGGATGATGACAATGATATACGAATTCAATTAAATGAGAGCAAGGATAAATATTAAATATTTTATAATTTAATTTATCAAGAATTCAATAATGTTCAAACTGTCAATATGATACTGCTTTGTGAAGTAAAATTTAAGAATAATTTTGTATCAAAAATGATTTGGACCAAAAAGAAATCAATTTTTGTCATGGATAGTACTCTAGGTGAATAGTACTTTATGAATAGTTTCCGTGAATAGTACTTTGTGAATAGTACCCCGTGAATAGTATTCTGGCATGAAAAGATCAATAATTATCAAGAATGCTCAGAATAATATTTTCATGAAAAGATACTGGATGAAGCGCAAATATCAATGATATTCTACTAATTTTACGGAGTATAGAAGCAATACTTTAACAGAATGAGTATAGAATTAGGAATATGAAACGAAATAATATTACTCACATACTACAGAGTATGGAAGAAAATATTATTTCTTACGAATACTGAACAAAAATAATATCCCTTACTTTAGAAGAAGACTGGATACTGGAATAGTGAAGTAGCAGGATACTCTTCTTCTCCCTCTCTATAGTTTCTCTTTCTATAATTGCTCTTGTGAGTCTTAGTGAATTGGTGAGAATGAAAGAAGAATGAGCTTCTATTTATAGGAAAACATAATTTCGATACTTCCACATTTAGGGGCTCGAATTATTATAATATAGTACCATCATCTTTACCTCCATTTTTAATTTAGTCCTGCTAGTATTATCAAACTTGCACTGTGAGACCCCAGATTTTATGAATAAAGATTTAATTTTCTCGATATATTTTTTTATTATGGTGTGAATTTGATATAATGTTATAGTTGTAGGTAGTATTTATAAATTTTGTAAAGTATGCAAGTTGTCATATTATATTCGATTGGTGGGGAATATTTGTTTTATCGGGGAATATTAGATGCGGCGACACAATCATTAATGGGACCCAATGAATGGAATTATTATTTCGGAATGAGAAAACAACAAAAATATTTTATGAAAATAACGGTAGAAGTTTTACCGTTATCTTTGTTGAACTACTTTCGGTAGTAAAAGAAATACGATGTACGTGTGGTTGCATATTAGCACACGATATTGATTATTGATACTTATGTGATAAGTCACTCGGTTTTGTTTTATTGGTATTATTAATGTAATAAAATAGAATACTTTTATAAAGTTATTCTATAAATAGAATATATTATATTTTATTATGCATAGTGTTGCATAGTGCCCTGTATAGTATTTTGCATAGTAAAATCTTTTATATAAAAATAGAATACTTTATAAAGTTATCTGCTTTTATTAGATAATAATTAGAATATATTATATTTTATTTTGCATAATATTTGCATAATGCACGCATAGTGTTTGCATAGTAAAATTTTTTATAAAGTTATTCGTTTTATTAGATTATAAATAGAATATATTATATTTTATTTAAAAATTTTGCTTTAAATATGGATAGTCAGATTAAAGTAAATCAATCTGGACCGCTCATGAGTTAGTTACTTATGCAGGTCCATTTTTCTATAAATAGAAGCTCATTCCTTCATTATTTTCTTTACGAATTCATGAAACTCTTGAGAGATAAACTATAGAGAGAAAGAAGAAAGTATTACGCTACTTCACTACTTATATATCCAAGACTCTTCTTCTTAAGGTATGGAATATTATTTGTTGTACTCGTAAGGGGTACTCTTTCTTCTTATATATGAAGAGAACTTACATTATTCCATTCTTTATTATTACATTGGAATAACTTTTGTATCACGCAGGCTACCCTATACTTGGTGAAATTCTTACATTATTCCATTCTTTATTACTATGTTGGAATAACTTTTATATATGCAAAGTCTTCGCATACATGGTGAAATTCTTCTAATATTTCATTCTTTATTATTACATTGGAATATCCTGTGCGTGTGTTTTACTGCCGGACTGGTTTCGCCTCTTTATTAGTATTACTGTTGGAATAACTTTGTCATGTGAAGTACCGCATGCATGGTGATTTACATTGTTATTCCATTCTTTATTATTACATTGGAATATCCCGTCGGTGCAGATTTTCACCGACTTTGTTCCGTTAATTATTATTCTGTTGGAATAACCTGTCTATGCGAAGTATCGCATGCATGGTGATTTCTTTTGTTATTCCATTCTTTATTATACTCAGTTGGTTAAAGTTTTGACTTCTATACTCCCTGAAATTAGTTGAATATCCTTGATATTTGCGCTTCATCCAATATCTTTTCATGGAAATATTCTTTTGAGTATTCTTGAATTTTACTCTACAAAGAAGTATCATGTTGACAATTTGGACGTTATTAGTTCCTGGATAAATTAATTTTTGAACTTATTTTTTTGAATTATTATGTCATTGTCATCATCCTCATGTTTATATTATGTTGAAAGTCATATGTGGCCTGTAGTGCATAGATGGACTTGGTATGATTATGACTAGGGATTATTCGGTGTAATCATGACCGTAATGTAACAAATGATGTGGAAAAAGTCCTCATTGGCCCGTAGTGCATTGATGGACAGTTTTTGGTATGATTATGGCTATGGATTCTCTTTGGCCGTAGTGCAAAGATGAATTGTTTTATGGCATGATCAGGACCGTTGATGAAAACATGATTATCTTTAGCCGTAGTGCATGGATAATTTGTGGTCGTGATACTAAAGAATATCCTTGGCCGTAGTGCAGGGGTGATTCGGTGATGTGAATTATTTATTAAGTTGAGTCTCGGCGATAACAGTGATGAAAAACCTTTTAAATCATAAAAGATAGTAGATTTTATTTCCTACTTGACTCTTCTAATGGATTGCTTATTCCGCTGCAGTTAAACTTGATAGTTATTATATTTTATCAGTTTAACATTGTTGAAGGCTAACGATAAATTATTCGCATTATTCTTAGTCATAATATTTCTTATTGGGCTAGTTGAGCTCACCCTTTCTTTCACTTTTTCTCTTGAAATGAGAAGAGCGTAGTTGGGACTAGTCGAGAAAACGCAGTGATGGTCCTTGATGGTGCATTAGTAGTCCTCACTATTCGTGAAATAGTGTGATAATAATTGTAATGAGGACTCCTTTTGAGTTTGTATACTCTCTAGTAGGTAATATTTGTATTCAAATGCACGATTTATGTTTTGTCGTATTGTACCTGACGTATTTGTATTATTAAGTTGTATTTGAATTACATACCATGTATTTGGCGACTCAAGATGGGTGATGTATACCTAATTTTGGGGGCGTCACGGTTTGGTATCAAAGCTTAGGGATATGATCCCTGGCTAGGATGTGAGAATAGAACTAGGAGGGGAGAGACGGGGAATTCCTTCGCTAGTGTGACCTACCTAAGTTTATTTGGTATTTATTTGGTCGGTCATAGTATAGGGATAATATGTGATATGTTAATTAACCCTTGTTTTGTGACAGTGTTTAAAAATGGCATATGAAAATGCTGAGATAAGCAAGGAAGCACATGAGACCGTTGAGTCAGCTCAACCAAAAGGTAACGACCAACAACATGATAATAATCATACCGGTGGAAACGACCATCGGAATAATGATAACCATCGTGGGGGAAATTATCATGCCAAGAATGGTAACAACTTCGGTGGTAATCATGGCCAAGATAATAGAAGTGGAAATTTCAAGAAGAGAAGGTCATCTAGCTCGATTTTGTCGTATAGTGAAGTCAAGTCCAGCTGGGACGGTGGTACCAAAGGCGGATACGGACAAAACAAAGTCGGTGATTTCAGGAAGAGCGTCTTTCGTGACTTCTCAACAAAAATGAGTGACCCAAACGAAGTTACCATGGGTTAGTTAATTATAAATTCTTACAAAGTCTATACCTTATTAGATACCGGTTCTACCCATTCTTTTATCTCTCTTGCTTGCGCTCAACGTTTAAATTTGACTTCGGAGAAATTAGACTTTGACTTGTTGGTTGAAACTTCGATAGTAGAAACCTTCGTTACCTCCAATGTTTATAAATCTTGTTGATTCAAATCGACACTTTCACGTTACCTGTCAATCTTATCTCTTTGAAAATACTTGCCTTTGATGCGATTTTAGGAATCGATTGGTTAACTACTCATCATGCTTTTCGTAAGGTTATTAGCTTTCATATTCCAAACCAACCTGTTATGCGAATTCAAGCAACAAAACCCCTAAAGTCAATCATTGTCATATAAAGCCATAAGTAAAGAGCCCCGGTCCTTTCATTGTTGACTTTCTTGTGTGGAATGCACCGAAGCCAGACTTTCTGTAGGCGACGTCATGAATGACGATGGCAAGTTGATAGGTATCAATGTGACGTGCTATCCAAGTCTTGGATGAGAGTCACAGTTTTGAATGATATTTCTATTGTTAATAAATTTCCTGACGTATTCTTGAAGACTTCTTAGCCTACCAATAGAGCGTGAAATCGAATTTTGTATTGACCCCAGTACAAAATCCATTTCTTAAACCCTCAAATATTTCTTCAACTAAAATGAACGTAACATGCGCCAAAGATGTTGGCTCGAGCTGTTGAAGATTACGATCGTACCATTCAATACCATCGTGAGAAAGCGAACGTGGTAGCTGACGCGTTGAGTAGAAGATCGTATGCGTTTATGAGTGCGATGTTGTTAACATAAAGTTCCATTTCGTACAACTTACAAATGATGAAGATAGAGTTAAAGACTCTAGGAACCCACGTGAAGATAACGAATATACAAGTAGAATAGACTTTAATCGATAATGTTAAAGTCGCTCAAGCTACATACCCGTAGCTGATGACTGTGAAGAAAAAGGTTCAAGAGGGCGTTATTCTAGAAGCAAGAATCGACGAATAAAGTAAATCTCAACCCTCGATTTAATTGGCCCATTTGAAATCCTCGATCGAGTAGAAACTGTGGCTTTTAGACTCGTTTTACTGCCAAGTATGTCGCGTGTTCATAACGTTTTTAACTTATCGATGTTATGTAAATATGTGGACGACCCGAACCACATTATTAATTTAGAACCGGACGAGATAACGGATGGTTTAACGTTTGAGGAGATACGTGTTAAAATCTTGGATAAGAAGAATCGTATTCAACACTCAAAGGTTATACCTCAAGAATAAGAATCTGAAATGAAGTCGATGTATCCTCACCTGTTCAACATACCAGGTACGTATGTAAATTTCGAGGGCAAAATTCCATAAGGAGGGGAGATTGTGAGACCCTAGATTTTATGAATAAAGATTTAATTTTCTCGATATATTTTTTTTTATTATGGTGTGGATTTATTATAATTTTATAGTTGTGGGTAGTATTTATAAATTTTGCAAAGTATGCAAGTTGTCATATTATATTCGATTGGTCGGGGAATATTTGTTTTATCAGGGAATATTCATGCAACGACACAATCATTGGTGGACCCCGTAACGGAATTATTGTCGGAATGAGAAAACGACAAAAATATTTTATGAAAATAACGGCGGAAGTTTTACCGTTAATATTGTTGAACTACTCGGTAGTAAAAGTACAGTAATACGTGTGGTTGCATAGTAGCACACGGTATTGATTATTGATACTTATGTGATAAGTCACTCAGTTTTGTTTTATTGGTATTATTAATGTAATAAAACAGAATACTTTTATAAAGTTATTCTGTAAATAGAATATATTATATTTAATTATGCATAGTGCTGCATAGTGCCTACATAGTGTTTTGCATAGTAAAATCTTTTTATATAAAACAGATTACTTTTATAAAGTTATCTGTTTTATTAGACAATAATTAGAATATATTATATTTTATTATGCATAGTATTTGCATAGTGTCTGCATAGTGTTTGCATAGTAAAATCTTTTATAAATTTATTCGTTTTATTAGATTATAAATAGAATAAATTATATTTTATTTAAAAGATTTTGCTTTAAATATGGACCTTCAGATTAAAGTAAATCAATCTGGACCGTTCATGAGTTAGTTACTATGTTGTCCATTTTTCTATAAATAGAAGCTCATTCCTTCATTATTTTCTTTACAATTCAATTTGAAACTCTAGAGATAAACTATAGAGAGAAGAAGAAAGTATTCTGCTACTTCACTACTTATATATCCAGTACTCTTCTTCTTAAGGTATGGAATATTATTTGTTGTACTTGTAAGGGGTACTCTTTCTTTCTTATTTATGAAGAGAACTTATGTTATTCCATTCTTTATTATTACATTTTAATAACTTTTGATATCTGTAAGCTACCCTATACTTGGTGAAATTCTTCTGTTATTCCATTCTTTATTACTATGTTGGAATAACCTATCTATGCAAAGTACTGCGTACACGGTGAAATTCTTCTAATATTTCATTCTTTATTATTCTGTTGAAATATCACATGCATGCGCGTTTACGTGGGACTGGTTCCGTCTTTATTATTATTCTGCTGGAATCCTCACATGCATGCGTTTTATGCCGGACTGGTTCCGTCTTTATTAGTATTACATTGGAATAACTTTTGTTTATGTAAAGTACCGCATGCATGGTGATTTACATTTGTTATTCCATTCTTTATTATTACTGGAACATCCTCGCCGATTGTGATTTTCGCCGACCTGTTCCGTTAATTATTATTATTACATTGGAATAACTTTATACATCTGAGTACCGCATGTATGGTGATTTCTTTTGTTATTCCATTCTTTATTATACTCAGTTGGTTAAAGTTTTGACTTCTATACTCCATGAAATTAGTGGAATATCCTTGATATTTGCACTTCATCCAATATCTTTTCATGGAAATATTCTTTTGAGCATTCTTGAATTTTACTCTACAAAGAAGTATCATGTTGACAATTTGGACGTTATTAGTTCCTGGATAAATTAATTTTTGAACTTATTTTTTTGAATTATTATGTCATTGTCATCATCCTCATGTTTATATTATGTTGAAAGTCATATGTGGCCTGTAGTGCATAGATGGACTTGGTATGATTATGACCAGGGATTATTCAGTGTAATCATGACCGTAATGTTACAAATGATGTGGAAAAAGTCCTCATTGGCCCGTAGTGCATTGATGGACAGTTTTTGGTATGATTATGGCTATGGATTCTCTTTGGCCGTAGTGCAAAGATGAATTGTTTTATGGCATGATCAGGACCGTTGATGAAAACATGATTATCTTTAGTCGTAGTGCATGGATAATTTGTGGTCGTGATACTAAAGAATATCCTTGGCCGTAGTGCAGGGGTGATTCGGTGATGTGAATTATTTATTAAGTTGAGTCTCAGCGATAACAGTGATGAAAAACCTTTTAAATCATAAAAGATAGTAGATTTTATTTTCTACTTGACTCTTCTAATGGATTGCTTTTTCTGCTGCAGTTAAACTTGATAGTTATTATATTTTATCAGTTTAACACTGTTGAAGGCTAACGATAAATTATTCTGCATTATCTTAGTCATAATATTTCTTACTGGGCTAGTTGAGCTCACCCTTTCTTTCACTTTGTTCTTTTGAAAAATGAGAACGTGGTGGGACTAGTCGAGGAACAGAGTGATGGTCCTAGATGGTGCATTAGTAGTCCTCACTATTCTGTGAAATAGTGTGATAATAATTGTAATGAGGACTCCTTTTGAGTTTGTATATTCTCTAGTAGGCAATATTTGTATTCAAATGCACAGTTTATGTTTTGTCGTATTGTACACGACAATTATATTATTAAGTTGTATTTGAATTCTGTACCATGTATCTGGCGACTCAAGATGGGTGATGTATACCTAATTTTGGGGGCGTCACATGCACCACCTCCCCTAATAGTACATGCATGTGAATCAATAGTACATTCATGTGAATCAATAGTTCCATACATGTGAAAAAAATAGTTACAATATAGTACCTTCATCTATACCTCCATTTTTAATTTAGTCATGCAAGTATTATCAATCTTGCACCACCTCCCCTAATAGTACATGCATGTGAATAAATAGTTATGAGGATGTGAATTAATAGCAATTAATTGCTCATTTATCCGATTAATTACCTGATTGGTCAATATAACCTCCAGAAATCAATTATTATCGAAATAAATGTCGATTTTCACTAACACAAATAATCCCAACACAATGAAAATATTTTTGTCAACAATTTCATCTTTAATCAACACGAACTTATTCATCATTAATACTAAAACTCACAATATTTAACAACCTGATCATTTCCAGGAAAGAGGGAGCTTTCTGATAAGGATTTATTCCTACTGACGCGCAATTAGGTGACCAAATCCCTTTCCTCGACAGAACTTTCTAGACATCGTCAATATTTCAAATAATAATATGAATAACTTTGTCGTCTCAATTATTGATTTAAAATTATAAAATATTATGCAGATGATACTATGACAATAATTGAATCAATAATATGAGATATATTATGCAGCAATTATTGTAGAAATAATTGTGTATAACTGAGTAGCTTCTCACGTAAGCATCAATAATCAATATCGTGTTCTACTATACAACCACACGTATTACTGTACTTCTACCACCTGGTAGTTCAACAGTTTAACGGTAAAATTTTCATCGTTATTTTTATAAAAATTATTTCTGTCATTTTCTAACTCCGACAATACTTCTGTTGCGGGTCCACCAATGATTGTGTCATCGTACGAATATTCCCTGATAAAAAGAATATTTCCCGACCAAACGAATATTTTATGACAACTTGCTTACTTTGCAAAAAAATTCACATATCACCCTTAATTTTAACCCTCTATCAATTTAACCATTTACTAAATAAAATATAAATTATAAGAAAATTGATTACTTTCATTTCATAAAATTTGGGGTCTTACAGATACGTACTGATATTTTTTCTTTCTTACTTTTATAGATGATTATACAAGATATTGTTATGTTTACTTATTGAGAAGTAAAGGCGAGGCTTTGGAAATGTTTATACATTACAAAAATGAGGTTGAGAACCAACTTGATAAAAAGATCAAGATAGAAGTGGGGAATATGAATTTCTTTTTGTTTAAATTTGTTCATAATATGGTATAATACACCAAATAACTGCACTTTATTCACCACAACAAAATGGTGTTGCAGAAAGAAAGAATAGAACTTTGAAAGAAATGATGAATGCATTACTATTAAGTTCTTGGCTACCTCAAAATTTATGGGGAAAAGTAATTCTTTCACCAAATTATATTCTTAACCGAATACCTCAAAAGAAGTCTAATGCTCAACCTATGAATTATGGAAAGAACGTAAGCCATCTTATAAGTACTTAAAAGTGTGGGGGTGTTTAGCAAAAGTAATGGTTCGTCCACCCAAAAAGGTGAAACTAGGACCGAAAAAAATAGTTTGTATATTCATAGGTTATGCTAACAATAGCAGTATACATGAAAATATTATTATTGAGTCCAAAGTTGTTGAATTCTTTGAAACAGTATTTTCTACTAAAAAGGAACAAGAGCCAAGTTCTAATGAACAAAAAATAAGTTCAAACAAAAAACATATGACACTGTTAGTGACAGTGATCATGGATTAGAAGATATTGATGAACCTAAACGTAGTAATGTGTTAGAATATCAAAATCTTATGGTCTAAATTTTCTAAATTATTTGTTAGAAAATGAGCCTCAAACTTATAGAGAAGCGATGTCAAGTTCCGAAACACAATATTAGAAAGAGGTTATAAATAGTGAAGTAGAATCCATTCTGCACAATCATATGTGGGAATTAGTAAATCTCCCACCAGACTCTAAACCTCTTGGATACAAGTGGATATTCAAGAAGAAAATGAAAGCAGATGGATCTATAAACAAATATAAAGCAAGACTTGTAATCAAATGATACAAATAAAAGGAGGGTATAGATTATTTTGATACTTATTCTCATTGACAAAAATATCCCTAATTAGGATGTTAATAACCACTTGTTTTCTGATTCACTACAAGAAAAAGCTTTATTTTCGATGGAATTATGGTCGACTAAACATATTCAGTCGATGTTAATCTAAGACCGACTGAATATTTAGTCGACATTAAGTCAGTCGGCATTAATGTATCCTCGACGGACATCAGTCGGATTTAAGCCCTCCTCCTTGGCGCGAGGGTTTCCCGCCAGCGCGAATATATAGTCGACAGAATATGTGTCATCCTCGACTGAATACTTCATCGAGATTAGCTTATGGTAGACAGACATAACCTCGACGGCAGTCTGTCAGAAATAAACCTAAAAAAACACTTCCCCTTCCCCTTCCCTGCGCCCTCTCATTTTCATATCTTTCCCTCTCTCCCTCTTAAATACCAGTCGACTGATCTCTCTTTCTCTCATACGACCGAATAATCCCAACCCCCTCTCCACAAGTCCCCCACCACATGCATCTTGTACACCCACTCCCCCAAATAGGTTGTCCCCCCTGCATGACCCCTACCCCGCCTGGGTACCCCCACCCTCTCCCCTGTCGACGTGTTCCCCCCCTTGTACATCCCAGGTGCCCCACCCACCCCAATTTTACTCCCAAACCCTTCCCCGGGTACCTCCACCCTATGACGCCTTCAAAATAGGTATACATCACATATTCTCGAGTCGTCAAATACATGGTACAGAATACAAATACAACTTAATTATACAACGTAGGTATAAAAACGACAAAACATAAGTCGTGAGTTTTAATACAAATATTGTCGTCTACACACAATATTCAAACTCAAATTCAATATTATTACATTTATTTTCCACTATTTCACCGAATAGTGAGGACTACTAATGCTATCATCTCGTCCGTCCACTCCGCTCCCCGACTAGTCCCTCGCTTTCGTTCTCATTTCCTGAAGAGAACAATAAAAGTAAAAGGGTGAGCTCAACTAGCCCAGTAGGAAATATTATGACTAAGATAATGCAGAATATATTATCGTTAGCCTTCAATAGTGTTAAACTGATACAATATAACAACCATCAAGTTTAACTACAGCGGAACAAGCAATCCATTAAAAGAGTCAAGTAGAGAATAAAATCTACTATCTTTTATGATTTAAAAGGTTTTTCATCACTTTTATTGCTGGGACTCAGCTTAATAAATAATCCACATCATCGAATCACCCATGCACTACGACCAAGGATATTCTTTAGTATCACGACCACAATTATCCATGAACTACGGGCCAAGAATATTTATGTATTCAATAATGGTCATGATCATGCCAACAACTGTCCATCAATGCACTACGGGCCAATGAGGACTTTTACCACATCATTTGTAATATTACGGTCATGATTACACCGAATAAGCCCTGGTCATAATCATACCAAGTCCATCTATGCACTATAGGCCACAAATGACTTTTAACAAAATATAAACATGAGAATGATGACAATGATATAAAAATTCAATAAAACAAGTTCAAGAATTATTTTATCCAGGATCTAATAACGTCCAAATTGTCAACATAATACTGCTTTGTAGAGTAAAATTCAAGAATGCTCAGAAGAATATTTCCATGAAAAGATCTTTGGATGAAGCGCAAATATCAAGGATATTCCACTAATTTCATGGAGTATAGAAGTCAAAACTTTAACCAACTGAGTATAATAAGGAATGGAATAACAAAAGAAATCACTAGGCATGCGATAGATCCGATGCAAGTTATTCCAACGAGAATAATAAAGACGGAATCGGTCCGGCGTGAACGCATGACATGATATTCCAAATGAATAATAAAAGGAATCAGGTCCCAAAATGCAGACGGGATATTTCAACGAGAATAATAAAGACGGAACCCGGTCCAGCGTAGAACGCATGCAGAACAAGATGTTCAACAATGAATGATAAAGAATGGAACAACGAAGAATTTCACCAAGTATAGGGTAGCCAGCGATATCAAAGTTATTCCAATGAAATAATAAAGAATGGAATAATGAAGTTCTCTTCATAGATAAGAAAGAAATAATACTCCCTACCTTTAGAAAAATTGGATCTTTGGAATAGTGAGGTAAAGAAACTTCTCTTCTTCTTTCTATAATTTCTCTCTATAATAATTGCTCTAAAAGCTTTTGTGAATTGGTGAGAAATGAAGGAAGAATGAGCTTCTATTTATAGAAAAATATAGTTTCGATTATTGCGTTTTGGGGATAGAAAAATTACGATCTGATAATACCTCCACTTTTCCTTTATTTTTAATTTAGTCATGGAAGTATTATCAAACTTGCACCACCTCCCCTAATAGTAAATAATGTGATTCAATAGTAAATTATGTAAATCAATAGTTCTAGACATGTGAAAATACGAATTACAATATAGTACCTCCATCTATACCTCCATTTTTAACTTAGTCATGCAAGTATTATCAATCTTGCACCAACTCCCCTAATAGTAACAAGAATGTGAAACAATAGTATACACATGTGAACAAATAGTTATAATTATGTGAAAAAATAATAGCAATCAATTGCTCATTTATCCGATTAAATACCCGATTGGTCAATATAACCTCCAGACATCAATTATTATCGAAATAATTGTCGATTTTCACTAACACAAATAATTCCAACACAATGAAACCATTTTTATCAAAAATATAAATTTTGAAATTTTAAAGTTTGACTTTTTCCGAAAAAGTCAATTGTTAACTTTTTGACCAAATAATGAATTTCGAAAATTTTTGTGTTTGTAACTATTTTTACTAATTTCATCGTTCCGGACTCAAATATCACGTCTGCGTCTCGAAATTCAACTCCGAACACAACTTCAATTTTAATAACATTCATCATTAATATTATAACTCACAATATTTATCAACCAGTCGTCCTTCCCGAAAAGGGGCTTTTTCGAATAAGGATTTCTCCCTATTGGCGCCGCAATTAGGTGACCAAACCTCTCCTTGTGTAACTTCTAGACATTGTAAATATTGTAATTTAATAATATAAATAACTTTGTCGTCTCAATTATTGATTTAATAAAATAACATATTATGCGGATGATACTTATGATAATAATCGAATCAATAATATGAGAGATATGATCAAAGAATTATCGTAGCAATAATTGAGTATAAGCGAAAGTGACTTCTCACGTAAGCATCAATACTGAGTGTCTTACTATGCAACCACGCCAGACATCGTACTTTTTTACTACCGGGTAGTTCAACAGTTAACGGTAAAACTTCCGTCGTTATTTTCATAAAGTATTTTTGTCGTTTTCTCAATCCGATAATAATTCCGTTGTGGGGGGTCCACCAATGATTGTGCCGTTGTACGAATATTCCCTGTTAAAACGAATATTTCCCGACCAATCGAATATTATATAACAACTTGCGTACTTTGAAAAATTTGTAAATATTACCCACAACTATAACATTATATCAAATCCACACCATAATATTCAAAATATATTTTAGAAAATTTAATCTTTATTCAAAAAGTTGGGGTCTTACAACCTCCCTTCTTATGAAATTTCGTCCTCAAAATTAGGGTTAAATTACCGGTATGTCGAAGAGGTGAGGATACTTTGATTTTATTTCAGATTCTAACTCCCAGGTCATTTCCTCAACATCGTGGTTTCTCCACAAAACTTTGACTTGAGGTATAACCTTGGAGCGTAGAATGTGTTCCTTCTTATCCAATATTTTAATAGGAACATGGATATGTGAAAAACGTTATGAACATGAGACATACTTGGCGGTAACGCAAGTCTATAGGACACAGTTCCTACTCGATCGAGGATTAAAAATGGGTCAATGAATCGAGGATTGAGCTTTCCTCTCTTTTCAAATCTTATAACTCCTTTCCATGGAGCAACACGTAACAACACATGATCTCCAATATCGAATTCTACGTCCTTTCAATGAAGATCAGCATAACTCTTTTGTCGATCTTGTGAGGTTTTTATACGTTGTCGGATCATTTGAATCTTTTCCGTAGTCATACGTACCAACTTTGGTCCCAACAACATTTCTTCACCCACCTCATCCCAGCATACTAGAGAATGACACTTTCTTCCATACAACGCCTCGAATGGAGCCATGCCAATACTTGCTTGATAACTGTTGTTGTAGGAAAACTCCACCAATGATAAGAACTTGTCCCAACTTCTCTTGAAGTCAAGGACACAGAGTCTTAATAGATCTTCAAGAGTTTGAATCGTCCTCTCTGACTGCCCGTCCGTCTGAGGATGATATGCCGAGCTAAATCGTAAATCCGTGCCCATAGCTTTTTGTAAACTAACCCAAAATCTTGAAGTGAATCTTAGGTCTCGATCAGAAACTATGGATACTGGCATACCATGCAATCTTACAACCTCATTTATGTACATACGAGCAAGATGTTCAAGTGTATAAGTTTCCGTGTCGGTGAAATGAGCGGACTTGGTCAATCTATCAACAATGACCCAAATCGCATCTATGCCTTGAGAAACTTTGGGAAGGCCCGATGCTTGAAATCCATGGTAATGTGCTCCCACTTCCATTCTAGAATTTCAAGTGGTTGCAATGGACCTTTTGGTGCTTGATGTCCGCTTTAACTCGTTGACAAATTAGACACCTTGAGATAAATAGTCTTTATCTCTCTTCATTATTGCTCCACCAAAATGTATGACGAAGATCACGATACATTTTGGTACTCCCGAGATGGATTGTAAAATCGGTGTGTTTGTCGTCTCCATCATGATTTTATACTTTAAATCAAGGTCATTAGGAACACAAAGTCCGGAGTTGACTCAAGTATTCCTTCTTCATCGATTCTTGCTTGCTTCCTTGTAGCACCTTCTTGCACTTTCTTCCTCAAACGCATCAGCTCCGGATCTGTAACTTGAGCAATTTTAACTTTATCAATTAAAGTTGGTTCTACTCGTATATTCTCCATAATCATATGGGTCCATGGAGTCTTTAACTCTATCTCCATCCTTTACAAGTCACACAAAATAGGCTTTTGTGTTGTGAATATTGCACTCGTACCCGCATATGATCTCCTACTCAATGCGTCAGCTACCACTTTCGCTTTTCCAGGATGGTATTGGATGGTATGATCATAATCTTTTAACAGTTCAAGCCAACGTCGTTGTCGCATGTTGAGTTCCTTTTGAGTGAAGAAATATTTGAGGCTTTTATGATCCGTAAAGATCTCCACTTTCTCTCCATACAAGTAATGCCTCCAAATTTTAAGTGCAAAGACAATAGCTGCCAACTCTAGATCATGAGTAGGATAATTCCTCTCATATTCTTTGAGTTGTCTTGAGGCATAGGCTATGTCTTTCCCATGTTTCATGAGAAAACATCCTAACCCTTTGCCCGAAGCATCACTGTAGATGACAAATCCCTCCGAACCAGATGGTATTGTCAGAACAGGTGCTGAAATGAGTCTCCTTTTGAGTTCTTGAAAACTCTTCTCACATTCCTCGCTCCAACAAAACTTTGTATCTTTTCAAGTCAGCTGAGTTAATGGAGTAGCAATTCGAGAAAATCCTTCCACGAATCTCCGATAATAACCAAATTAAACCGAAAAGCTACGTACTTGATCCATCGATTTGGGTTGCTCCCAGCTTTGAATAGCTTCAATCTTTGCCGGGTCAACGGATATTCCATGACTTGATACTACATGCCCAAGGAATGATACTTCTTCAAGCCAGAACTCGCATTTCTTTAACTTGGCATAAAGCTTATATTCACGAAGCTTTTGGAGTATCAGCCTCAAGTGTTGCTCATAATCTTCACGGCTTTTGGAATAAATAAGGATGTCATCAATAAAGACAACCACAAAGTGATCCAAATATTCCTTGAATACTCAGTTCATTATATCCATGAAGGCAGCAGGAGCATTAGTCAATCCAAAAGACATGACTAAGAATTCATAATGCCCGTCTGCGAAGTTACGAAGGCGATCTTTGGAATATCCTCGGTTTAACCTTCAAATGATGATATCCGAGCGAAGATCGATCTTTGAAAAAATTGTGCTCCTTATGGCGATCAAACAGTCATCAATACGTGGCAATGGGTACCTATTTTTTGATGGTGACATGATTCAACTCCAGATAATCAATAAAAAGTCGCATACTCCCATCTTTCTTCTTCACGAATAGAACAGGAGCACCCCAAGGCGTCTTAGGGGCGAATGAAACCAATGTCTAACAATTCCTGCAATTGGGTCTTTAACTCTGAAGTTCAATAGGAGCCATTCGATATGGGGCTTTGGAAATGGGTTTTGTACTGGGGTTCAAGGTCGATACAAAATTCAACTTCACGCTACGGGGTAGGCCGGAAGTTCTTGAGGGAATACGTCGGAAATTTATTAACAATAGAAATATCCTTCAAATCGGCGTATTTTTGTTTAAATCAGTGACATGAGCTAAGAAAGCTTGACATCCGTTTTTCAATAAGCGAATAGCTTTATGGCTTGAGATGACCGTGATTGATTTTAATGGTTTGGTCGCTTGAATTAGCATAATAGGTTTATTAGGAATATGAAAGCTAACAACCTTACGAAAACAATCAATTTTAGCATGATGAGTAGTTAACCAATCAATCCTAGAATCACGTCAAATGCAAGTATTTTTAAGGAGATAAGATCGACATGTAACGTGCGATTCTGGATTTGAAGCAAACAAGACTTATAAACGATGGATGTAATGAAGGTTTCTCTAATGGAGTTTCAACAGATAAGTCAAAGTCTAATTTCTCTCGAGTCAAATTTAATCGTTGAGCGCAAGTAGGAGAAATAAAAGAATGGGTAGAACCGGTATCAAATAAGGTATAGACTTATTTAGAGTTTATGATAAGCTTACCCGTGATGACCTCGTTAGGGTTCCTTGCTTTCGGGAGGTCACAACAAACGCTTCTCCACTGCACTTTCTGGCTTTGACTTTTTTGGGACGGCCTTTGGTGCCTCCATCCTAGTGAACTTGTCTTGATTGAACGACCTTTGGCTAGGTGACCTTCTCTTCCACAATTATAACACGCTTTGGATGGCATCGCCAGCTTGGATGGATATGTCCCTCCCTCGCATTTGAAGCATATGATAGGTGGTCGTTTCTCTTTCCTTAACCACGGTTCTTTGGTCTTTGACGTCTTTCCATCATTGTTGAATCTCCTTTTCTTGAAATGTCCATTTTACCGTCTTGGCCATGATTACCACCAAAGTGGTTACCATTTCTCGGCATGTTGATTCCTCCACGCTTGTTGTCACCGTTCGATGGTGATACCATTAGTATTTTCATCTTTGCCACCGCTTTCCTTGGTTGCGTTGACTCGTTACCGCCCCTCCAATAACTGATCCCTATTTACAACATCTGAGTATAAACACAGTTTATGAGAAATAAGATATTGACGTATCTCCGGTTTTAAACCTCTTAAAAACATTCGTGTCATTCGCTCCACATTATCGACCAAATGGGATGCAAACCGGGATAACTCCACAAATTTAGCCTCGTATTGCGACACGGTCATATTGTTTTGTTCCAACTTGATAAACTCCATCTCCTTCATGTGACGAATACTTTCAGGAAAGTACTTGTCGTTGAATAGCTCTTGGAACTTCTCCCAAGACATCTTGAGTGCGTCAGGCTGGGTACGTTTTAAAGATTCCCACCAATAATTTGCCTCTTCACGCAACATGAAGGTGGCAAAGGGAACCTTTTGCTCCTCGGAGCATCCCAAGACATCAAATATCTTGGTGATTTGCTTTATCCATGCTTCAGCCTTAAGTGGTTTTGGCTCTCCAATAAACTCCGGTGGTCCCAGCTCCTTGAACTGTTTAGCAGTAACCATCCAAGAGTTTCCAGTGTTTCCACCTACATTTTGGACAGGAGCCGCTCTCGCCTGATGTTGCTTGAATTGCATGAAGCCTCGGAACATTCCATCGTTCATCATTTGGTTAGTGTTGTTGTTTGCATGAGGATTGTCGCCTTCCTGATACACATTGTCCTGGTTATTGATCTGTGGAGACTCAACGGTCTCTTGTGCTCCATTGATGTTCTCAACATTCTCGGATGCCATTTTCAAATCTTGGCCACAAAATAAGGGTTAATTGACATGAAACATATTATCCCTACACTCGACCGACCAATTAAATACCAAATAAACTTAGGTAGGTCATAGTAGCGAAGAATTCCCGTCTCTCCCCTCCTAGTTTTAGTCTCACATCTTAGCAGGGGATCATATCCTAAGCTTTGATACCAAGCTATGGCGCCCCCAAAATAGGTATACATCACCTATACTCGAGTCGTCAAATACATGGTACGAAATACAAATACAACTTAATTATACAACCTGTCGTAAAGTACGACAAAAATAAAATAAGTGAGTTTTAATACAAATATTGTTGTCTACACAATATTCAAACTCAAATTCAATATTATTACATTTATTTTCCACTATTTCACTTTGAATAGTGAGGACTACTAATGCTATCATCTGTGCATCACTCTGGTTCCTGACTAGTCACTTTTTACGTTCTCATTTCTGAAGAGAACAATAAAAGTAAAAGGGTGAGCTCAACTAGCCCGATGGGAAATATTATGACTAAGATAATGCGTAATATATTATCGTTAGCCTTCAATAGTGTTAAACTGATACAATATAACAACCATCAAGTTTAAGCTGCAATGAACAAACAATCCATTAAAAGAGTCAAGTAGAGAATAAAATCTACTATCTTTTATGATTTAAAAGGTTTTCATCACTTTTATCATTTGGACTCACTCGACAATAAATAATCCACATCATCGAATCACCCCTGCACTACGGCCAAGGATATTCTTTAGTATAACGACCACAATTATCCATGCACTACGGGCCAAGAATATTTGTGTATTCAATAATGGTCATGATCATGCCAACAATCGTCCCATCAATGCACTATGGGCCAATGAGAACTTTTACCACATCATTTGTAACATTACGGTCATGAGTACAAGAATAATCCACGGTCATAATCATACCAAGTCCAATTTATGCACTTATAGGCCACAGATGACTTTCAACAAAATATAAACATGAGGATGATGACAATGATATAAGAATTCAATAAAACAAGTTCAAGAATTATTTTATCCGGGATCTAATAACGTCCAAATTGTCAACATGATCTTTTGCTTTGTAGAGTAAAATTCAAGAATGCTCGGAAGAATATTTCCATGAAAAGATCTTTGGATGAAGCGCGAAATATCAAGGATATTCTACTAATTTTATGGAGTATAGAAGTCAAAACTTTAACCAACCGAGTATAATAAGGAATGGAATAACAAAAGAAATCATCGGGCATGAGATAGACCTTGCAGCAGTGGTTATTCCAATGAATAATAAATAACGGAATCGGTCCCACAAAAACGCCGCACCGACGTGATATTCAACGAGAATAATAAAGAGATCGATCAGTCCGACGTAAAAGCGCATGCAGCGAGGATATTCCAACGGAATAATAAAGATTTTAACCCGAGTCCGGCGTAGAAACGCATGTATGTGAGGATGTTCCAACAGAATGATAAAGAATGGAACAACGTAGAATTTCACCAAGTATAGGGTAGCCAAGATATACGGAGTTATTCCAATAGAATAATAAAGAATGGAATAATGAAGTTCTCTTCATGGATAAGAAAGAAATAATACTCCTACCTTTAGAAAAAGCTGGATCTTTGGAATAGTGAGGTAGCAGTACAGACTTCTCTTCTTCTTTCTATAATTTCTCTCTAAATAATTTCTCTAAAGCTTTTGTTAATTGGTGAGAAATGAAGGAAGAATGAACTTCTTTTATAGAAAATATAGTTTCGATAATTTCACGTTTTGGGGCTCGAAAAATTTCAATCTGATACCTCCAACTTTTCCTTTATTTTTAATTTAGTCATGGAAGTATTATCAAACTTGCACAACCTCCCTAATAGTAAATAATGTGATTCAATAGTAAATTATGTGAATCAATAGTTCTAGACATGTGAAAATACTTAATTACGATTATAATACCTCCATCTATACCTCCATTTTAACTTAGTCATGCAAGTATTATCAATCTTTTTTTAACTCCCCTAATAGTAACAAGAATGTGAAACAATAGTATACACATATGAACAAATAGTTATAATCATATGAAATAATAGCAATCAATTTCTCATTTATCCGGTTAAATACCCGATTGGTCAATATAACCTCCAGACATCAATTATTATCGAAATAATTATCGATTTTCACTAACACAAATAATTCCAACACAATGAAACCATTTTTATCAAAAATATAAAATTTGAAACTTTGAAGTTTGACTTTTCCCGAAAAAGTCAACTGTTGACTTTTTGACCAAATAGTGAATTCCGGAAATTTTTGTGTTTATAGACTATTTGTACTAATTTCATCGTTCCGAACTCAAATATCACGTCCGCGTCTCCAAATTCAACTCCGAACACAACTTTAATTTTAATAACATTCATCATTAATATTATAACTCACAATATTTATCAACCAGGTCATTCCCAAGAAAGAGGGGGCTTTCCAATAAGGATTTCTCCCTATTGGCGCGCAATTAGGTGACCAAACCTCTCATTGACAGAGCTTCTAGACATTGTAAATATTTCAATTTAATAATATGAATAACTTTGTCGTCTCAATTATTGATTTAATAAAATAACATATTATGCAGATGATACTATGACAAATAATCGAATCAATAATATAAGAGATATTATCGTGATTATTTATAGCAATAATTGAGTATAAGCTGAGTGACTTCTCACGTAAGCATCAATCTGGTGTGCTACTATGCAACCACGCAGCGTATTCTTTAGTACTTTTACTACTACCGGTAGTTCAACGATTAACAGTAAAACTTCCGCCGTTATTTTCATAAAAATATTTTTGTCGTTTTCTCGATCCGACAATAATTCCGTTAATGGGGGTCCACCAATGATTGTCTTGTTGTCTGAATATTCCCTGCTAAAATGAATATTCCCCGACCAATCGAATATTATATAACAACTTGCGTACCTTGCAAAATTTGTAAATATTACCCACAACTATAACATTATATCAAATCCACACCATAATATTCAAAAATATATTTCGAGAAAATTTAATCTTTATTCAAAAAGTTGGGGTCTTATACACCCCTCTCCCCAGACCCAGACTCCTCATCCGGTACCACCCCCACCCAAAGACTCACTGCTAGTGGCACACCACCACTACTATGGGACTTAGACTCTGTTCTTTCCTAATTTTTCAGGTATTGAGTATATATTATATATATGTTAGTAGTATGAAATTTGAGTATAAAATTTGTGTATGAATTTGGTATTATAATGTGCAATTGGTCTAAATTTTTTTTTTTTTTGGATTGATATTACTAGAATTTTGGTATTATAATGTATGAATTACATTTTTTGTTTAATTTATCCGAAATTGGTCATTTAGATTGCGAAATTGGTCATTTAAACTTTCGTATATGTATAGCATCCATTTTATTGTTTGGTTTAATTATTTTTTTTTATGTAATTGCAGTGTATATTTCTTCAATTTCAATATTGTATGTTGTATGTTAATAACAGAAGTAATTTTATGCTTGGTATTTCCGACGAAATTTCCCACGAAATTAATCGCTGAATTCTTGAGATGCAAAAATCATTGGCTCTAATAACTATTTATTACTTAATTTACTAATACTAAAATTCACTAATTAAGTAGCATTTACTTAATTAGTTTTAAACAAATAATTTATACTTCAAATATCAATTATTTTAATCAACTTAATTAAAAAACAAAACAAAATAAAAATGCACTATTTAATATACTAATATATAATTCATAATAAAATAAAATAAAGTTTAATAAATGAAATAAATATAATTTAATATATAAATAGATTAAATTAAAAATAAAAATTATTAATAAATAAATAAAATAATAAATTTCATTTAATTTAGTTTATTAAAGAAAATAAATTTTAAAAATGAGTTAATATAATATAATAAAAAAAAATAAAATAAATTAAAATAATAAATTAAAGTAATACATTAAATCAACTCAAAATAATAAACTAAGTAGCATTTTCTTAGTTGGGATGCAATTCAAAGATACTGAATATATAAGAATGTTGTCGCAGAAATAAAATAATATACTTTGCAACTTAATTAGAAACCCGTTTGACAAGTAGGAGTGAATATCAAACAGTAGTCTCTATAGATTCCAAATAACAATTCTAATAAACTAAGTACCGTTTACTTAGTTTATCATTGGCAAAATAAACTAAGTAGCATTTGCTTAGTTTGCCACAATTTTTAATAAACTCGATAATACTCTACCTACATATATATATACTATGCCTTGTATGCAGGATTCGACGTAGCAATTGCAGCTAATAGTACTCCAACCGGTTCCTCGACAACAATTAAAAAAAAGGGTCGTAGTTTCTATTTGTGTCTTATACTCGAATAATAAAGTTAATTGAATTATTGAAGACATTCCTCACTGTTCCATCATAACATATGCCAACATACAGAAGGGGTTCCATTAAGTAGCATTTCGGGATGTTGTCATCTGTTATGGTGGAACAGTGAGGAATGTCCGCATTAATTCAATTAACTTTATTAATAGAGTATAGGACACAAACAAGAACTACGACCCCTTTTTTTGTCCGATTACTGCCGCAGAACCGGTTGAAGTACTATTAGCTGCAACTGCAACTAATATGAAACTTAGATTTACAACTAATAAAGTAAGTAGCATTTGCTTAGTTTTCCACAATTTTCAATAAACTCAATGATACTATCCCTTTGCTCTTCAATACACTCATATATATATATATATATATATATATATATATATATATATATATATATAATATACTTTGAAACTTACAAACTGCTTTGACATTCACGATGAGGAGTGAATGCCGAATAATCCCCGCTTGGGGATTTATTCTTCGGATGTTATGTCTCTCACTTAGGTCGCTGTTAATTCACAATCAACAATTACGTGCAAGTACATATACACGATCAAAAAAGTAATAAAGTGATAAGAAAAAGTGTCGTACCCACGAGGAATCCTATTTAACAAATCTCAACTACTAGTTTTATATCAATTCAATTTTATTTAAACAACCGAATTTTTTGATTTTCCAATTTAAACTAAACTAAGTTAACTAAAGCTAGTTTTAACACACATATTGATTCAGATGATAAAGGCTTAAGACTACAATATCTTCAATTATGTAATATAAATCAATTATCTAATTTATCCAATTATTAAATCCACTCGAGTTGTTAACAGGAATTAAAAGTATTTATAAGCCATTTCCCAAGTGATCAAATAAAATTATTCGATTCAATTAATTCTGCGATATTAATTCCTATGCAAAATAAAAGAATTAAATTCATTAAGTTCCAATTCTCAATTGTTACATGTAGTGAAAAGAGACATATCTATTCAATTCACAATCCTAATTATTCATCTCATGCAAATAACTAAGAATATATTCTATCACATTCAGTTCTAACCCTAGATTTTATCTCATGAATTTATCTAGTGTAACAAGGTAATTATTGATAACACAATTAATCAATAAACACAAAATATGATAAACAACTTAATTTGAATAAATAATTAAAGTAATTAAAGTAATCAATTCATAAGCATAAAAGGTTCAATTGTAACCCTAATTAGAAAATTAGTTAATGCTGGAATTAAAAGCTAGAAATCTCAAATTAAACATCATCTTAGAATTATAAAACTGAGAAAAGAAGGAATAAAGAAAAACTCAGTAGAATTTTCTCCAGTCTTCAAATCTCCATCTTGATCTCCTTGTGTGCTCCTTTAAATCTCTAATTCTGTCTCAAATTCTCTGTGTCAAATTATGTGTGTGTATATCAATAATCTCCTCTCTATTTATAGCTTTTTATTTTGTCTTGGTCAGCCTTCCGAGAAATCCTATTCATAGTAGAAATCTGACTTCTTTTCATTTCCTGGCAAAAAATTCGAGCAACTCTTCGACTCCTCAGTATACTTTGCTACCGAGATTAACTTAATAAAGGAGCGCCCACCGAACTGCAGACTTTCTTTGAGAATTACTACTTTGCCATTAATGATGTTGAAATGTCTAAATTGCCTCTGTTTTGCCCTATCCTGCAAAATAACATTGAAAAACAAGTAACAATGACCTAAAATACTTACAAACAAACGTAATAATAAGTCCAAAAATACCTAATTCATGGGTATAATACCCAATTATCACCATTGCAGCTATATATAATTTAGAGATACATCAAATGGATGTAAGAACAACTTTCTTAAATGGAGATTTAGAAGAAAAAATTTACATGGAACAACCAGAAAGGTTTATTGTTCCAGGACAAGAAAAAAGAAAGTTTATAGGCTTGTGAAGTCCCTTTATGGATTAAAACAAGCATCTAAACAATATCATGAAAAATGTGACAGTTTAATATTGTTAAATGGTTTCAAGATAAATGAATGTGACAAATGTGTGTATGTTAAGGACACTAAGAAAGGGTTTATCATTATTTTTCTCTATGTAGATGATATGCTCATTATGAGTAGTGATAATGAAATCATAAAAACTACCAAAAGAATGTTAAATACTACCTCCGTCCCATAATAAGTGCTTTTTTAGCTTAAATCACACATACTAATACACAAGCTAAAATGACAAAAATACCCTTAATATATTTTCTTTGAAGTTGAAGAGTTAATGAGTGTCATTTAATTGTAGTGATGGTAAGATGAAATAAATATCATTGAATGCATAAGGGCATATATGAGAAAATATTGTAAAAATTGTATTGGAGTTCTAACACATCACTTATTTTGGGAAAAAATATTAAGCCTAAAAAAACACTTATTGTGGGACGGAGGTAGTAATATATTTAACATGAAAGACATGGGTGATGCTGATGTAATATTTGTAATTAAAATTTCTAAAATATTAGATGGGTTAGTATTATCATAATCACACTATATTGAGAAAATACTCAGGAATTTCAATCAATATGATTGCAATCCTATGGGAACACTGGTAGATATAAATCTACATTTGTCTAAAAATAAAAGAGATAACATATCATAACCTGAGTCTGCACAAATAATTGGAAGCCTTATGTACGTAATGAATTGTACACGTCCTAACATAACATATGCTGTCAATAAATTGAGTAGATTTACAAGCAATCAAGGACAAGATCATTGGAATTATAAGAGTTTTAGGTTATTTAAAATACACTCAAAACTTTAGATTACACTACTCAAGATATCAAGAGGTACTTGATGGATACTGTGGTGCGAACTGGATATCAGATACAAAAGACTCTAAATCAACAAGTGGTTTTGTATTTACACTAGGTGGAGGAGCAGTATCATGGAAATCTTATAAACAAACATGCATTTCTGAATCGATCAACGATGAAATATGAGTTTATTGTATTGGATAAGGCTGGAGAAGAAGTTGAGTGACTACGTCATTTTTTAGAAGATATTCCTATGTCGCCTAAACATGTGTCTCATGTTTGTATCCATTGTGATAGTCAGTCAACAATTGTGAGGGAACAGTGTAAGACCCCAACTTTTTATGAATAAAGATTTAATTTTCTCTAAATATTATTTTGAATATTAAGGTGTTGATTTGATATAATGCTATAGTTATGGGTGATATGTGCAAATTTTACAAAGTAAGCAAGTTGTCATAAAATATTTGTTTGGTCAAGAAATATTCTTTTTTTTGGGGAATATTCGTACGACGGCGCAATCATTGATGGACCCCATAACGGAATAACTGTCAGATATAGAAAGAGACAAAAATAAACTTTTCATAAAATAACGACAAGACTTTTACCGATAAACTGTTGAAATACCAGGTGATAAAAGTATAGTAATACGCGTTGTTCCACGATTAGTGCAGCGGTATTGCGATGGCACACCAGTATTGCAGTGTCTATGATTATTAATGCTTACGTAAGAAGTCACTCAGTTTCATTCAATAATTGCCACAGTAGTTGCTACATAGTATCTTATATTATTGATTCAATTATTGTTACAATATCATCTACACATTATTTTATATTATTAAATCAATAATTGAGATGACATAGTTATTCATATTATTATTTGTATTATTGACAATGTCTAGAAAGTTCTATCGAGGAAAGAGGTTAGGTTATTTAATTACGCGCCAATAAGGAGAAATCCTTATCGGAAAGCCCTCTCTTTCCTGGGAACGATATCTGGTTGTTAATATTGTGAGTTATAATATTAATAATGAATAAGTATTGAAAGATTAAAAATGGGTTGATTGAAGATAAGTGATTTGTGGGAGATATTTATTCAATTTTTGATATAAATAGAGGGGTTTGTCATAAAGCGTTTGTTGTAAGTTTGACTTATTATTCCATAGACCCCCATGTACCAATTTGTCAAACCGTCGATAGAAAGTTATTTCAATTTTGTTTTATTATTATTATTATTATAATAGTAATAAAATAAAATGTTTTTTATATAAAACAGAAAACTTTTTATAATATATATATAAAGTTATTTGTTTTATTAGAATATATTATATTATATATAAAAATTTTGTTTTATTAAAATATTTTATTGCATAGTGCTGCATAGTAAAATTAGAAAAATCAGCCAAATTTGTCCGTAAATTCGTTTCTATTCATCCGTGAAGATTTTAAATAGTGCCCTGTCATTCTCTTATAAATAGGATACTTAGTTAAGAAATAAAAATTACACAAGAATCAGAGAATTCTTCTTTATATAATATTGTGCGTATTTCTTTCTAGTATAAGAATACTTTGAGTATAGCTAATAGTGCAAGATTTCCTCAAGAATATATCTGATATACCAGTCAGATCTGGTCTCCTATTAAGGTAATGGATATTATTTTCATTTAATATTCGTAAGGAATATTATTTTCTTCCATACTCTATAGTACAAGTGATATTATTTCGTTTCATATTCCTAAATCTACACTTACTTTGATAAGTATTGCTTCTATAATCCTTGAAATTAGTAGAATATCATTAAAAGTTTGCGCTTCAACTAATACCATTTCACTGGAATATTAGTCTGAACTTTCTTATTAAATTTTAATCTTTTCATTTCAGAGTACTATTCATCTAGGATACTATTCATGTCGGAGTACTATTCATCTGGGGTACTATTCATGCCAGAGTACTATTCATCCAAGTTACTATTCATGCCAGAGTACTATTCACGAAGAAATTAGTATTTTCTTTCTTTGTCCAAATTATCTTTGAAATATGAATCTTAAATATCATTTTTGAATTTTACTCCACAATTGACGATCATGTTGACAATTTGAACATTCTTAAACTCTGGATAAATTAAATTATAAATATCTAATATTTATCCTTGATCTTACTTGATTCATTCTTTATATCATTGTCATCATCCTCATGCTTATACTGCGTTGGAAAGTTATCTTTGACCCGTAGTGAAAAGATAGACTGTTGATTATTGGTTTTATAGTTGTATGTCTTTGGCCCGTAGCGTAAAGATGGACAGTTGATTATTGGTTTTACAGTTGTATGTCTTTGGTCCGTAGTGTAATGATGAACTGTTGATTATTGGTTTTACAGTTGTATGTCTTTGGTCCGTAGTGTAAAGATTGACTGTTGATTATTGGTTTTACAGTTATATATTGTCTTTTGCCCCGTGGTGCAAACATGGACTGTTGATTATTAGTTTTATAGTGGGTTAAATATAATTTTCCCCACTCTACTTGACCTCGGTTTACAAATACATTACTGAACTGAAATTTTTTACAATCGACTCACTGAACTGCATTCTTTTTACAAACCGTTACAAATTCCGTCCAAACCAGTTAACTTGTAATGGCAAAAAATAAAAAATTTAAATTTTGTTCAACTATCCACGTGGGTGTCCAAGATTTGTCTATGTGGCTGCAATAGTGGAATATAATCTATAAAAAAAAGTTGGATAAACTTTAAAAATAAACATATGCTAAAAAGTAAACTTTAAAAATTTTTATATATTACAAATTAAAAGAAAAATTAAAAAAAGAAATTAAAACAAATCAATATTAAGAAAATCAATTCAGACTTATTCCTAAATTTTCTCTCTCCAAATTCACTCCCATTTCATTTCTCTCTCTAGATCTCTAGATTTATGATAGCTGATATGGTTTTGAAGGAAGAAAAAGTCTGATTATGTTCCTAATTACAAAGTCTGATCTATATCATTCTATTTCTCTCTAGATTGATCTACACTGGTGGATCTGTTTGGCTTGGGGTTCGGATTTTGACGATTTGTTGGTGTTTGGGGTTTTTGGAAGATTGATCTATTCAGATCTGGGTTTATGGGTTTTGTTTCATTCTCTTCATTATCTTGAACTGCTATCGCCGATTTTTGGGTTCTTGATCCAATTTTTCGGTTATCATTTGTATTCTCGGATTGGCTCCTTGCTTTGCTTTTAATCCGTGTATGTTTCTGGGATTGATACTAATAGTTCTTCTAAGTGCCATATCAGGTGGGTTTACTCCTAAATCTAGTCCACAACATGTAACCACTTTTTGTAATCGATTGAATTGAAAATAGGCAGGATTAGCCATTTCTGGTGATAACCCAATTGTGAGAAAATTGGATGTGCAAGCTGGAAACATATGTTCATGTTGAAAAACAGAGTTCGTAACAAATATTTGGATGTAATTGTTCTTTAATGATATCTGTGATATCTGTGTTTTTACCTGTTTTGTGAAGAGATTATCGATGTATATGTCATCTGATCAGATTGTTCTTTTAGTTTTGGTTTAACTGAATGATGAATTTGATGATTTTGCACTACCTGTACCTACTGAATGAATGATAAACTTTAATTTATTCTTTTAATTTGATTTTAGTTGCTCAAATTTTCTTTTTATGTTTTTACGTTAAGCTTTAATTTTTTCTTTTAGTTTAATTTGTTTTGTAAAATATAATGGCTATATTAGTAATAATTTGTTTTAATATTATAATTATAATAATAATTATTATTATAATAAAAGTAATAATAATTATAATTATAATTATAATTATGATAAAAATTAAAAATATAATTAAAATTATAATTATAATTATGATAAAAATTAAAAATATAATTATAATTATAATTATAATACTTATAATTATTATTATTATTATTATTATTATTTTGGTAGTAATTTGTTTTTAAATATTATAATTATTATAATAATAAATATAATTATAATAAAAGTAATACTAATTATAATAATAATAATAATAATAATAATAATAATAATAATAATAATAATAATAATAATAATAATCCTCCATTTTAAAATATTAGATAATTTTATATTTTTAAAGTGAACTTAAAATATTTAAAAATTAAAAAATAATATAAGTTCATTAATTTTATATAAATATGTTTGTAAAAATTATACATTAATATATTTATTATTAATTTATTTAATTATTTGTTATGTACATTAATTTAATTTATATTTTAGTTAACTATTTTTATAGAGTTAACAATTGTTGTGTTTTTAATTGTTGAATATCCACCTAAGCATCCTAGCTGGTGCCACATCAACATTCCGTTAACTTATAACAGTTTTAGACACAAATTTCAATTTTTGTAAAAAAATTATAGTTTAATGAGTTGACCATAAAAAATTTCAGTTCAATCATTTGTAAACTGAGGTCGAGTAGAGTGGAAAAAAGTGTATTTAACCCGTTGTATGTCTTTGGTCCGTAGTGCAAAGATGGACTTCTAATTGGCATGACTATTGGTGTTACAACTGAATATCTTTGGCCCGGAGTGCAAATATGAATTTAATGGCATATTTATAAACATGAACTGTGAATTGGTATAACCATGATCTTTGGTGTAAAGACATGTGGTGATCTTTGGTATAAAGACATGTGGTGAAAGTTCTATTTGTCTCGAGTATAATGAAGAACTGTAGATTGGTGCTACAAGAATAAAATATTGATGATTGATTTTTAATTTGGAGAAGATAGTAAACATTATGTTCTACTTGACTCTTCTAATGGATTGTTGATTCCGCTGCAATTATGATTAAAAACTTTTATCATCTACCATATGTTCTAAATATCTGATTTATTACTGATGAAGGTTATTGATAGTTTAATTATCTTAGTCATGATATTCTTTACTGGACTATTTGTGCTCACCCTTTTGCTTCATAATTCCTTTCAGAAAATAAAAGTGTAGCTGGGAGTAGCAGAAAGAACATGGGTATAAAGTGGTGTTTCGAATTAGTCGTAATCCTCATCAAGTTATAGAACAGTGTGACATAATAATTGTAATGAGAACTTAAAATGTGTGTCGTATTTTATACGTCATTTAATACTCCCTCCGTCCCATAGTTATAGGCTGATTTTTTTTGGCACATAGTTTAAGAAAATGAGTTAAGTGGCAATTTTTAACATAAATTTTCCACATATACTCCTTAATATGGAATTAATGAATAAGTTAATTACTCCTTACTTATCACATTGGAACTCTCAACTTCATTAATTGACGTGTATTCCATTAAAATCCATAAACTTTAACCAAAGAGAATACAACAACATTAAATGTGGTGATAAAAATAATGACATTGAATGTTGTTTTTTCAAAAAAAGAGTAATGGTTGAATATTTATTATAAGGGCATAAAAGTAAAATAATGAACCAACTAAATTTTATAAATAGTAAGTAGCCTATATATTGGGACATCTCAAAATGGAAAATCAGCCTATAACTATGGGACGGAGGGAGTAGTTGATTTTGGCGAACCAAATAGGGTGATGTGAACCCAAATTTGGAAGTGTAAAAAAATTGCACCCATTAGAATGAGGAGGACATAAATCTTCTCGTATTCCTTTGGAGACTTAAAATATTTGTTGTTGTATAATCATTTGAGTATGAATATTTTCGTATTATATATGTTACAATATTTGTATTGAAACTCACAGTATATGTGTCGTCGTATTTTGCATGACAGTTCAATAGTTGTAATAGAAAAGTTCGTGACAGTAGTGTTATTTTTTGCAACCCAAGATGGATTGTGTGGATCTATTTTGGGGGCGTCACACACAGAGTCATATGTATAATGGTAAGTTTAGACATATTCGTCGTAGACACAATACCATAAAACATTAATTGCTCTCTAATGACATTATGTCTATTGAGTACATAAAGTCGAAAGAAATTATAGCGGATCCGTTGACTAAATGTTTGATTAGAGAGAAAGTAAAAATAACTTCAAGGAGAATGGATTTAAAGCCAATATACAAGGATCTTCATGATGAAAACCCAACCAAGTTGACTAGAGATCCCAAGATCTAGTTTCAAAGGGACAACTAAATTGTGAACGATTCAATCAAATCACTATGAAGAAATTAATTTCTTTTGCTCATTCCTATGATACGAGATAGTGATACCTGCAACGATTACATGATAATCTATGCTTTTAATGATTCCTAAATCTTGATAAACAAGTGGGGTAGGGCAAGATACTCTTATTAAGAACAACCTATATGAATGTGAACTGGGTCAATTCTATGAGAAGGATAAGACTATACTTCTTTAAAGCACTCATAAATATGAGATTATTCGGGGCCGAAAATGAAAAAAATAATGAGAACCAAATAATGTCTGGAAAAATTATGTGTGAATTACTATTGTCTCGATTTACACAAACGGTTGGATAGTTCAAGATACACCACGTTCACTGGACAACCAGTAAACCCGATAGTCTTTTAAAAGGAAAGGTTCGAAGCCAAAAACCACCTTTCTCTATACAAATGGTTTCCAATTTTGTCTCTCTTAGAGTCTGCATAACATTTGTATAAGGTTGACAATCAATTTCATTCATATGGGGGATTGTTAGAATTTGAGCAAAAATTGAAATGAGTTTCATTAATCATTTGAAATGAATTCACATATTAATGTGTTCTACTCCATGAGTAGATTAAAATTAAGTATTAATTGGAAGCTCAAATCCTTGGAGTATTGAATGAGAAATTAACTCTCAAAAATCACCCTTGAAAATTATATATAATAAATATTTGTGGGAAGGTAAGTCTCACATCAGTTAAGAACTAAATATTAAATGGGTTTATATATAATAAAGTTGCTCTTGGGCTCTAAGGGGCAGCCCACTTTTGTGGAAGAGAGATGACCTAGCCAAAAGTTTGGCTCGAACCCACGTCTGCACTGCATTGACCAAGCCAAAGCGGGCCGGGCTCGTTGCTTTCGTTGCTTTCATGCGGTTTAGGGTGCAGGTCCTTGTATATAATTTTTTTAAAAATTTATTTTGTTTTAGTTCTATTATCAAAATTGTGTCATTTTGGGAAGCGGTATTTGCTGAACGAACGCATCAATACTGCATCGTTTTGGGAAGCGCTATCTGCTTGAACAAATGCCACAAAACTACGTTGTTTTTGCTTGAACAAACACACCCTTTTCTGCTAAGTCTAAAATTACGTCGTTTTTGTTCTGCTAAGCCTTAAATTACGTCATTTTTGGTCTGAACGGACGCGCCCTTTCTGTTAAGGTTTAAAACTACGTCGTTGAGTATACTATTTAGAGTGCTACTATAATATACATTGTCATTGTATCCTGGGAGGCAAATGTTATCAACTCTAAGTACCATAAAGAAGACATAATTGTCTTAAACACATAGTATCAAGAACTAAACTTGACAAATTCACTTCTACAGTTTTAAGATAAATAATTTATATATAATTTCTATTCATTGTTACTAATTAATAAATAATTTATTAACGCAACATAAAGTTTAAAAATTATATTCCTTAAATAAATACATCTACAATTAAAATCTAAGTTTGAAATAATAAGACTCTCATAGTCCATATATAAAGATCTGAAGAAGTAAAGTTCTTACTTTCAAATTCATTTTTAAACTCAATATCTCACAACACACAGACAGCAACAAAAATATCAAATTTAATGACTATAATTCTATTCGCCAATAATTTTATCGTTGAAGTTCACTAAACAATATTTTAATCGTTAAATTTATATTGTGAAAAATTATGTGAAAAGTGTAATGCAGATGATCCTCTTGTACAATAAAAAAACGCTCGATCAATTTATTCATGGTATTGTTGCTCTAGCTGCACATCCTATATATTGTTCATGATGCTTCGACAAGGCTGACCTATTGATGCTTATATGATGACATTTATGTGTGTACCTTCTAAATTTAGATTGTCGGCAGAGTTACTTGTTCTACTTGATGAGTTATGTATAACCATTTGCATTTAATTTGCCGATGCATATAATAGCCTATCAGTTTGGGACTTTGTATGTGGTATAAAGTTTCAAGTTTATCCATGCAAATAGGACTCTCACTTTAACTCTTTAATTGCCACATTGCTTGCTATGTGTCATGATTTTGGTTTATGTGAATTGAAGATTTTCATGCACGCCAAAAAGATAATCATATTCATTTAACGAAGTTCAGTTCTTACTTCCAAAATTCATTTAAATTCACTTCATCATAGTCCATATATACTACTCCCTCCCTCCTCTAAAAGATAATTTAAGGTATAAATATTTTATTCTTACTTCCAAAATTCATTTAATTCACTTCATTATAGTCCATAAATACTATGAGCGCAGATAGACATGTAACGAAGTTCAGTTCTTACTTCCAAAATTCATTTAATTCACTTCATCACAGTCCATATATACTACTCCCTTCCTCCTATAAATGATGACTTAAAATATAAATATTTTATTTTAATAAAATGATGATAATAAATATATAAAATAAAGACGAAATATGTTATTTAGTAGACTCTACTAGTATAAAAAAGAAAAGATTCATCACTTTGTATAATTTTGTAGAGCCACTGTATAAAGATAAATTTGAAACTTTTTTCTCTTTTTTCTTTACTTTATTTTTTTTAATTTATGTGAAAAATGAATGAAAGGAATAATTCCAAAGAGAACATATATATATATATATATATAGAGAGAGAGAGAAATATATATATACTGTTGTATATATTCATACATAGTAAGCCATAATGACGGTTTTTTGGGTTATAGCGAATGTTTCATCCATTTATCATAATTTATTACGAGCTATTCATGACAATTTACAATCATCGTAAGCCTCTTCATATCTACACAACTGTATATATATATACACATACACTTCAATATTATAACCGCAATCATATATAGTGATTGATGTACAATTATGCCCTTCATCTCTTACTATTGAGACTTGATCTAATAACTATTTATGGCAATCTCATATCATCAGCGCTCTTTGAGTAGCCATTTGACTAGCATATCTATTATGGAATTTCCATTTCATTTTTCAACCCAAATATCTCACAATACACTGATAGCGACAAAAATATTAAATTTTGTATTTGAAATTGTCATTAAATAATATTTTAGCCGCTAAAATTTTATTTATAGAAATTATGTGAAAACTGTAATGGAGAGGATCCTCTTGTACAGTCAAAAGCGTTCAATCAAACTTGATCATGATACTGTTGCTCTAGCTGCACATCCTTTGGCTTGTTCAAACGCTCATACTCTCCCATATAACCTTCAAGATGCTCCGACAAGGCCGACTTATCGATGCTTTCATGGTGATACGACTTACAAACGAAGTAGATGATCGTTTGAATTACCAATCCAAAGAGAATCAACAATACAAGTAGTACAAGGCATAATATTCCAAATCCAAGTTTCCTCCCCAAACCAAATTCATATTCATCCGCAACAAATATTTGGAAGAAAACTTGTATCCCAACAAGAGTGACATTCAATTTGAAAAAGATAAATGAAGCCACCCACCTTTTCCCTTTGATCAAATCCTTGCTCTTCTTCATGGCCTTAACTCCATACGAGTCCTCCAACACGGTCACAACGCTAGCAAGCTGCCACACAATGGTCATGTACACAAACCCTAATGCATAAATGATCAATATGATGAAAAAAAGGACAACGGCAAAATTGCTTCCAATTATGAAACACAACATTAGGGTAAAAAACGCGACAATGTTGTAAACAAACATAGCCAAGAAAATGACCACGAAAGTGATCATGAGTCGTTTCCATACTCTTGGGACGACTTTCATGACCTTTTTGAAGGTGACATCGTGATTCGTGTAGATAGATGCAATGGTGTAAACCACAGCAGAAGTGGAGAGGAGAGAGAAAATGAGGAGGAAAGTTAGGTATGCGGCCTTGAAGAGAATATAGACGGTCCACTCGGAGGATAAATAGCGGCGGTTGTATGAAGGATATCCGTCTATGATACGGTGGAGTTCGAATTCAGTGAAGCGGATTCTCCAAAAGATGCGGTTGGATACTTCCATATGGATTAGGTAGATGAAGGAGAGGGGGAGGATTAGGGTTAGGGTTATTTGGCTGAAGATTTTCTTCCATGAGGTGATTATTTTGTAGCTCTCTTTGTAAATGCCAAAGAGGCCAAGAAGTTGCATGTCTTCTTGAACTCTGTCCATTGTTTTTGATAGGAGAAATGTTTGTTGAGTGAAGGGGAGAAGAGGAATGGGGAAGGACGGGGAGGAAACTAGTTTTCCAAGGGGTAATATATATAGTTTGATTTGGACTTTTGTTCACCAAACTACCCTTGGTTTATACTCTATAGTAGGAAAAAGAAACATTTTTTTGTCCCTAGTTCTTCTAAAAAATCTATATACATGAAGGGTGGTAAAAAAAAAACTATCATAGTTGTCCCCTTCACGATAAACTATTATTCGTGATGGCATTGTCCTTCGACTATGACCCTTATATATATATATATATATATATATATATATATAGAGATCAAGTCATCTTTTTTTTTTTTCTTTACGTGTTCACTCTCCTTTGACGACGACCCGGCGATAGTTTGGTCATCTGACCAACCGTCAGTTTATACTTTTAAAGACGGACAACATATAAGCGTCATTAAAAGTATAGGCAGCGGTTATATGATCAAACCGTCGCCGAATCCGTCATGCTAAAAAGGTAAGCAGTGAAATAAAGATAAAGTAAGTATGACTTGATTCTGACCATATATATATATATATATATATATATATATATATATATATATATATATATATATATATATATATATATATATATATGCAACTTATTTGCAACCTCGTCTTTATAATTACTAAAGTTTATATGGAACTTGATTCTACAATTCTATGTGTGAAAAAGGTGTTAAATACTCATTCTGTTTCAACATATAAGAGCAAACAAATATGTAAAATACAGAAGAAAATGTTACATATATATTAAGACGAAATTAGTATGGTACGTTTTTTAATCTTCTTCTTCTTTCTTCCTGATTAGGTAATGTAATATGCGTGATCAGCATCATTTTTGCATTAATTCAGTTGTTTAGATCAATTAAATGACTTACACATTTGTCAATACTGGCAAAATCATATGCACCAATTGCAATTTATTTAGGAAATATAAAGAAAAAGAAAATGAAGTAGAAATGATATATATATTCCTAGATTTAATTGATAAATGTAGGGTTTTACTAACAATAAAAAATTAGCAACTTTGTTAGTTCCGGCAAAAACTTGTCCATCTGGACCATCGGGTTGTTGTCTCTTGGGCGAAGTATATGAAGTGGTCATCAGTGTCACCTGCTGTAGCAGCCAGATGCGTGTATCTATGGTATGGTCTACAAATTACACTCATAAAACAAATGGTGAATACGAAGTATAATATAAGCAATCTATTTTTTCCACTAAAATAGTCCCATTTTAATTTTTTACAGACAAATTGCCAAACATTAAAACTTAAAATTTATGCAAATCATATAAGTTTTGAAAACAAAAAATAATGCAATTAAGTATTTTTTTTATGGAGTTTACAATAGATATGGATGTATAAATTAAAATTCAATATTTTTCATAATTTTTTATTTAAAAATTAATTTTAGAAAAACCAAATGAAATTCTGTGTTTATTTTTTGTGTGTAAACAGATGGAATATTTATTATTACTTATTTGGAGTATATATTATTATAGTATTGGCCGTGTACTTAATCCAAAAAGGAATTTACTTGGCCTAGGGGTTGAGTTGAGAATGACATGCAGCCATGAAGCTGAATATATATTAAAATTATAAATAGACAGATAGGGACCAAAACCATATCAATTATATGGAGTAAATAATGCCCATGAAGCTTGTCTTGGACATGAAAGGTGAATAATGCCCATGCCCCTTGTCTTGGACATGAAAGGTATCTTCCAACAATGCAACTTCGGTTTATACTCCACAGCTTGCAAGACTTCATTGTTGTAAAGAATAATTATGGACACTATAAAGACAGATTGCAAGAATAAGGCTAAGACTGAACAAAGCACATCTATCCTACAATTAGGCAAGATCATTTAAAATCAATTTTGTATATTTTTGTAACTGCTGCAAATCTGTAACCGCTGCATAATTTTAGCTAAATTAATTTACATTGTCATAAATAGTTTTTCTTAACTGTGTATATAAATCAGCTCCTATTACATCAATAAAGTGTGGGAAGTTGTTCATTAAACTACGACAATCTTTAGTCTTTAACAGACACAGTCAAGCCAATTTTCAACTTATCCTACATTTCTCTCCCTAATATATTTTTCATCTCCTCTTGCTTTATCTCTAAATATTTTAGGTCAAAGGGTGAAACAACTCGAATCAAATCTCAAATCCGAATCAAATTAAATTTATCCAAATAAGGCACGACTCACCCAAAAAATCATGACTTGAAGGTACTATTGGTAGTAACTGTTAGAATTTGAGCCTAAATTATTGTGGGTGTCATTAATTATTTGTTATGATTCCATACATCAATGTGTTCCATTCCATGAGTAGATTAAATCAAGTATTTGGAAGCTCAAATTTATGGAGTAATGAATGAGAAATTAACTCCTAAAGTCACCACTTGAATATGATAATAATGGTTGTGAGAACAAAAGTCCCACATCATCTAAAAATTAAACATTGAGTTATATATATAGCTCTTGGGTTTGGGTCCCAAGGGGCACCCTACTTTTATGGAACGGAGAGGACCTAGCCAAGGCTTGGTTTGAACCTCCACGCGCACCGACAGGCCGGGCTCAAGGCTTGTGGGTCTGGGTCATTGTATATTTCTTTTGGACAAAATTTATTTAAAATTTTGTTTTGTATAGTTTCAATTTTATTTATTATTATCAATGTTCAAAACTGTGTCGTTTTGCGCTAAGGAGCAGCACCGTTTAGCGCCGCAATGCTAAACCTTCTGCAGATTCTGCAGATTTTAGTGCCACAACGCTAAAAAACAAAGTCGTGGCGCTGTCAACATTTTAATTTGCACGAATGGATGTGACTTTTCAGCCAAAACCATTCATTGATATCCCATACCTTTTCAATGGTGTCTCAAACCTTTTCAGGGGTTTGTACCCCATCTGAAGGGCTGCCAAAAACACCTATAAATAGAGTAGGTGGGTGACTATTTCTACATTCAAATCATCAAGTATTCAAGCATTGTAAAGTCATTTATAGTGTTCTTCATTTCATAGTTCATTTGCGAGAGAGTTTGAAGCATTCTTTTGGTTCGGTGTGTGTGTTATTTGTAGTGCTGCTATAACACACGGTGTCATTGTATCCTGGGAGACAAGTGCCATTGACTCTAAGTACCAATAAGGAGGACATAATTGTTTTAAGGACATAGTACATAGTAATCTAGTATATATATATATATATATATATATATATATATATATATATATAGTTTATTCCTTCTTGAATTTTATATTTTCACTAACAATCTTAAGACAATTATTATAATACCCCGAATTTTATGAAATGAAACTATTCAATTTTCTTATAATTATTATTCTATTTAGTAAATGGTTAAATTGATAAAAGGTAACAGTTAAGGGTGATATGTGAAAATTTTACAAAGTAAGCAAGTTGTCATAAAATATTCGTTAGGTCGGAGAATATTCTTTTTGTCGAGAAATATCCGTACGACGACACAATCATTGGTGGACCTCATAACGGAATAAATGTCGGATTTAGAAAGCAACAGAAATAACTTTTTATAAAAATAACAGCAAGACTTTTACCGTTAAACTGTTAAAATACCCGGTGATAAAAATACAATGATTTAATTGGTTGCACAAAGAAGACACCAGTATTGCACAATATCTCTAAATTATTGATGCTTACGTAAGAAGTCACTTAGTTTTATTCAATTATTGTCACAGTATCATCTGTACAATATTTTATATTATTAAATTAATAATTGAGACGACAAAATTATTCATATTATTATTTGCATTATTGACAATGTCTAGAAAGTTCTGTCGATGAAAGGGGTTTGGTCACCTAATTGCACGCCAATAAGGAGAAGTCCTTATCAGAAAGACCCATCATTCCTAGGAATGAATTGGTTGTTAATACTATGAGTTATATTAATGATGAAAAAATGTTATAAAAAATATATTTAATGAAGCCAAGTGAATTGAGATAAATAGAGGGAGTTTTATGAAGTATTTTTTGTAAATTTGGCTTATTATATGGATCCTCACTTACCCATTTTTCAAAATCGTCGGTAGAAAGTTATCTCAGTTTTGTTTTATTAATTATATATATAAGTTATATATATATATAAATATATATATATATAAGTTTTGTTTTTTTATATAAAATAGAATATATTATATTTTATTATACTGCATAGTGTTGCATAGTACTGCATAGTGTTGCATAGTACCACATAGTGTTTGCATATTACTGCATAGTGTTGCATAATGCAACATAGTAAAATCAATTTTTTTAAAAGTTCGTCCGTGAATTCGTTCACCCGTGATTTTCCCCCCACTGTTCACCAGTGATTATTTCAAATAGAATACTGTCATTCTCCTATAAATAGGATGCTTAGTTTAGAAATAAAAATCACACTACACCAAAAATGGCCACTAGTGAAGGACAAATCCTTCACTAGAGGCCCTATATCTCTCACAAGTGATTTATTACGAAGAAATATTTTCTTCACATGAGTGCTCGCATTAGACCTCCTCATGATTGGGTATCCTTAAGCTAAGTAGTAACTAAATATTTTTGTGAAGGATATATTGTGAATAACTTATTCCTTCACAAATTGTATTTAGTAATGGAATATTGTTATTTAGTGAAAGATTAGTTTCCTTCACAAATAATATTTTAAGGACTATTGAAATTAGTGAATAACTTGATTCTCTCACAAATAATATATTGTGAAGAACAAATTTATTTAATGAGAGAATATTTTCCTTCACTAATTATAAATTGAGAATCTTTTTTCAAATTAGTGAGAGAAAAATTCCTTCACAAATTATAAATTTGTAAATAAAAAATTAATTGCTAAATAATCAAAATTCATTGAAAATTATAATTGATTTCATATTTATAATTATTATTAATCTCTATAAAAAATATAAAATTTATTTTTTAAGTAAATACAAATATTGTCATACTTGTTTCAAACTAATTGATAAGCTAATGCATAAAGAGCTAATAAAATCAATATTTCACATATAAATAGATAATACTCGAGTCACAATAACTACAAAATTTGTTATTGTATCTTGGTCTCCCAAGGACCATAGTACCTACAAAATTTATTAACTAACATAAGAAAAGCGAAAGAATAACAACGAACTAGAAGAAAAAAAAAAATTATACGCCATCATCATTTTCTTGAAAGAAATCAAGGTTGGGCTTATAAACTTCATGTTGCAAGAGTAAAGCCCACATCAATGACGATTCAAAAGCAGACCAATGACTGAGTGGTGCCCTGTGATCTGCACCTTTCAAAGTATCTTTGAAGTATTTGTCATAATCTTTCTCGGTGGAGGGTTTTACGGATCTACGGTGAGTGGCTCACTAAATGGAATCACCTCTTAACTGCAACAAAAGTGAGGATTCACATCGAGGTACTAAAGTCTACACGACCACTTCAGGACTTCTATAATATTCATAGCTAAGAGCTTTTTAGCTTCAAGCAATGGAATTAAAAATTACGCACAACTTTGCAATTTTAACCACTCGGTTAATCTTATCAAAGATGTGGCGCTTCATCATGCTTTGGTTCATAACTCGAGAGAACTTAAATAGAATAACAACCTCAAATGTCTTATGCATGAGCATTTTCACTTTCCAAAGCAACACATATTAGAGCAACCCAAAACAGTAACACATATGGGCATAAAGAACTGAAATGGAGATATAAATTTGAGTACATGTGGGTTTAGTGAAATGCTCCATAGAGGTTCGTGTACCCATGATTGTTTTTTTTAATTAAAATTAATTATTTTTTTAAAAAAACTAAAAAATAAAAAAATAAACCAGTAATGAATACATAAAATTTGAATACAGTATAGTCAAAATATAATTTTAGGATTTAATGACCGAGAAAAACTATTGAACTTTTGTCAAGCTATCAAAAAAAAACATACAACTATTTTCTTGCACCAAAAAATCATGAAATTTTAGAAACTATCAAAAATGACCAAAACTTGACCATATGAGCTTACTGTTGACTCAAATTTCAATCATTTTTGACAGTTTTTGAAAGTCCAATGGTTTTTTGAGCAAAAAAATAGTTCATATATTTTTTTTGATATCTTGGCAGGAGTTTAATGATTTTTCGATCATTATGTCAAAATTTTCATTTACCAAAGTCTTTGAACAAGAGCGAGAGAACTGTTGGAATTGAATTCATAAAAAGAACTAATCCTGAATGTTACAAATTGAAAGATTTAGTGGGGTAGTCATGAATAAAATAAAGTAATCAAGAAAATCACATCCTTCAAATTCCTAAAATTTTCCTCTTTACATCTCTTCCTTGAACCAAATAGATCAAACTTCCACAATGTTGAATGAAGAATTCTTGATCAAATGTTATTACTCGAGGAGTTGCTTTCGTATGGTAGAGGACTTGACGATGTTGATAAGTGCCACTAGTGGGTACAATTTTGAATCTCTTGAGAGGCACTTGAGGATAGGGTGCTTCTTGCACCTACTTGGGAATAAATTGTATTTTTCCAAAGAGATATTTCATAGATGTTCCAAGACCCAGTAAATGGTAATACTGAAGCGAAAGTTGTAAAAATGAGACCATAAACAACAATATGAACAGATTACAAATTCAGACAAAAAATATCTACAGAAACTATGACAAAGATATCAAATGTATTCAAGCAAATTAATTAGTCAGAGTATATTTTAGCATGCAAGGCAACAATCACTTAGAGAACCCATTCAATGAACATACTTTCATTCTCTAAAATAAATCACTTAGAAAGACTAAAATAATTATTACCATTTGAAGCATCGAAATCAAGAAGGCCAGCTTCAGCAACTGCCCAAATGAGAATGTTTGAGGACTTGATATCACTGTGAATCACATGTGGAAAAGCATAACCGTGCAAATATTCAATCCCTCGAGTCATGCTTATGCAATGAATGGTGACCCTCTTAACCCAATCTAATTGCTCTTTTATGTTCTTGTTCTTTCCATGAAGGTGCTGATGCAATGATCCATTGGCCATATACTCGTAAACCAAAAGCCTCTCCTCGCCTTCTTCATAATAGCCAAACAGATTGAGCAAATGAGCATGGTTTAATCTCGAGAGAAGATCTAGTTCAGTGTTGAACTCTTTCGAATTCTTCTTCATGTCAGCAGACATAATCACCCGTTTAACTGCAACTATTGTTCCATCCTTTAATACCCCTTTGAAGACACACGAAAAACTTCCCTTTCCCACTTATGATTCTTCTTTAAACCCGCGAATGGCGTTTTCAAGCTCCTCATAAGTAAACAACTGAGCTCTTCTAATCTTGAACTCTTCCAAATCAGGCTGGACTTTCCCATAATCTTTTTGTGAAGAAATTTGCCATTATTTTTCTTGGTTTCAATACTTTTCTTTGAGCATCGACGGTTCCTTAACTTGTATTGAACATATAAAATTGCGATCGAAAGATCTGATACTTGACAACAAAATAATAAACATAACCTCTCTGCAATTATAATGATAATATTGAAGTGACCAATACTTTTTGTCCTTCTTTTCGATTAGTAGGATTGACATCGAGAACAACTTAGAGAGGCATTTATCGACACACACAACCGAAAAATTGTACCCACATTGTGTCATCCGATATTGAAGTGCATATAGATTTACGATATATTTCAATGGAGGACAAGCTCTTCGCATGCGATATAGGCAAATCCGATAGCAGACTTGCGGTACGCATTTCCATTATTAAACTCATAGAAACCAAGCACACAAGGATTAGGCTTGCAGAGTCCGGGGAAAATAGCTAAAGGGAGGCGTGAGGGAAGTCCGAACACCAACAAACAATCAGTCATAAAGATTTCTCGGCCAAGAACCCCACAAGTGAAGTAATCCCCAAAGGTGATATCATAAAGCCTAACTCTCTTTAGGAGCGGAGTACTCCTAAGATAGCCCCAACATACCACCTCATACGATTATAGCTCTTAACTCCACAAGCATAGAACTTTCCACCCACAACCGACAAAGATTGGATCACTTGAGTCAGATCTACATTAAGTTCAACCAAATTCACATAAGATATTTCCTCTTACGGGCTTAAACTTGTTCCCCAACAAAATGCTCGAGAATTCACCCCCTCCAAAATCCCACAAACATGATACCCACCAGCAACAATCTTCTGAAACCTCATCCCTTTCGGGATTAAGCTAATCACTCTGCTGCTAGTCTCATCACCCCAACAAAACACACTCATATTCTGCAAAAACAACCCACAGTTTGGTTGGAATGATATCGTGTATCAATTTAACAACTAACAAGCTAAGACGGCTTAATTGGGCCGATGAATCCAAATAAACAAACAGAAAAGAGAGAAAATAAATTCAATGAAAAATTGAAGCTCTTGGAAAACATAAAATTGGCAAAAGGGGCAAAATTAATTCTTTGCTGAACAAAAAATTTCAGAATGAAAAGAAACACTCTACATTAATTCTTTGCAGGTTCAGAGCAAAGCAAACCTTTTTTGCTTCCAGTATGTAACTAGATATAACTAATATTTGATTTCATATATATCGGGGGAGAGAGAACCTCCAGAGATCGTCGAGGAGTTCTTGAGGAGGGAGATCATCGTTCTTCAATGGAGCGCTTGAAAGATGGTTAGAGCTCTCTGTTCACCGTTCAATTTAGGGTTTGATTTTTAAAGATCTAGGGCTTGAAGTTATAGCCAAAAAAGGGAAAGAGGAAGCTAAGCTAAGATATGGATTTCGGTAGAAGACCTCGGCAGAATTTTCTAATAAATACAAAACAATAAAATAATTGCAGCCAATAAAACCCACAAATTATAATACTAAAATAAATTACTTCTACAAAATAGTGACTAGTTATCTCTCTCTTGCAAAAAAACCTTTTTTTAATGACATATTGTAAAGGAAAAATATTTCATTAATATTAAATTTATCTCCATAAATTTTAATAAAAAAAAGCATTAGATATTATTTACTATTTCAATTTTGCGAAAGAAAATACTAATTTGGAAAACATATTTTTTTTATAATAATAACTTTTCGTTACTAATTTTTTTCTCTCAATATTCTCTCCCTAAATTGTTTTAATATGAAGAAATTAATTTCTTCGTAAATTTTCCTTCACAATAACCCCATATTCTTGTGTAGTGAACTTTGCGAAAGAAAAAATACAGTTTGTGAAGGACATTTCTTTCACTAATAACTATATTGTCACTATAATTTTTTCCTTCACTATTCCTTCGCTAGAAAACAACTCATGTGAGGGAATGAATTCCCTCACAAAATTTCCTTCACTACATCCCTAATTTCTTGTAGTGTCACACCAGGATCAGAGAATTCTTCTTCTATAATATTGAGCGTATTTCTTTTGAGTTTAAGAAAGATTTGAGTGTAGAAAATAGTGCAAGTTTTCTTCAAGAATATCTTCGCTATACCAGTCTATACTAGTAAGAAATACTCTCCTTTTAAGGTAAGGGGTATTATTTATTTCATATTCGCTTACGATATTATTTTTCGTATTCGTAAGAAATTTTATTTTCGTTCAATATTCGTAAGGAATATTATTTTCGTTCAATATTTTTAAGGAATATTATCTTCGTTCAATATTCGTAAGGAATATTATTTTCGTTCAAAAGTCGTAAGGGATATTATTTTTGTTCAATATTCGTAAGAAATAATATTTTCTTCCATGCTCTGTAGTATGTAAGTAATATTATTTCGTTTTATATTCCTAATTCTACACTTATGTTGATAAGTATTACTTCTATACTCCTTGAAATTAGTAGAATATCCTTGAAATTTGTGTTTCATCTAGTATCTTTTCACGAAAATATTTTTCTGAACATTCTTGTTAAATTTTAATCTTTTCATACTGGGGTACTATTCACGGGGTACTATTCACGAAGTACTATTCACTGGGTACTATTCACCCAGGGTACTATTCACGACAAAAATTGATTTTTTTTCTGTCCAAATTATTTTTGATACATGAATAGTATTCTTAAATATTACTCCAAAAAGAAGTTATCATGTTGACAATTTTGGACATTCTTAAACTCTGGATAAATTGAATTATAAATCTTTAAAATTTATCATTGCTCTCACATAATTGAATTCTTATATCATTGTCATCATCCTCATTTTTATATTGTGATGAAAGTCATCTTTGGCCCATAGTGCATAGATGGACTGTTGATTGGTATGATTATGACCAGGAATTATGTATCGGTATAATCATGACCTGTAATGTTACAAAATATGTGGTAAAAGTCCTCATTGGCCCATAGTGAATTGATGGACTGTTGTTTGGTATGATCATGACCACTAGTGATAATAACAAATATCCTTAGGCCGTAGTGCATGGATAATTCATGGATGTGATAATAACGAATATCATTGGCCCGTAGTGCATGGATAATTTGTGGATATGATAATAACGAATATCATTGGCCCTTAGTGCATGGATAATTCATGGATGTAATACTAACGATTATACTTGGCCCGTAGTGCATGGATAATTCAGTGATGTGGATTATTTATTTTATAGACAAATGATGTGGTAAAAATCCTCTTTGGCTTACGTGCAAAGATGGACTAATGTGACAGACAAATGATGTGGTAAAAATCCTCTTTGGCTTACTTGCAAAGATGGATTGTTGATTATTAGTTTTACAGTTGTATATCTTTGGCTTAGGGTTAAATACTTTCTAGGTCACTGTACTTTATGTTAACTTACAAATGGGTCACTAAACTTTTTTTTTCTATAGTCAACTCATTGTACTCGACTTTTCTAACACAAAGTTAAAAAAATCGTTAAATACTTTGACTTTAACGGAAAAAGACAGTTAAGTTACTGAGTTATCCAAAAAAAAACTGATGTGGCATCCTTGTGTGACGTGACAGTGATTATGTAGATTTGGAGAAATTTTTTTATGAAGAAAATGAAAAAAAAATATTTTAAAGTATACTATAAATTTAAAAAGTGTGCCAAAAAAACAAGAAAATAAATAAAAAAATATATTTAATTATTTTTATAATTAATATCAAATAAAATTTTATTTATAATTAAGCCATTTATAAAATAAAAAATCCAAAAATATGTTAATTAAAATTAAGGGAATGTGAAATATATTTACGGGGAAATAAAAGAAAATTATAATAAAATCGAAAAATTTAGCAAAAAATACATGGTAGAAATTAAAAAATAAAAAGAGTTCTTTAGTTATTTTTGTAATTAATAGAAAATGTTTTTTATATAATTAATAACAAATATAATTGAGGAAATTATAAAAATTAAAAATTAAAAAAATCAAATTTACATTAAAATTATAATTGATTCAATTTGGTGATAATTTTTTTCTTTTCTAACTAGGATAAATAAATTTGTACTTTTACATGCAAATAATTTTTATCAAATAATTTTTATTTTAATTTTATCAAATAATTTTTATTATAATTTTAATTTTATCAAATAATTTTTATTTTAAAATTATATAAAATTTAAATTTTATAATTTAATTAAATTTAAGAAATAATTATTTTTATTAAAAAAGAGCAGGAAAAAAAACCAAAATCCTCTCACTCTCTCCTCCTCTGCTCCAGACATCAGATTCAGATAAAGATGAGTTGAGAAGCCAATTGGATTCATTGAGAAAGGAGTTAACTAATAAAGAATCACGATATCCAAGTCAAACAACAGTCGAGCAAGATCCCAAAATGTCAAACTACCATGGGAGCAAGTTGCTTGATTTGGATATAGATGTGAAAATCATTGGTTGGGACGCCATGATCCGATTACAATCCACTAAAAAAACCACCCTGCAGCAAGATTGATGGCGGCTTTGAAAGAGCTGGACCTAGATATTCATCACGCAAGCGTATCTGTTGTGACGGCCCCAAAATAGCTCCACACGACATATTTTGAGTCGCCAGATATCACACTATAGAAATCAAATACAAACTTTATTTATACAACTGTTGAACTGTCGTGCAGAGTATGACAACACATAAGCTGTGAGTTTTAATACAAATATTGTCTCTTAGACAGTATCCAAACTCAAATTATTACAATGCCATATAAAATACAGCAGCAAATATTTTAAGACCGCAAAGAAGAGCGAGAAGATTATTATCTTGTTCGTTCTAATGAGGTACACTTTTGACGCTTTCAAAGTCGGGTTCACCTCACCCTATTCGGTTCACCAAAATCAACGGTTAAAATGACATATAAAATACGACACACGCATCTTAGGACCTCAATACAATTGTATATTGCATGTCATGCCGTTTTATAATGTATTGAGAAACTTCGACAGTCTCGGACCATCACACTATTCCCCTGTTATCCCCACTCAACCCAGCTACACTCTTATTACCTGAAAGGAATTGTGAAACAAAAGGGTGAGCATAAATAGCCCAGTAAGAATATTATGGCTAAAGATAATTAAATTATCAATAGCCTTCGTCAATAATAAAATCAGAGATTTAGAACATATGGTAGATGATAAAACTTTTCAACCATAGTTACAGCGGAACAAGCAATCTATTAGAAGAGTCAAATAGACCATACAGTCTATTATCTTCTCTATGTTAAAAGTCCACCAACCATGTTTTATCCTTGTAACATCAATCAACAATTCATGTCCACAATTATGTGAATAACACATAATCATGATTGTGATTCTAAATTCCTCTTCGCACCTAGGACGAAGATAATTTTCATCACCTGTCTTTACCTGAAACATCAAAGATCACGGTTATACCAAATCACAGTTCCTGTTCATAATCATACAAATAAATTCATCTTTGCACTATGGGCCAAAGATATTCATTAACAGTTCATCTTTACACTACAGGCCAAAGACATGCAACTGTATTTTTAGAAGAGTCAAGTAGAGCATGATATCTACTATCTCCTACGAATTAAAAGGTTATTATCAATATTTTATCACTGAGACTCAGCTTAATAAATAATCCACATAATCGAATCATTCTTGCACTACGGTTAAGAATATTCATTAGTATCACGACCACGAATTATCCATGTACTACGGGTCAAGGATATTCGTGTCTTCACCAATGGTCATGATTATACCTAATAATCCCTGGTCATAATCATACTAACAACTGTCCATCAATGCACTACGGGCCAATGAGGACTTTTACCACATCCTTTGTAACACTACGGGTCATGATTATACCGAATGATCCTTGGTTATAATCATACCAATCAACAGTCAATCTATGCACGTAAGCCTAAGATGACTTTCATTCCAATATAAGCATAAGGATGATGACAATGATATAAGCATTCATCAAACGAAATCAAGGATAAATATTAAAGACTTTAAATTTATCCAGAGTTTAAAAATATCCAAATTGTCAACATGATACTGCTTTGTGGAGTAAAATTTAAGAATAATATTCACGTATCAAAAATAATTTTGGTCAAAAAAAGAAATTATTTTTTGTCGTGAATAGTAACCGAGTGAATAGTACCCCGGCACGAAAAGTGCCCCGAATACCCGAGTGAATAATACTAGAGTGAATAGTAATCGGGTGAATAGTAACCCGTGAATTGTAACTCGTGAATAGTACTCTGGCACGAAAAGTGTCCCAAATACCCGAGTGAATAATATTATAGTGAATAGTAACCGGGTGAATAGTAACCCGTGTGAAAATATTGATATTTAATAAGAAAGTTCAGATCAATATTTCAATAAAATGATACTGGATGAAGAGCAAAACTCAAGGATATTCCACTAATAGTAATACTTACCATAGTAAGTTTAGATTTAAAAATATGAAAAGAAATAACATACGAAACTGCAAATGGATTTTTACCCATCATACGGTATGTAATCCGCGTAGACAGGTTATTCCGACATATTAAAGGATGAATACAAAAAAATAGTATTTCTTATGAATACAAAAGAAATAATACCCCTTATGAATACAAAAAAATAATATCCCTTACCAAATGAAAATAGCATCCCTTACCTTAGTAATACAAAAGAAATAACATCCCTTACCTTAGTAAAAGACTGGATACTGCAATAGTGAAGTAGCAGAATACTCTTCTTCTTTCTCTCTATAGTTTCTCTCTCTATAGCTTCTCTTGTGAATCTCAGTGAATTGGTGGGAATGAAAGAAGAATTAAGCTTCTATTTATAGGAGAAATGACTAAATAGTAACTAATTCACGAACGGTCCAGATTGATTTACTATTAACACGGACGGTCCAGATTGATTACTATTAAAACCACAACCGACTGTCCAGATTGATTTACTTTTAAAACCACCACCGACGGTCCAGATTGATTACTTTTAAAACAACCACCGACGGTCCAGATTGATTTACTTTTAAAACCACCACCACAGGTCCAAATTGATTTACTATTAAAACCACTACCGACGGTCTAGATTGATTTACTATTAAAACCACCATCAATTGTCCAGATTGATTAATTATTAAAACCACCATCAATGGTCCAGATTGATTAACTATTAAAACCACCATTAATGGTCCATATTGGTTTACTATTAAAACCACCACCAATGGTCCAGATTGATTTAACTTATTAGGCTTTAGTACCCCTAAAGTTTTCCAAGTTTACATTATTCTCCTCTAACTTTTGTAATTCACTTATCTTCAATAAACACATTCTTAATACTTCAACATTTATTCATCATTAATATTATAACTCACAATATTTAACAACCAGATCATTCCCAGGAAAGAGGGGGTTTCCGATAAGGATTTCTCCCTATTGGCGCGCAATTAGGTGACCAAACCTCTCATCGACAGAACTTTCTAGACATCATTAATATTGCAAATAATAATATGAATTATTTTGTCGTCCCAATTATTGATTTAATAATATAAAATATTATGCAGATGATACTGTGACAATAATTGTATCAAATAACGTGAGATACTATACAACAATTACTGTAGCAATAATTGAGTAAATTGAGTGGCTTCTTACGTAAGCATCAATAATCAATACCGTGTGCTACTATGCAACCACGCGTATTACTTTACTTTTACCACCGGGTAGTTCAACAGTTTAACGGTAAAACTTTCGCAGTTATTTTTATAAAAAGATATTTCAATCGTTTTCTATCTACGACAATACTTCCGTTGTGGGGTCCACCAATGATTGTGCCGTCGTACGAATATTCCCCGACACTAGTTTATATCAACTTGCTTACTTTGCAAAATTTTCAAATATCACCCTTAACTTTAACATTTTATTAATTTAACCATTTACTAGATATAATAATAATTATAAGAAAATTGAATACTTTCATTTCATAAAATTCGGGGTCTTACATCTGTTGTCACTGATTGAATGATTCAACAAGCTACGGTGAAGATGGTCAAACATGGAGGGAAAAGGGGGAAGGGGAACAGAGGAGAAGGAGAGAGAGAGAACAGTTTTTTTTATTTTTAATAAAAATGATTATTTCTTAAATTTTATTAAATTAAATTATAAATTTAAATTTTATATAATTTTAAAATAAAATTTATTTGATAAAATAAAAATTACAATAAAAATTATTTGATAAAATTAAAAATTATTTGCATGTAAAAGTACAAATTTATTTATCCCAGTTAGAAAAGAAAAAAAATATCACCAAATGACTCAATTTTAATTTTAATGTCCGAATTTGAAAAGATTTTTAATTTTAAAATATTTTTAATTTTATAATTTTCTCAATTATATTTGTTATTAATTATATAAAAATATTTTCTATTAATTACAAAAATAACTAAATAACTCCTTTTTTAAAATTTCTACCATGTATTTTTTTTGCTAAATTTTCCGATTTTATTATAATTTTCTTTCATTTCCCTAAATATATTTCACATTCCCTTTAATTTTAATTAGCATAATTTTGGATTTTTTAATTTTATAAATGGCTTAATTATAAATAAAATTTTATTTGATATTAATTACAAAAAAAATTAAATATATTTTTTATTTATTTTCTTATTTTTTGGCACACTTTTTAAATTTTTATTATACTTTAAAATGTTTTTTTTCATTTTCTTCATAAAAAATTTCCTCCAAATCCAAATAATTACTGCCACGTCACACAAGGACGCCACATCAGCTTTTTTTTAACAACTCAGCAGTTTAGCTATCTTTTTCCGTTAAAGTCAAAGTATTTAACGATTTTTTTAACTTTGTGTTAGAAAAATCGAGTACAGTGAGTTGACTGTAAGAAAAAAAAGTTCAGTGACCCATTTATAAGTTGACATAAAGTACAGTGACTTGGAAAGCATTTAACCCCTTTGGCTTACGTGCAAAGATGGACTGTTAATTATTGGTTTTACAGTTGTATGTCTTTGGCTCGTAGTGCAAAGATAGACTGTTGATTTACCTGATTATAAATATGAATTGTGAATTTAACTGTAATCTTTGGTGGTTCAGGAGAAGATAGGTGATGAGAGTTCTCTTTGTCTTGGGTACAACAAAGAACTGTTGATGAGTATTACAAGAATAAATTATTAATGATGGACTTTTAATTTGGAGGAGATAGTAGACATTATGTTCTACTTGACTCTTCTAATGGATTGTTGATTCCGCTGCAATTATGGTTGAAAACTTTTATCATCTACCATATGTTTTAAATATCTGATTTATTACTGATGAAGGCTATTTATAAATTAACTATCTTAGTCATAATATTCTTTACTGGGCTATTTGTGCTCACCCTTTTGCTTCACAATTCTTTTCGTATTATTAAGAGTGTAAATTTGGGTTGAAATGGGATATGATAGGAATCTTGTGATGGTCCGAGACTGTGGAAGTTTATGAATACATTATAAAACTGCATGACATACAATATATAATTGTATTGAGGACCTAAGATGGGTGTGTCGTATATTATACGTCGTTTAAAAATTGTTTTTGGTGAACAACAATAGGGTGATGAGAACCCAACTTTGGAAGCATCTAAAATGCATCCCATTAGAATGAGGAGGACATAAATATACTAAGAGCTTAAATGGTGTGTTTCAACTATCATACATGATGTCTGACCACATAAAAACTCATGTTATCATAAGATATGGTTGTACACATCCACTTGTTGACTATATCTATGAACGTTATTTATATAATCTTGGAGTATGGTTGAAATATAATTCTCAGTTTGAGACAATGAAGATAATTATATGGCAAGAAGATACCCACCATTGGAATGAACAAGATAGTAATCTTCTCGTTCTTCTTTGGAGTCTTTTGGATCAACCAAGGATAATGCTCAAGTCATATGATATCTATTATAACTTAGATGCATAGCTTCCTATGTATGATGGCTTCCTTAAGCGTTTTCCAAAGATTTTAATTCCTAAAACAGTTATCGACTGTACCTTTATGTAAAGTATCATCAATTTAGAGTGTGAGTATTGTTATTTCTATTGAAACTCACAGCTTATGTGTTGTCGTATTTTGCATGACAGTTCAACAGTTGTATAAATGAAGTTTGTAGAAGAATTCTGTACTGTGTATCTGGTGACTCAGAATGGGTTATGTATACCTATTTTGGGGGCTTCACAATTATCGTTTTGATTATTTCTATATATATATATATATATATATTTGAGATATTGTGACGCCCCCAAAATAGGTATACATCACGCATTCTGAGTCGCTAATACATGTTATAGAAACAAATACAACTTCAGTAATACAACTGTCGTGTAAAATACGACAACACATATACTGTGAGTTTGAATACAACTATTGTCTAATAGAGAGTATACAAACTCAAAAGGAGTCCTCATTACAATTATTGATACACTATTTTACAAAATAGTGAGGACTACTAAAACAACTATCTTGAATCATCACTCCATACCCCGGCTAGTTCCTGCTAAATTTTCTCATCTTGAGAAGAACAATAGAACAAAAAGGAAAAGAGTGAGCTCAACTAGCCCAGCAAATTATATTATGACTAAGATAATATACAAAAATTATCATTAGTCTTCAACAGGAAAAAATCTGATAAAATATAATGATAACAAGTTTTAGATCAACAACTGCAATGAAAATAACAATCCATTAGAAGAGTCAAGTAGAGAAAGAATTCTACTATCTTCTAAGATTTAAAAGTCCATCATCAATATTTTATCCCTGTAACATCAATCAATATACATCTTGAATCAAATATTCATCTTTGCACTATAGGCCAAAGATATTCATTTGTATCACCAAGTTGGTCATGTTCATCTCAAAACTGCTTCATCATCTGCACTACTACGCCAAAGATATTCATTAGTAATCATTCATCTTTGCACTACAGGCCAAAGATATTCAGTAATATCATCATTTTAGGACTGAGGATGATGAAAAAATATCTTAAAGAAAATGAATCCAGCGAAACAAAAGGACAAATATTAGGGATTCGTATTACAGTTTATCCAAGTTCAATAATACTCCATAATAACCAATTGTGAAGAAGATAGTAACCATAATAGACATCTTGGATAAAAAGAAGAAAATTTCATTTTTTTGGTGAATAGTGCCGTATACGTGAATAGTACCGTATACGTGAATAGTAATCCCGACACAAAAAGTTCCAAATTTGATAAAAAGTTCAGACCAATATTTTGGCATAATGATATTGAAAGAAATAATATCATATATGAAGAAAATAACATCCCTTACCATAAAATAACAGTATTTCTGATCGGAATATCGGATATAAAGCCGAATGAAGCTTGTACCGAACAACAACTCTCAAAGTATCTAAATACTCACAAAAATATGCTCGACGATATAGAGAGAAAGAAAACTTATTTCTGGTGTGATTTTCAATTTTAACCTAAGCGCTTATTTATAGGAAAATGCTAGAACGCCAAAGGAGACTAAAATAATAATATAATAATATTTCTTTTCTTTTCTTCTACACACCAACCATGGAAAAATCAAACCCAGTAATCTTGGAAAATTTTCAGCAGCCCACATGTTTTAAAAACAAAAGTGGGTCCCACCCATAATTTAGTAAAAATTATTTTATTTTCTGAAACTTCAGTAATTCATAAAAAATAGTCTGCTTATCAAAAAAATATGAATTTTATATCCATTCCACATGAAATCGAATTCTCTACAACTTTGTAGCTTTGAGTTTTTCCAAATTCGAAACAGAAAATATCTGAAATCCACAAACGGATGATTTTTAATACCTCAATTCTGACAAAATACTGATAAAACTCTTCAGCATTAATTCCTTCAATTATATCCACATAAAAATAAATATATCCATCATTTATATCCACATAAAATAAATATTCCTTATCATATAAATAAATAATTAATTATTCACAAATAATATTACAAAATCACAATTATGACAACCAGGCCGTTCCTAGGAAAGAGGGGGCATTCCGATAAAGATTTCTCCTTACTGGCGCGCAATTAGGTGACCAAACCTCTCCTTGATAGAACTTTCTAGACATTGCCAATAATGCTATTTAATAATATTATTCCAAATAATATGAATTATTGATCCGATAATGGAGATATCATCAAGCAAAGGACAATTATCAACAACAATAATATAAAATATCAACGCAGCAATTATTGAATCAATAAAATAAAATATTGAATAAAGAATTATCGTAATAATTATTGAGTAGTGCCTTCTTCACGTAAGAATCAATAATTCAATAATACTGCATGCAATACCGAAAAGTGCATCGCAACCAACTACATGATTACTATATTTTAACCACCGTGTATTCCAACAATTTATTAATTTGAATAATTACGCCTTTTATTTATAAAACTCAAACTTTGTCGCTTTCTTCATCCGACATGCTTATCCGTTATGGGGCCCACAAATGGTCATATACGTAAGTCATTTAATATTCCCTACGCAGTAAAGAATATTCCACGACCAAACGAATATTCCCCAACAATGAATATTTTATAACCACTTGCTTATTTTGCAAAATTTGCACATTTCACCCATAACCAAAGCATTATATCAAATTAACACCTTATTATTCACAATAATAAATAGAGGAAATTCAATTTTATTTATAATAAGTTGGGGTCTTACAGATATGGCTACTAATACTTTATCTATAGCGGTTCTTCTTCTTCTACTCCTTCTATACCGAAAGTTCATGTGAATCATCGTGAAAAAATAGAAAAGTTTAATGGAGCAGAGTTTAAAAGATGTTTTATCTCACTACTCTAAACTTGGCAATGTTTCTTCATGAAGACCCCCTAGTGCTTAGTGAGAATGAAACGGACATGCAAATGGTTGTTGCTGTTGATACATGGAAACATGCTGACTTTCTATGTCGAAATTATATATCCTTAATGGAGTGGACAACACATTATATAATGTGTATAGTTCTTTCAAAACTGCAAGAGAATTATGGGATTCCTTGGATAAAAAATATATAACTGAAGATGTTAGCACGAAGAAATTCGTAGTTGACAGGTTTTTGGAGTATAAGATGGTGGATTCCAAGGCTGTCATTAACCAAGTTCAAGAAATATAGGTAATCCTTCATGAAATACATGTAGAAGGTATGTCCTTGAGTGAGTCTTTCGAAGTTGCTGCTATTATTGAAAAATTACCGCCAATGTGGAAAGATTTTAGGAATGATCTCAAGCATAAATGCAAAGAGATGAAACTTGAAGACTTAATTGTAAGATTAAGGATAGAAGAGGACAACCGTGCTTCTGAAAAGAATGCATAAAGGACTTTTATGGAACATAAAGCTAACGTGGTGGAACAAGGTCCGAAGTATAAAAAGAGGAAGTACTCCGGCAATGGGCCTCAACAAGGAATGAATAAAAAATTCCAAGGTAAATGCTACATTTGTGAAAAGCCCGGGCATAGGGCAAAGGATTGTCGTAAACACAAAGACCAAAACAAGAAGTCTGCAAAAGCCAATGTAACGGAAGTGGATGGTCTTCTTCAAGATGCTTTTGAAATGAACCTTTCAGCAGTTGTCTTAGAAATAAACATGGTTGAGAATCCCTGGGAATGGTGGGTAGATACTAGAGCAACTCGCCATATATGTTTTGACAAGAAGATGTTCTCCACATATCAAGAAATTGAGAATGGAGAACAACTATACATAGGGAATTCTTCCTTATCCAAGATTGTTGGACAAGGAAAAGTTGTTCTAAAGATGACTTCTAGAAAGGAACTCACCCTCAACAACGTGCTTTATGTGCCTAATATTAGAAAGAATTTAGTGTCAAGATCCCTTCTTAGTCAAAATAGATTTAAGTTGGTTTTTTGTATCGGACAAATTCGTCCTAACTGAAAATGGGATGTATGTGGGGAAGGGATATATGAGCAATGGACTCTTCAAGATGAATGTAATGACTGTTATACATTCCAATATTAATAAAATTACATCTTCTGCTTATATGATTGAATCATCTAATTTATGGCATGGTAGATTAGGACATGTTAATTATAATACTATACGCAGATTAATTGATATGGAATGTTTGCCAAAATGTGAGATTAACTCAAATCATAAATGTGAAGTTTGCGTTGAGGCAAAACTTAAGAAATCGTCTTTTAAATCAATTTAAAGAAGAACATTGTGACGCCCCCAAAATAAGTATACATCACCCATCTTGAGTCGCCAAATACATGGTACAAAATTCAAATTCAACTTAATAATACAACTCTCGTGTAAAATACGACAAAACATAAACTGAGAGTTTTAATACGAATATTGTCTTCTAGACAATATTCAACTCAAATGGAGTCCTCAATATATTTATTATCACATTATTTTATATAATAGTGAGGACTACTAATGCTATCATCTAGATAGATTACTACTGTTCCTGAATTAGTCCCATTTACGCTCATTTCTCAAGAAACAATGAAAGCAAAAGGGTGAGCTCAACTAGTCCGATAAGAAATATTATGACTAAGATAATGCGAATAATTTCTCGTTAGCCTTGAAGCAAGTGTTAAACCGATAAAACATAACAAACATCAAGTTTAAGCGTAAGCGGAACAAGCAATCCATTAGAAGAGTCAAGTATAGCATAAAATCTACTATCTTCTATGATTCAAAGGTTTTTCATCACTTTTATCGCCGAGACTCGACAATAAATAATCCACATCATCGAATCACCCCCTGACTACTACCAAGAATATTCTTTAGTATCACGACCACAAATTATCCATGCCTTTACGAGCCAAGGATATTCGTATTCATCAATGGTCATGATCATGCCAACAATCATCCATCAATGCACTACGGGCCAATGAGGACTTTTACCACATCATTTGTAACATTACGGTCATGATTATACCGAATAATCTTTGGTCATAATCATACCAATTCCATCTATGCACTACATGCCACGAATGTCTTTCAACATAATATAAACATGAGGATGATGACAATGATATAAGAATTCAATAAAACAAGTTCAAGGATAAATTTTTAAAGATTTATAATTTAATTTATCCAGAATTCAATATTGTCCAAATTGTCAACATGATACTGCTTTGTGGAGTAAAATTCAAGAATGATAATGTATCAAAAATGATTTGGACCGAAAAGAAATCAATTTTTGTTATGAATAGTACTCCGGATGAATAATATCCGAGTGAATAGTACCCCATGAATAGTACTTCGGGAATAGTACTCCGTGAATAGTACTTTGTAAATAGTACTCGTGAATAGTATTTTGTGAATAGTACCTGTGAATAGTACTTTTGTGAATAGTACTGTATAAATGGATAGTACTCATGGATGATTATCTCTAAGATGAAAAAAAAACTTCAAATTTAACAAGAATGTGCAGAAAATATCCTTGTGAAGTAATACTAGATGAAGCACAAATTTTAAGGATATTTTACTAATTTCACGGAATATAGAAGCAATACTTTAACCGAATGATGGTATAATCAGGAATACAAGACGAAATAATATTACTCACATACTACAGAGTATGGAAGAAAATATTATTCCTATGAATACTGAACAAAATAATATCCCTTACCTCTAAAAAAGACTGGATATTGGAATAGTGAGGTAGCAGACTTCTCTTCTACTTTCTCTCTATAGCTTCTCTCTCTATAATTGCTCTTGTGAGTCTTAGTGAATTGGTGAGAATGAAAGAGAGGTTTGGTCACCTAATTGCACGCCAATAGGGAGAAATCCTTATTGGAAAGCCTCCTCTTTCCTGGGAACGATCTGGTTGTTAATATTGCGAGTTATAATAATATGAATAAACGTTGTTAAAAATATTGGGGGGATTTTTATGAAGTATTTGTTGGACCCCCATTTACCCATTTTTTAAAATAATCGGTAGAAAAGTTTTCATTATTATTTTTATAATAAAGGTGGGACGCACATGTGGGGCCCACATATGACTTTGGAAATCTGAATTTGGCAGGGGGGAAAGGTTACGGGAAAGGAAAGGAGTTATATTATAATATATATATATATAAATATTTTATAAGTTTTGTTTTATTTGATTTAAAATAGAATATATTATATTTTATTTAAAGTTTTTATTTTATTAGAATATTTTATTGCATTGTAATGCACAATAAAAATCAAAATTCAGAAACTTTTCGCCGGTTGAGCGCCCGTGCATTCTTCATTGTGCAGTCCGTGATTTCTAAATTCAAATAATATCATTTCCATTCTCCTATAAATAGGATGCTTAGTTAGAATTGAAAATCACACCAGAATCAGAAAATTCTTCTTCTATAATATTGAGCATATTTCTTTCGAGTTTTAGAAAGTTTTGAGCGTAGAAAATAGTAAAAGTTTTCTTCAAGAATATCACTGCTATACCAGTTGGAATACTCTTCTTTTCAAGGTAAGAGATGTTATTTTTATTCAATATTCATATAAAATAATATCTTCTTCTATACTCTGTAGTATATAAGTAATATTATTTCGTTTCAGATTTCGAATTTTATACTCATTTTGTTAAGTTTTGGCTTCTATACTCCATGAAATTAGTAGAATATCCTTGATATTTGCGCTTCATCCAGTATCTTTTCATGAAAATATTATTCTGAGCATTCTTGATTAGTTTTAACTTTTTCATGCCGGGGTACTATTCACGGGGTTACTATTCTTGAAGTTACTATTCATGGGTACTATTCACTCAGTTACTATTCACCTGGGGTACTATTCATGACAAAAATTGATTCGTTTTAGGTCCAAATTATTTTTGGTACAATATTATTCTTAAATTTTACTCCACAAAGCAGTATCATGTTGACAATTTAGACGTTATTGATTTCTGGATAAATTAAATTATAAATCTTTAAAAATTTATCCTTGAACTTGTTTTATTGAATTCTTATATCATTGTTATCATCATCATGCTTATATTGTTATGAAAGTCATCTTTGACCCATAGTGCATAGATGGACTTGGTATGATTATGACCAAGGATTATTCGGTATAATCATGATCATAATGTTACAAATGATGTGGTAAAAGTTCTCATTGACCCGTAGTGCATTGATGGACAGTTGTTGGTATGATCATGACTATTGGTGAATACACGAATATCCTTGGCCCGTAGTGCATGGATAATTCGTGGTCGTGATACTAAAGAATATCCTTGGCCCGTAGTGCAGGGATGATTCGATGATGTGGATTATTTATTAAGCTGAGTCTCAGCAATAAAAGTGATGAAAAATCTTTTAAATCATAGAAGATAGTAGATTTTATACACTACTTGACTCTTCTAATAGATTGCTTGTTCCGCTGCAGTTAAACTGGATGTTTATTATATTTTATCAGTTTAACACTGTTGAAGGCTAACGATAATTTATTCTGCATTATCTTAGTCATAATATTTCTTACTGGGCTAGTTGAGCTCACCCTTTTTTTTCATTGTTCTCTTTAGGAAATGAGAATATAGCTGAGACTAGTCGGGGAACGGAGTGACGGTCCAGATGTTTGCATTAGTAGTCCTCGCTATTCTGTGAAATAGTGTGATAATAAATGTAATGATGAGTTATTTTGAGTTTGAATACTGTCTAGACAACAATATTTGTATGAAAACTCACAGCTCATGTTGTGTATTTAAGTTTGTATTTGTATTCTGTACCATGTATTTGGCGACTCAGAATGGGTGATGTATACCTATTTTGGGGGCGTCACATATACCTTTATTTTTAATTTAGTCATGCAAGTATTATTAATCTTGCACCATCTCCCCTAATAGTACATGCATGTGAATCAATAGTACACACATGTGAACAAATAGTTATAAGCATATGAACTAATAGCAATTAATTTTTCATTTATCCGATTAATTACCCGATTGGTCAATATAGCCTCCAGACATCCATTATTATCGAAATAGATGTCGATTTCCACTAACACTAATAATCCCAACATAATGGAAATATCAATTTCATCTTTAATCAACACGAACTTATTCATCATTAATTTTATAACTCACAATATTTAACAACCAGGTCGTTCCCAGGAAAGAGGGGGCTTTCCGATAAGGATTTCTCCTTATTGGCGCGCAATTAGGTGACCAAACCTTTCTTTGCCAGAACTTCTAGACATTGTCAATATTGCAAATAATAATATGAATAACTTTTTCGTCTCAGTTATTGATTTAATAATATAAAATATTATGCAGGTGATATTGTGACAATAATTGAATCAATAATATGAAAGATATTATGCAGCAATTACTGTAAGACCCCAACTTTTATGAATAAAGATTAATTTTTTCTCGAAATATATTTTTGAATATTATGGTGTGGATTTGATATAATGTTATAGTTGTGGGTATTATTTACAAATTTTGTAAGGTAAGCAACTGGTTATATAATATTTGATTGGTCGGGGAATATTCATTTTAACAGGGAATATTCGTCCGATGGCACAATCATTGGTGGAACCCATAACGAAAGTATTGTCGTAGTTAGAAAATGACAGAATTATCTTTTTATAAAAATAACGGCGAAAGTTTTACCGTTAAACTGTTGAACTACCCGATGGTAAAAGTACAAAGAATACGCTGGCATTAGTTGCATAGTAGCACTACGGTATTGATTATTGATGCTTACATGATAAGTCACTTTCGGTTATACTTAATTATTACTACAAAGAATTGTTTGCGATAATATCTTTCATATTATTGATTCAATAATTGTCACAGTATCATCTGCATAGTATTTAATATTATTAAATCAATAATTGAGACGACAAAGTTATTCATATTATTATTTAAAATATTGACAATGTCTAGAAAGTTCTGTCAAGGAGAGGTTTGGTCACCTAATTGCGCGTCAATAGGGAGAAATCCTTATCGAAAAGCCCCCTCTTTCTTGGGAATGATCTGGTTGTTAAATATTGTGAGTTAGAATATTAATGATAAATAAGTTTGTGTTGATTAAAGATGAAATTGATATTTCCATTATGTTGGAATTATTAGTGTTAGTGGAAATCGACATCTATTTCGATAATAATGGATGTCTGGAGGCTATATTGACCAATCGGGTAATTAATCGGATAAATGAGCAATTAATTGCTATTAATTCACATGCTTATAACTATTTGTTCACATGTGTGTACTATTGATTCACAAGATGTACTATTAGGGGAGGTGGTGCAGTTTGATAATACTTACAGGACTAAATTAAAAATGAAGAAAAAGATGAAGGTATTATACTGTAATATTTCGAGCTCCAAAGCGTGTAATTATCGAAACTATATTTTCCTATAAATAGAAGCTCATTCTTCCTTCATTCTCACCAATTCACTAAGACTCACAAGAGCATTTATAGAGAGAAGCTTTAGAGAGGAAGTAGAGAGAAAGTCCGCTACCTCACTATTCCAAAGATCCAATCTTCTTCGAGGGTAAGTGATATTATTTTGTTCAGTATTCATAGGAATAATATTTTCTTCCATACTCTGTAGTATGTGAGTAATATTATTTCGTCTCGTATTCCTGATTATACCATCATTCGGTTAAAGTATTGCTTCTATATTCCGTGAAATTAGTAAAATATCCTTGAAATTTGTGCTTCATCTAGTATCGCTTCACAAGGATATTTTCTGCACATTCTTGTTAAATTTTAAGTTTTTCATGCCGGAGTATTGTCCATGAGTATTATCCATTTATACGGTACTATTCACAAAAGTACTATTCACGGCTACTATTCACAAAGTATTATTCATAAAGTACTATTCACAGAGTACTATTCTCGAAGTACTATTCACGGGGTACTATTCACCCGGAGTACTATTCATAACAAAAATTGATTTCTTTTCATTCCAAATCATTTTTGATACATTATCATTCTTGAATTTTACTCCACAAAGCAGTATCATGTTGATAATTTGGACAATATAGAATTCTGGATAAATTAAATTATAAATCTTTAAAAGTTTATCCTTGAACTTGTTTTATTGAATTCTTATATCATTGTCATCATCCTCATGTTTATATTATGTTGAAAGACATTCGTGGCATGTAGTGCATAGATGGAATTGGTATGATTATGACCAGGGATTATTCGGTATAATCATGACCGTAATTTTACAAATGATGTGGTAAAAGTCCTCATTGGCCCGTAATGCATTGATGGACAGTTGTTGGCATGATCCCGACCATTGATGAGTACACGAATATCCTTGGCCATAGTGCAGGGGTGATTCGATGATGTGGATTATTTATTAAACTGAGTCTCATCGATAAAAGTGATGAAAAACCTTTTAAATCATAGAAAATAGTAGATTTTATGCTCTACTTGACTCTTCTAATGGATTGCTTGTTCACCGCAGCTTAAACTTGATGTTTGTTATATTTTATCAGTTTAACACTGTTGAAGGCTAACGATAAATTATTCTGCATTATCTTAGTCATAATATTTCTTATTAGGCTAGTTGAGCTCACCCTTTTGCTTTTTTGTACTCTTTAGGAAATGAGAACGTAGCTGGGACTAGTCGGGGAATGGAGTGACGGTCCAGATGATAGCATTAGTAGTCCTCACTATTCTATGAAATAGTGTGATAATAAATGTATTGAGGACTCCATTTGAGTAGAATACTGTCTAGAAGAAAATATTCGTATTAAAACTCTCAGTTTATGTTTTGTCGTATTTTACACGACAGTTGTATTATTAAGTTGTATTTGAATTTTGTACCATGCATTTGGCGACTCAAAATAGGTGATGTATACTTATTTTGGGGGCGTCACAGTTGGTATCAAAGACATATAAAAGAGCCCTGAGCCTTTATCTGGTGACTTCCAAGTCTTGGGATGCACCGAAGCCAGACTTTTCGTAGGGGACGCTGTGAGTAACGGTGGCAAGTTGATAGGTATCATTGTGAGGTGCTATCCAAGTCCTGGATGCGGGTCACAGTTGGTATCAAAGCTTAGGGATATGATCCCTGGCTGAGATATGAGACAAGAATTTGAAGGGGAGAGACGGAGAATTCCTTCGCTAGTATGACCTACTTAAGTTTATTTGGTATTTAATTGGTCGGTCAAAGTATAGGAATAATATGTGATATGTCAATTAACCCTTGTTTTGTGGTAGTATTTGAAAATGGCATCCGAAAATGTTGAGATAAGCAATGAAGCACATGAGACCGTTGAGTCACCAACGATCAATACCCAGGATAATGTCTACCAGGATGGCAATAATCCTCAGGAAAATAACAACGCTGACCAAATGATAAACAATGGGATGTTCAGAGGCTTTATGCAATTCATGCAACATCAGGCGAGAACGACTCCTGTTCAAAATGCAAGTGGAAACACTGGAAACTCTTGGACGGTCACCGCTAAACAGTTCAAGGAGCTGGGACCACCGAAGTTTATTGTAGAGCCAAAACCACTTAAGGCGGAGACGTGGATAAAGCAGATCACCAAGATATTTGATGTCTTGGGATGCTCCGAGGAGCAAAAGGTTCCCTTTGCCACCTTTATGTTGCGAGGAGAGGAAGACTACTGGTGGGAATCGGTAAAGCGTACTCAACCTGTAAGACCCCAACTTTTATAAATAAAGATGAATTTTCTATAAATATTATTTTTGAATATTATGGAATAAATTTGATATAATGTTATAATTGTGGGTAATATTTATAAATTTTACAAAGTACGCAAGTTGTTATATAATATTCGATTGGTCGGGGAATATTCGTTTTAACAGGGAATATTCGTACAACGGCACAATCATTGGTGGACCCCACAACGGAATTATTGTCGGTTGAGAAAACGACAAAAATACTTTATGAAAATAACGACGAAAGTTTTACCATTAACTGTTGAAACACCCGGTGTTATAAGTACGATGTCGGCGTAGTTGCACAAAGAGCACACCAGTATTGATTATTGATGCTTACGTGAGAAGTCACTCAGTTTTGTTCAATTATTGCTACAGTATTTGTTTTAAAGTTTGGCGTATTATTTGGACCCCATTTACCCATTTTTCAAATAATCGGAAGGAAGTTATAATGTATATATATGTGTATTATATATATATATATATATATATATATATGTGTGTGTGTGTGTGTGCATGTGAAGTAGTGGATGTGGGTAAAAGTGTGCAGTAGAAATAAGAGATAATGAAAAGGAGGAGAAAATGTGGTGGTAGTGATGTTGTATTAATATATATATATATATATATATATATATATATATATATATATATATATATATATATATATATATATATATATATATATAAAAATGTGGATGGGTGGTGGTGAGATTGATGGATGAATTTGGCCGGTTATGGGAGGATTTTTCAAAGCTTAGACATTATTGCCAAACTTTTCCAAACATGCAGTATTAGCTTGTAAAGTAGGGTGCTTCCTAATTGGTCGAGCTGTTATATTAGCATGTGTTCATTTTTCTAATTGGCCAACTCTTTGAAAATGAATACTGATATGTTGGAACCGTGAAGCTGTGATGTTCCGTCTGTGAATTTTTTTAAAAAATAAATGTTACGTCCGTTTCTTAACAGTACACCTTCCATTTTCCTATAAATAGAAGCTCATTCCTTCATTATTTCCTACGAATTCACTGAAACTCCAGAAAGAGAAATTATAGAGAAACTATAGAAAAGTATTCTGCTACTTCCTATTCTTATATCCGGTTTCTTTTTACTAGTAGGGGGTATTATTTCTTTTGTATTCATGAAGAGAACTTTTTGTTATTCCATTATTTAGTATTCATTGGAATAACTCAGATCTGATGCTGCTACCCTATACTTGGTAAAATTCTTCCATTATTCCATTCGTTATTATTACATTGGAATATCATGTCTCAAGCGCTTTTACGTTGGACTGATTCCATTCGTTATTATTCTCGCTGGAATATCATATGCAAGCGTTTTACACCTAATTCGACTGATTAAAGCCTTTATTATCCCGTTGGAATATCTTGTCTTGTGCGTTTCTGGCGGACCGGTTCCGTTAATTATTATTACATTGGAATAACTTTTTGCCTGCGCGGTCTATCGCGATGCACAGTGATTTCTTTTGTTATTCCATTCCTAATTATACCCAGTTGGTTAAAGTTTTGACTTCTATACTCCATGAAATTAGTAGAATATTCATGATATTTGCGCTTCATCCAGTATCTTTTCATGGAAATATTCTTCTGAGCATTCTTGAATTTTACCGCATAAAGCAAAGATCATGTTGACAACTTGGACGTTATTAGTTCCTGAATAAATTAATTCTTGAACTTGTTTTATTGAATTCTTATATCATTGTCATCATCCTCATGTTTATATTTTTTGAAAGTCATCTGTGGCCTGTAGTGCATAGATGGACTTGGTATGATTATGACCATGGATTATTCGGTATAATCATGACCGTAATGTTACAAATGACGTGGTAAAAGTCCTCATTGGCCCGTAGTGCATTGATGGACAGTTGTTGGCATGATCATGACCATTGATGAATACACGAATGTTCTTGGCTCGTAGTGCATGGATAATTTGTGGTCGTAATACTAAAGAATATCCTTGGCCATAGTGCAAGGGTGATTTGGTGATGTGAATTATTTATTAAGCTGAGTCCCAACAATAAAGGTGATGAAAAACCTTTTAAATCATAAAAGGTAGCAGATTTTATTCTCTACTTGACTCTTTTAATGGATTGCTTGTTCTGCTGCAGTTAAACTTTATGTTGTTATATTTTATCAGTTTAACACTATTGAAGGCTAATGATAGTTTATTCTACATTATCTTAGTCATAATATTTCTTACTGGGCTAGTTGAGCTCACCCTTTCTTTCACCGTTTCTTCTCTGAAATGAGAAACGTAAATGGGACTTTAGTCGGGAACCTGAGTGATGGTCCCATGATAGTATTAGCTAGTAGTCCTCACTATTATGTTAAATAGTGTGACAATAAATGTAATGAGGACTTATTACGAGAGTTGATATTTTCTAGAATACATGATATTTGTATTTAAACTCACATTTCTCTTGTTGTATAATTAAGATTGTATTTATATTATCGTACCATGTATTTGGCGACTTCGAATAGGTGATATATACCTATTTTGGGGGCGTCACGATTAGTATCAAAGCTTAGGGATATGATCCCGGCTAAGATGTGAGACTAGAACTAGGAGGGAGAGACGGGAATTCCTTCGCTAGTATGACCTACTTAAATTTATTTGGTATTTAATTGGTTGGTCAGAGTTTAGAGATAATGTGTTACATGTCAACTAACCCTTGTTTTGTGGCAGTATCTGAAAATGACATCCGAGAATGTTGAGAATAGTAATGGAGCACAGGAGACCGTTGAGTCTCCACATATCAATAGTTAGGAGAATGTGCATCAGGAAGGCAACAATCCTCATGCAAACAACAACACTGACCAAATGATGAATGATGGATTGTTCAGAGGCTTTATGCAATTCATGCAACATCAGGTGAGAGCGGCTCCTGTCCAAAATGTAGGTGGAAACACTGGAAACTCTCGAATGGTCACTGCTAAATAGTTCAAGGAGCTAGGACCACCGAAGTTTATTGGAGAGCCAAAACCACTTAAGGCGGAAGCATAGATAAAGCAAATCACCAAGATATTTGATGTCTTGGGATGCTCCGAGGAGCAAAAGTTTCCCTTCGCCACCTTCATGTTGCGTGAAGAGGCAAATTACTAGTGGGAATCTGTAAAACGTACCCAGCCTGACGCACTCAAGATGTCTTGGGAGATGTTCCAAGAGCTATTCAACGACAAGTACTTTCCTGAGAGTATTCGTCACATGAAAGAGGTGGAGTTTATCAAGTTGGAACAAAACAATATGACCGTGTCGCATTACGAGGCTAAATTTACAGAGTTATCCCGATTTTCATCCCATTTGGTCGATAATGAGGAGCGAATGATGCGAATGTTTTTAAGAGGTTTGAAACCGGAGATACGTCAATATCTTATTTCTCATAAACTGTGTTTGTACTCAGATGTTGTAAATAGGGCTCAGTTATTGGAGCGTGGTAACGAGTCAACGCAGCCAAGAGAAAGCAGCCGACAGCATAAAAATACCAATGGTATCAGTCATCAAATCAGTGATAACAAACGTGGAGGGAATCAACATACCAGAAATGGTAACCACTTCGGTGGTAATCATGGCCAAGATAGTAAAAATGGACATTTCAAGAAAAGGAGATTCAACAATGATGAAAAGACATCAGCACCAGCAACCGTGGTTAAGGAAGGAGAACGACCACCTATCATATGCTTCAAATACGGAGGGGAGAGACATATCAGTCCAAACTGCGCGATGCCATCCAAAGCGTGTTATAATTGTGGAAGAGAAGGTCACCTAGCCCGATTTTATCGTTCACCGCAGACAAATTCAGCTAGGATGGAGGCACCAAAGGCCGTCCCAGAAAAGTCAAAGCCGGTGGTGTAAGGGAGAGCATTTGTCGTGACCTCCCAAAAAGCAAGGAACCCGAACGAGGTCATCACGGGTAAGCTTATCATAAACTCTAGCGAAGTCTATACCTTATTTGATACCGGTTCTACCCATTCTTTTATTTCTCCTACTTGCGCTCAACGATTAAATTTGACTCTGGAGAAATTAGATTTTGACTTATCTGTTGAAACTCCGTTGGAAGAAACCTTCATTACATCCACTGTTTATAAGTCTTGTTTAGTTCAAATCGGCACCGCATCGCGTACGCCGATCTTATTTCTTTGAAAATATTTGCATTTGATGTGATTCTAGGGATTGATTGGTTAACTACACATTATGCAAAAATTGAATATTTTCGTAAGGTTGTTAGCTTTCATATTCCTAACCAACCTATTATGCTAATTCAAGCAACCAAACCATTAAAATCAATCATCGCTCATCTCAAGCCATAAAGCTATTCGTTTATTAAAAAACGGATGTCAAGCTTTCTTAGCTCATGTCATGATCTAAACAAAAATACGCCGCTTTTGAATGATATTTCTATTGTTAATGAATTTCTGACGTATTCCCTCAAGAACTTCCTGCCTACCTACCCCGAAGGCGTGAAATTGAATTTTGTATCGACCTTGAACCCTAGACAAAACCCATTTCCAAAGCCCCATATCGAATGGCTCCTATTTAACTTCGTGAATTAAAGACCCAACTTCGTGAATTGTTAGACATTAGCTTTATTAAGTCCTAGTACTTCTCCTTGGGGTGCTCTGTTCTATTCGTGAAAAAGAAAGACGGAGTATGCGACTTTCATATTGATTATCGGGAGTTGAATCATGTCACCATAAAAAATAGGTACCCATTGCCACGTATTGATGACCTATTTGACCAACCAGTGGCGCGCCAAATTCTTTTCAAAAATTGATCTTCGTTCCTGATATCACCAATTGAAGATTAGAACAGATGACATTCCAAAGACGGCTTTTCGTAAACTTCAGACGGGCATTATGAATTCTAGTCATGTCTTTTGGATTGACTAATGTTCCTACCGCCTTCATGGATATGATGAACCGAGTATTCAAGGAATATTTGGATCACTTTGTGGTCGTCTTTATTGATGACATCCTTATTTATTCCAAAAGCCATGAAGATCATGAGCAACACTTGAGGCTGATACTCTAAAAGCTTCGTGAATATAAGCTTTATGCCTAGTTGAAGAAATATGAGTTCTGGCTTGAGGAGGTAGCATTCCTTGGACACGTAGTATCAAGTCATGGAATATCCGTTGACCCAGCAAAGATTGAAGCTATTCAAAGATGGGAGCAACCTAAATCATTGACCGAAATACGTAGCTTTCTCGACCTAGCTGGTTATTATCAGAGTTTCGTGGAAGGATTTTCTCGAATTGCTACTCCATTAACTCAGATGACTCGGAAAGATACAAAGTTCGGTTGGAGCGAGGAATGTGAGAAGAGTTTTCAAGAACTCAAGAGGAGACTCATTTCAAGACTGTTCGACAATACCATCCGCTTAGAGGATTTGTCATCTACAAGTGATGCTTCGAATAAGGGTTGGGATGTGTTCTCATGCAATATGGGAAAGTCATAGCCTATGCCTCTCGACAACTCAAAGAATATGAGAGGAATTATCCTACCCATGATCTAGAATTGGCAGCTGTTGTATTCACACTAAAGATTTAGAGGCATTACTTGTATGGGGAGAAAGTGGAGATCTTTACGGATCATAAAAGCCTCAAATATTTCTTCACTCAAAAGGAACTCAACATGCGACAACGACGTTGGCTTGAACTGTTAAAAGATTATGATCATACAATCCAATACCATCTTGGAAAAGCGAATGGTAGCCGATTGATCGAAAGAAGATCATATCTTGGTATGAGTGCGATATTGTCAATGCAAAGGCCCATTTTGTGTGACTTGCAAAGGATGGAGATAGAGATAAAGACTCAGTGGACCCACGTGATGATGGAGAATATACGAGTAGAACCGACTTTTAATTGATAAAGTTAAAGTCCGCCAAGTTACGGATCCGGAGCTGATGCGTATGAGGAAGAAAGTGCAAAGAAGGTGCTATCACTTAAGCAAGAATCGATGAAGAAGGAATACTTGAGTCAACTCTAGAATTTGTGTTCCTAACGACCTTGATTTAAAGTATAAAATCATGATGGAGGCGCACAACACACCGTTTGCAATCCATCCCGAGAGTACCAAAATGTATCATGATATTCGTCATATATTTTGGTGGAGCAATATGAAGAGAGAGATAGCTCTATTTATCTCAAGGTGTCTAACTTGTCAACGAGTTAAAGCGGAGCATCAAGTACCAAAAGGTCCATTACAACCACTTGAAATTCCAGAATGGAATTGGGAACACATTACCATGGATTTCGTTACCGTTCTTCCTAAGGTTTCTCAAGGTATAGATGCGATTTGGGTCATTGTTGATAGGTTGACCAAGTCTGCTCATTTCTTACTGATACAAGAAACTTATACACTTGAACGTCTTGCTCGTATGTACATAAACGAGATTATAAGACTGCATGGTATGCTAGTATCCATAGTTTCTGATCGAGACCCAAGATTCACTTCACGATTTTGGGTTAGTTTGCAAAAAGCTATGGGCATGGATTAACGATTTAATTCGGCATATCATCCTTAGACAGACGGACAGTCAGAGAGGACTATTTAAACTCTTGAAGATTTATTAAGACTCTGTGTCCTTGACTTCAAGGGAAGTTGGGATAAATTCTTACCGTTGGTGGAGTTTTCCTACAACAACAGTTATTAAGCAAGCATTGGTATGGCTCCATTCGAGGCGTTGTACGGAAGAAAGTGTCGTTCTCCAGTATGCTGGGATGAGGTGGGTGAAGCAACGTTGTTGGGACCAGAGTTGGTACGTATGACTACGAAAAAGATTCAAACGATCCGACAACGTATAAAAACCTCACAAGATCGACAAAAGAGTTATGTTGATCTTCATCGAAAGGACGTGGAATTCGATATAGGAGATCATGTGTTGTTACGTGTTGCTCCATGGAAAGGAGTTACGAGATTTGGAAAGAGAGGAAAGCTCAATCCTCGATTCATCGGCCCATTTTTAATCCTCAATCGAGTAGGAACTGTGGCTTATAGACTCTCTTTACCGCCAAGTATGTCTCGTGTTCATAACGTTTTTCACATATCTATGTTACGTAAATATGTGAAAGACCCGCACCACATTATTGGCGAAAGATTTAATGTATGAAGAGGTTCCTATTCAAATCTTGGATAAGAAAGAACATATTCTACGCTCCAAGGTTATACCTCAAGTCAAAGTTTTGTGGAGAAACCACGATGTTGAGGAAATGACCTGGGAGTTAGAATCTGAAATGAAATCAAGGTATCCTTACCTCTTCGACATACTAGGTACGTACCCTAATTTCGTGGGCGAAATTTTATAAGAATGGGAGTTTGTAAGACCCCCAACTTTTATAAATAAAGATGAATTTTCTATAAATATCATTTTTGAATATTATTGAATGAATTTGATATAATGTTATAATTGTGGGTAATATTTATAAATTTTGCAAAGTACGCAAGTTGTTATATAATATTCGATTGGTCGGGGAATATTCGCTTTAACAGGAATATTCGTATAACCAAGACAATCATTGGTGGACCCCACAACGGAATTATTATCGGATTGAGAAAATGACAAAAATACTTTATGAAAATAACGGCGGAAGTTTTACTGTTAAGCTGTTGAAACACCCGTGTTAAAAGTACGATGTCTACGCGTAGTTACAAAGAAGACACGATATTGATTATTGATGCTTACGTGAGAAGTCACTCGCTTTTGTTTAATTATTTCCACAAGATTTACGCGCCCCCAAAATTAGGTATACATCACCCATCTTGAGTTGCCGATACATGGTATGAATTCAAATACAACTTAATAATACAACTGTGGGTGTACAATACGACAAAACATAAACTGTGAGAGTTTGAATACAAATATTGTCTACTAGAGAGTATACAAACTCAAAAACAAATCCTCATTACAATTATTATCACACTATTTCACGAAATAGTGAGGACTACTAATGCCCCATCTAGGACCATCACTCTGCTTCCTCGACTCGTCCCAATTCGTTCTCATTTCCACGAAGAGAATAAAGTGAAAGAAAGGTGAGCTCAACTAGCCCAAAGAAGAAATATTATGACTAAGATAATGCGAATAAACTATCATTAGCCTTCAACAAAGTGTTAAACGATAAAATATAACAACATCAAGTTTAAGCTGCGAGTGGAACAAGCAATCCATTAAAAGAGTCAAGTAGAGAATAAAATCTACTATCTTTTATGATTTAAAAGGTTTTCATCACCTTTATTGTTGGGACTCGACAATAAATAATTCACATCACCGAATCACCCTCCGCACTACAGCCAAGGATATTCTTTAGTATTACGACCACAAATTATCCATGCACTACGGGCCAAGAACATTCGTGTATTCATCAATGGTCATGATCATGCCAACAACTGTCCATCAATGCACTACGGGCCAATGAGGACTTTTACCACATCATTTGTAACATTACGGTCATGATTACACCGAATAATCCCTGGTCATAATCATACCAATTCCATCTATGCACTACAGGCCACAGATGACTTTTAAAAAAATATAAACATGAGGATGATGACAATGACATAGGAATTCAATAAAACAAGTTCAAGAATTAATTTATACACGAACTAATAATGTCCAAATTGTCAACATGATCTTCGCTGTAGAGTAAAATTCAAGAATGCTCGTAAGAATATTTCCATGAAAAGATATCGGATGAAGCGCAAATATCAAGGATATTCTACTAATTTCATGGAGTATAGAAGTCAAAACTTTAACCAACCGAGTATAATAAAGAATGGAATAACAAAAGAAATCACCATGCATGTGGTACTTCACATGTATGGCGAGTTATTCCAACAGAATACTAAATAACGGAACCAAAGTTAGGCAAAATTGCGCAAGCGAGATGTTCCAACAGAATAATAAAGAATGGAATAACAACGAAATCACCATGCATGCGGTATTAGATAGATAGGTTATTCCAATGTATACTAATAAGATTTTAATCAGTCCCATGAAAAAAGCATGACGTGATATTCCAACGTATTAATAATAAAAAACGGAACCAGTCCCACGTAAAATACATGATGTGGATATTCCAAATGTAATAATAAAGACGGAATCGGTCTTACAGAAAACGCATGCAGACGAGATATATTCTAATAGAATAATAAAGACGAAATAATAGAAGAATGTCACCAAGTATAGGGTAGCCCACGTATACAGGTTATTCCAACAGAATAATAAAGAACGGAATAACATAAGTTCTCTTCATGAATACAAAAGAATAACACCCCTTACGAGTACAACAAATAATATTCCCTACCTTAAGAAGAAGAGTACTGGATATATAAGTATTGAAGTAGCAGAATACTTTCTTCTTTCTCTCTATAGTTTATCTCTCTAGAGTTTCAAAGAATTCGTAAGAAAATAATGAAGGAATGAATTTCTATTTATAGAAAAATGGACCGTGAGTAAATTAACTCATGAATCGGTCCCGTATTGATTTACTTTAATCTGACGGTCCATATTTAAAGCAAAATCTTTTAAATAAAATAAAATATATTCTATTTATAATCTAATAAAACGAATAACTTTATAAAAGATTTTACTATGCAAATACTATCAGCACTATGCAAAACACTATGCATAATAAAATATAATATATTCTAATTATTGTCTAATAAAAAGATAACTTTATAAAAGTATTACGCTTTTATATAAAAAGATTTTACTATACAAAATACTTTGCGACACTATGCAACACTATGCATAATAGAATATAATATATTCTATTTATAGAATAACTTTATAAAAGTATTCTGTTTTATATAAAAAGAATTTCTGTATTATTACATTAATAATACCAACAAAACTGAGTGACTTATCACGTAAGCATCAACAATTAATATCGTGTGCTATTATGCAACCACGCCAGACATCATCACTTTTAACAACAAGGTGTTTCAACAGATTAACAGAAACTTCCGCCGTTATTTTCATAAAGTATTTTTGTCATTTTCTCAATCCGACAATAATTCCGTTGTGGGGTCCACCAATGATTGTGCTGTTGTACGAATATTCCCCGACCAATCGAATATTATATAACCACTTGCTTACTTTGCAAAATTTGTAAATATTACCCCCAACTATAACATTACATCAAATCAACACCATAATATAAAAAAAAATTATTTCGAGAAAATTAAATCTTTATTCAAAATCTGGGGTCTCACAGTATTTGTTTTAAAGTTTGGCGTATTATTTGGACCCCCATTTACCCATTTTTCAAATAATCGGAAGGAAGTTATAATGTATATATATGTGTGTATTATATATATATATATATATATATATATATATATATATATATATATTTGACATGTATATATGTGTGCATGTGAAGTAGTGGGTGTGGGTAAAAGTGTGCCGTAGAAATAAGGGATAATGAAAAGGGAGGGAGAAAATGTGGTGGTAGTGATGTTATTAATATTATATATATATTTGTATAAAAATGTGGGTGGGTGGTGGTGAGATTGATGGATGAATTTGGCCGGTTATGGGAGGATTTTTCTAAGCTTAGACATTATTGCCAAACTTTTCCAAACATGCAGTATTAGCTTGTAATGTAGGGTGCTCCCTAATTGGTCGAGCTGTTATATTGGCATGTGTTCATTTTTCTAATTGGCCAACTCTTTGAAAATGAATACTGATATGTTGGAACCGTGAAGCTGTGATGTTTCTTATGTGAATTTTTTTAAAAAATAAATGTTGCATCCGTTTCTTAACAGTACCCCTTCCATTCTCCTATAAATAGAAGCTCATTCCTTCATTATTTCTTACGAATTCACTGAAACTCCAGAGAGAGAAATTATAGAGAAACTATAGAAAAGTATTTTGCTACTTCCTATTCTTATATCCAGCTTTTACTAGTAAGGGTATTATTTCTTTTGTATACATTAAGAGAACTTATTATTCCATTATTTATTATTCTCATTGAATAACTCAGATACGCGCTACCCTATAGTTGGTGAAATTCTTCATTATTCAATTCGTTATTATTATGTTGGAATATCTCGTGTCTCATGCGTTTACTGCGGACTTGATTCCATTCGTTATTATTCTCGTTGAAATATCCCATGCATGGCGTTTTACTGGGGACTCGATTCCGCCTTTTATTATTATGTTGAATATCCTCGTCTCATATGCGTTTTATGCCTACTGATTCCGCCTTTTATTATTCTATCATCAGAATATCCTATCTCATGCGTTTCTACGGGACTCGTTCCGTTAATTATTATTCTGTTAGATAACCTGCCTATGCGGTCTATCGCATGCCTGGTGATTTCTTTTGCTATTCCATTCCTAATTATACTCAGTTGGTTAAAGTTTTGACTTCTATACTCCATGAAATTAGTGGAATATTCTTGATATTTGCGCTTCATCCATTATCTTTTGATGGAAATATTCTTCTGAGCATTCTTGAATTTTACTGCACAAAGCAGTATCATGTTGACAACTTGGACGTTATTAGTACCTAAATAAATTAATTCTTGAACTTGTTTTATTGAATTCTTATATCATTGTCATCATCCTCATGTTGATATTTTTTGAAAGTCATCTGTGGCCTGTAGTGCATAGATGGACTTGGTATGATTATGACCAGGAATTATTTGGTATAATCATGACCGTAATGTTATAAATGATTTGGTAAAAGTCCTCATTGGCCCGTAGTGCATTTATGGACAGTTGTTGGCATGATCATGACCATTGATGAATACACGAATGTCCTTGGCCCGTAGTGCATGGATAATTTGTGGTCGTAATAATAAAGAATATCCTTGGCCGTAGTGCAAGGGTGATTCGGTGATGTAAATTATTTATTAAGCCGAGTCCCAACAATAAAAGTGATGAAAAACCTTTTAAATCATAAAAGATAGTAGATTTATTCTCTACTTGACTCTTTTAATGGATTGCTTATTCCGCTACAGTTAAACTTGATGTTGTTATATTTTATCAGTTTAACACTGTTGAAGGCTAATGATAGTTTATTCTCGCATTATCTTAGTCATAATATTTCTTCTTGGGCTAGTTGAGCTCACCTTTCTTTCACCGTTCTCTTCTGTGAAATGAGAACGTGGTCATGATTTAGTCGAGGAACCTTAGAGTGATGGTCCGGATGATAGTATTAGCTAGTAGTCCTCACTATTCTTTCAAATAGTGTGACAATAAATGTAATGAGGACTTATTCTGAGAGTTGATATTGTCTAGAATACAGTATTTGTATTTAAACTCACAGCTATCTTATTGTATAATTAAGATTGTATTTATATTCTGTACCATATATTTGGCGACTCAGAATAGGTGATGTATACCTATTTTGGGGGCGTCACACAACCTGCCGCACTGAAGATGTCTTGGGAGTAGTTCCAAGAACTGTTCAACGACAAGTACTTTCCCAAAAGTATTCATCACATGAAAGAGGTAGAATTCATCAAGCTAGAGCAGAACAATATGACCGTGTCACAGTACAAAGCTAAGTTTGCCGAGTTGTCCCGGTTTGTGTCCCACTTGGTTGATAACGATGAGAGAATGACGCGGATGTTTTTAAGAGGTTTGAAACCCGAGATACGTCAATACTTAATTTCTCACAAACTGTGTTTGTATTCAGATGTTATAAATAGGGCTCAGTTATTGGAGCGCGATAATGAGTCAACCCAACCAAGAGAGAGCAACCGACAAAATGATAATACCAGTGGTAGCAGTCATCGAAGCAGTGACAACAAACGTGGAGGGAATCAACATGCCAGAAATGGTAACCACTTCAGTGGTAATCATGACCAAGATAATAGAAGTGGAAATTTCAAGAAGAGGAGATTCAACAATGATGGAAAGACGTCATCACCAGCACCTTTTTGTTGTTAAGGAAGGGGAACGACAACCAATCGTATGTTACAAATGCGGAGGGGAGGGACATATCAGTCTAAACTGTACGCAGCAATCCAAAACGTGTTATAATTATTAAAGAGAAGGTCACCTTGCCCGATTTTGTCGTGCACCGAAGTCAAGTCTAGCTGGGATGGAGGCATCAAATGTCGTCCCAGACAAGACAAATTCGGTAGTTCAAGGGAGAGCGTTTGTCGTAACCTCCCAAAAAGCGAGGAATCCGAACGAGGTGATCACTAGTAAGCTAATTATAAACTCTAGCAAAGTCTATACCTTATTTGATACCGGTTCTACCCATTCTTTTATTTCTCCTACTTGCGCTCAACGTTTAAATTTGACTCTGGAGAAATTAGACTTTGACTTATCTGTTGAAACTCCATTGGGAGAAACTGTGACGCCCCCAAATCCGTGTAACATCGATTACAGGACATGGTGCTCACGATACAACATCCATCATCATCTATCTAAGTAACTCTAATAATAACAATAATAATATTAACTATTACATACTTATTCAAAATAAAGTCCCAAGTCTTTACAACCTTTAATAAATCAAAAACTTAGACTTAGCGTTTATCGCTACATTACATCATATCTTGAAATATAATTATTACATAAATAACTCTCATCATTTCATCTTAGACTTTCCCTTGTCCTTTTGAGAGCCCTCGCCATATCAAAGATTAACTAAAAGGTTTAAGCAAGAATGAGCACAAATTGCCCAAAGAAGTATATAAAGTAGTTTGAGAACATACATCAGAAGTAAAAGAATAGTATAAATATTTCTCAACAGTTGAAATAAATATCAAGAGATAAACCGGAATATCAAGATAAGAGTTCGGAATTCTCAATAAGCATACTAAGGGGTGTTAGATACCTGAACATTTCTTTTGTTTCATCGAAAACCATCGATTTGCTTTAACAATCAAATAGATTATAAATAGTCTCTGCAAGTACTCTGGTGATCGACTTATCGTACCTACATTGTGCACAAGTATAAAGTTTAAACGCATAAACGTAAATGGGACTATATGCCCGACATCAGTTACCCCGTTATCCGGGTTGTTCATCTTAGTTTCATGCGAGACCGCACCAAAGCAATTTGGATTGATACATTTAAATAGCTACAATGAATTTGAAATAGTTCAAATAATACAACATCTCACATCTATAATATCTAATCGAAACAAATGGCCAGATCGCATTCTTGAAAGTAGTTCATAAATAATTAAGAACTTTAAGGCATAAACAACTGAATTAATAATTTAGTAATCATCAATATAACTTGCACTATATATAAGTTTGTACGAGTTATAACTTGCAACATACGAGACTTGTACACAATGATAAATTGTATAAGTTAAGGGAACTTACATTCACTGCAATAAAGTGAATAAAGTTAGGAAACTTGCCTGATACGTCTTCTATAATTACTGCTATCTACTAGCCCTTCATGTAACCTATTCACATGTGACACGTTAAGCAATTTGGTTCTCAAACACCACTTTGAAGTGTAATGGTTCCCTTTTATTTTAATAAGACGATTAAACTCACACGTATTCAAATACAATTCAATTACATAACATATTGCTACGTATAGGCCACGTGGTTAAATAAAAGAAACTGGGAAACATACATTTGTGACAATTTTTGGACCAAAACTCTGCATAAAATATGCTTAAGGGTCTCAAGTCGGAAAATCTCATTTTCCATAATTATGACATCACATATATAATTAAATTCATTTATCCATATAACATCATTTATATGAAAAATACAAAATCAGTCTCAAAAATATTTCTTTTCTTGGATTTTGTAGAATATAATCCCACATTGAACATACATTTTTCCCGGAATTTTTAAAATCCATCTACTATTTTTAAATAGTCCATAATAGCCAAATATTCTTAGATTTTTCATAAATCGAGATTAGCTCCAAAAATTCTGAAATTTTCAGGGTTAACTCCTATTATACATATGTACTTTTCGTAAACATTTTGTAATTTTTGGACTTATACACAGAGAGTTATTCGGGTATCTTTTCAAATTGTGCCCTTAATCGTAAAATTCATAACTCTCAAACTGTATGGCCAAAAATTCTCAAATGTTTACAGGACCTTCATATCTTCTTATAGTAATACTCCAAATTTTTCCAAAATTTTTAAAATACAAAACAGTGGACGAAAATGCCCCCGAAACAGACTGATCCAAAAAGTTCCAAGAAAGACATCAATTTTTTTGTTTCTTGCAGCCACTTTTGTGATTTTATTCCCACTAATCTACAGATGATATGACCATGATACTTGGCCACAATAAACTTCATACATCAAGGTATTTTACAAAAATATAACATTCATGAAACTAGCATGCTAAGACCACAAACCAACAGCATAGAAAAATGTGCCAGCACTGGTTCTATACTTAGAAAAAAAAATCTGGAAATTTAAGATTTTCTACAGATTTTGTTATGAACATGCTTGCTTACGATTTTCATAACTTGATCATTATAACTCCGATTCAAACGAAAGTTGGGCCAGATTAGACTTCATACTACATACTATTTTATAAAATTATTACATACGTTAATCGAGTCATATAAACCATGATTCCGAGGCTCCAAAAAACCCAAAAATCACAGATTTCACATTCAACCAACTTTGAAATTTTTTTTGATTTCGATTCTAGTATGCATGGGCTTGACTCCTACTGTTCAGATCACTTCTACCAACATATATGAACATGTTACAACAAACCAACTCACTAAATTACCATGCTTTGAACAAAGTGACTACTAAGAGGCATTATATCCAACATATCGCATACATACATGAAATCTTTGATTCTTTATGTAATTGCAACATGTTTAAACCATAATTTTCATTCCTTATCATCCTCATAATAGAAACCAACATTAGCATAGCCTCACGAAATCAACATAAATCATTTACCATGGCTATACATGTTTTTTCACTATTTTTCTTCAAGAACATGAAAAAGAGAGTTTCATGGCTTACCTTTTTGGATGAATTTCCCTTGTGTTAATTTGATTATCCCTCTTCCTTGCTTGTTGGTTGCTATGTAATCTCCAGTATTCGTTTTCCCCCTCTCAAGCTCTCATTCTCTCAATTTCTCTTTTTTTTTGCTCTCTTGATGAAATTTTGCAAATGAGAAGAATATATGAGTGGAGAGTATATATGTATATGATATTAGCATAGGCTTCCCTTGCCTCTTCCATTCCCAAATCATTAGTTATGCATATATTGCTCATAATGCATAGGTTTAATATGGAGAGGGGAGTTAAGAAAATAAAAAGTTTTGATTTATTACACAAGTGTAACTCCCTCTCCCTCAATATCTTGTAATACGTATACTTCCTCCTCCCTTGTCCCAATTCGTGAGTCACAGGATCCCACCAGCTGCTGACCAATTAAATAAACACATTTTAGTATTATTTTAATCCTTTAAATGCCCACTTTGACCATTTTGCCCTCCATAGCCAAATGTGTTCGATACTTATATCGATTCCTATAAAAGTCAATGTTACGGACGTCATGGAACTATTCGTTTCATCAAAATCATCACCGAAATTCGTGGTTAACTTTTTCTCTAAAAAAGTCAACCGGTTGGCTTTGACCAAAAAGTCTACCGTGACACATTTTCGTGGTTACAGTCTAACATATCTAATTTTTATGTTCCGAACTCGAATACGGAGTTCGCTTCTCTAAATTCTTCTCCGAACTCCAACTCATGATTTAACACCAACCCACGTAATAAAAAGAATTAATTCCCCACTTAATCAATTTAAATAGTTAAATAAAACTAAACCAACCATTTAAATACATCTCATCACATATCTTAACATAACACATATACATCTAATAAATGAAATCACGCAAGAGTTCCACATAAGTTGGTTTATTGATAATTATTAAATTACATAGAAAATCTCGGATATTATAGAAACCTTCATTACATCCACTGTTTATAAGTCTTATTTTATTCAAATCGGTAACCGCACGTTACCTGTCGATCTTATCTCCTTAAAAATACTTGCATTTGACGTGATTCTAGGGATTGATTGGTTAACTACTCATCATGCTAAAATTGATTATTTTTGTACGGTTGTTAGCTTTCATATTCCTAATCAACCTATTATGCGAATTCAAGCAACCAAACCATTAAAATCAATCACGGTCATCTCAAGCCATAAAGCTATTCGTTTATTGAAAAACGGATGTCAAGCTTTCTTAGCTCATGTCACTGATTTAAACAAAAATACGTCAAATTTGAATGATATTTCTATTGTTAATAAATTTCCTAACATATTCTCTGAAGACTTCCTGGCCTACCCCAGAGCGTGAAATCGAATTTTGTATTGACCATAGTATAAAACTCATTTCTAAAACGCTTAAATATTTCTTCAACCAAAACGAACGTATCATGTGCCAAAGACGTTGGCTCGAGCTGTTGAAGATTACGATAATACAGTTCAAAACCATCCTAGAAAAGCAAATGTGGTAGATAACGTATTGAGTAGAAGATTGTATGCGTTTACGAGTGTGATATTGTCAATGCAAAGGCCCATTTTGTATGCCTTACAAAGTATGGAGATAGAGTTAAAGACTCCAGTGACCCATGTGATGATGGCGAATATACGAGTAGAACTGAATTTAATTGATAAAGTTAAAGCTGTTCAAGCTACAGACCTGGAGCTGATGCGTATGAGGAAGAAAGTACAAGAAGGTGCTATTCCGGAAGCAAGAATCGATGAAGAAGGAATACTTTGAGTCAACTCCAGACTTTGTGTTCCTAACGATTCTGACTTAAAGTATAAAATCATGATGGAGGCGCACAACACACCATTTGCAATCCATCCTGGGAGTACCAAAATGTATCGTGATATTCGACATACATTTTGGTGGAGCAATATGAGGAGAGAGATAGTGGGGTTTATCTCAAGGTGTCTAACTTGTCAACGAGTCAAGGCGGAGCATCAAGTGCCAAAAGTTCCATTGCAACCACTTGAAATTCCATAATGGAGTGGGAGCACATTACCATGGATTTCGTTACTGGTCTTCCCAAGGTTTCTCAAGGTATAGATGCGATTTGGGTCATTGTTGATAGATTGACCAAGTCTGCTCATTTCCTACAGATACGAGAAACTTATACACTTGAACGTCTTGCTCGTATGTACATAAACGAGATTGTAAGATTGCATGGTATGCCAGTATCCATAGTTTCTGATCGAGACCCAAGATTCACTTCACAATTTTTGGTTAGTTTGCAAAAAGCAATGGGCACAAGTTTATTATTTAATTCGGCATATCATCCTCAAACGGACGGGCAGTCGGAGAGGTCTATTCAAACTCTTGAAGAATTATTAAGACTCTGTGTCCTTGACTTCAAAGGAAGTTGGGACAAGTTCTTACCATTGGTGGAGTTTTCCTACAACAACAGTTATCAAGCAAGTATTGGCATGGCTCCATTTGAGGCGTTACATGAAAGAAAGTATCGTTCTCCAGTATGCTGGGATGAGGTGGGTGAAGCAACGTTATTGGGACCGGAGTTGGTACGTATGATTACGAAAAAGATTCAAACGATCCGACAACGTATAAAAATCTCACAAGATCGACAAAAGAATTATGTTGATCTTCATCGAAAGGACGTGAAATTCAATATTGGAGATCATGTGTTGTTACGTGTTGCTCCATGGAAAGAAGTTACGAGATTTGGAAAGAGAGGAAAGCTCAATCCTCGATTCATTGGCCCATTTTTAATCCTCGATCGAGTAGGAACTATGGCCTATAGACTCGCCTTATCGCCAAGTATGTCTCGTGTTCATAACGTTTTTCACGTATCTATGTTACGTAAATATGTGAAAGACCCGAACCACATTATTGAATTAGAACCGGACGAGATAGCGAAAGATTTAACGTATGAGGAGGTACCTGTTAAAATCTTGGACAAGAAGGATCATATTCTACGCTCCAAGGTTATACCTCAAGTCAAAGTTTTGTGGAGAAACCACGATGTTGAGGAAATGACCTGGGAGTTAGAATCTGAAATGAAGTCAAGGTATCCTCACCTCTTCGACATACCAGGTACGTACCCTAATTTCGAGGACAAAATTTCATAAGAAGGGGAGGTTGTAAGACCCCAACTTTTATGAATAAAGATTAATTTTTTCTCGAAATATATTTTTGAATATTATGGTGTGGATTTGATATAATGTTATAGTTGTGGGTATTATTTACAAATTTTGCAAGGTAAGCAAGTGGTTATATAATATTCAATTGGTCGGGGAATATTCATTTTAACAGGGAATATTCGTACGATAGCACAAACACTGGTGGACCCCACAACGAAAGTATTGTCGTAGTTAGAAAATGACAGAATTATCTTTTTATAAAAATAACGGCGAAAGTTTTACCGTTAAACTGTTGAACTACCCGATGGTAAAAGTACAGTAATACGCGTGGTTGCATAGTAGTACACGGTATTGATTATTGATGCTTACATGATAAGTCACTCAGTTATACTCAATTATTTCTATAGTAATTGCTGCATAATATCTTTCATATTATTGATTCAATAATTGTCACAGTATCATCTGCATAATATTTAATATTATTAAATCAATAATTGAGACGACAAAGTTATTCATATTATTATTTGAAATATTGACAATGTCTAGAAAGTTACATCGAGGAGAGGTTTGGTCACCTAATCAAAGCGTCAATAGGAGAAATCTTTATCGAAAAGCCCCTCTTTCTTGGGAATGATCTGGTTGTTAAATATTGTGAGTTAGAATATTAATGATAAATAAGTTTGTGTTGATTAAAGATGAAATTGATATTTCTATTATGTTGGAATTATTAGTGTTAGTGGAAATCGACATCTATTTCGATAATAATGGATGTCTGGAGGCTATATTGACCAATCGGGTAATTAATCGGATAAATGAGCAATTAATTGCTATTAATTCACATGCTTATAACTATTTGTTCAAATGTGTGTACTATTGATTCACAAGATGTACTATTAGGGGAGGTGATGCAAGTTTGATAATACTTGCAGGACTAAATTAAAAATAAAAAAAAAGATGAAGGTATTATACTGTAATATTTCGAGCCCCAAAGCATGCAATTATCGAAACTATATTTTCCTATAAATAGAAGTTCATTCTTCCTTCATTCTCACCAATTCACTAAGACTCACAATAGCATTTATAGAGAGAGAAGCTTTAGAGAGAAAGTAGAAGAAAATTCTGCTACCTCACTATTCCAGTATCTAGTCTTCTTCTGAGGTAAGGGATATTATTTTGTTCAGTATTCATAGGAAGAATATTTTCTTCCATACTCTGTAGTATGTGAGTAATATTATTTCGTCTCGTATTCCTGATTATACCATCATTCGGTTAAAGTATTGCTTTTATATTTCGTGAAATTCGTATAATATATTTGAAATTTGCGCTTCATCTAGTATCGCTTTACAAGGATATTTGAGTACTATTTACGGGGTACTATTCACTCAGGTACTATTCACTCGGAGTACTATTCATAACAAAAATTGATTTTTTTTCCGGTCCAAATCATTTTTGATGCATTATCATTCTTGAATTTTACTCCATAAAGCAGTATCATGTTGACAATTTGGACAATATTGAATTCTGGATAAATTAAATTGTAAATCTTTAAAAATTTATCATTGAACTTGTTTTATTGAATTAATATATCATTGTCATCATCCTCATATTTATATTATGTTGAAAGACATCCGTGTCCTGTAGTGCATAGATGGACTTGGTATGATTATAACGAGGGATTATTCTGTATAATCATGACCGTAATGTCACAAATGATGTGGTAAAAGTCCTCATTGGCCCGTAGTGCATTGATGGACAGTTGTTGGCATGATCATGACCATTGATGAATACACGAATATCCTTTGTGATGACCCCAAAATAGGTCCATTCCATCCAACCCATTCTGAGTCGCCAAATACATGGTACAGAAACAACTACAACTTTATTAATACAACATAAAAATGTGAGTTTAAATACAAATATTGTCATCTAGACAATATCCACACTCAAATAAGTCCTTATTACAATTATTGATACACTATTTTACAAAATAGTGAGGACTACTAAAACAATCTGTCTTGAACCATTACTCCACACCCCGACTAGTTCCCCGCTTATATTCTCGCCTCTCTGAAAAAAAATGGAACAAAAAGGAAAAGGGTGAGCTCAACTAGCCCAGTAAAGAATATTATGACTAAGATAATGTACAACAAATTATCCTTAGTCTTCAACAGGGAAAATCTGATAGAATACAATGGACAACACTTTTTAGATCAACAACTGCAACGGAAACAACAATTCATTAGAAGAGTTAAGTAGAAAATGAAATCTACTATCATCTATGAATTTAAAAGTCCATCATCGATATTTTATCCCTGTAACATCAATCAATATACATCATAAATCAAATATTCATCTTTGCACTACTACGGGCCAAAGATATTCACCATTAGGGTCATGTTCATCTAAACACACTGCTCATCTTTGCACTACGGGCCAAAGATATTCATCGATTGGTCATGTTCATCTAAACACTGCTCATCTTTTGCACTACTACGGCCAAAGATATTCATTATAAAATCATTCATCTTTGCACTACGGGCCAAAGATATTCGATTATATCATCATTTAGGGTAAGAGGATGATGAAAAATATTTTAAAGAAAAGCGAATCCAAATGAAATAAAAGAACAAGTATTAAGGATTCATACTTTAAATAACCCAAGTTCAAAAATACTTCATAAATAACGGTGGAGTAAAATTCAAGAATGAAGACTAAAACATAGATCCAATCAAAGATAGGAACTAAAACAAACAATCTTGGACATAAAAAAGAAAATTTAATTATTCTGTGAATAGTGTCGTATTCGTGAATAGTGTCGTATACGTGAATAGTAACTCCGACACCAAAAGATAGAAATTTCACAAAAAATATCATCATGTTTCATGAATAGTACTCGTGAATAGTAACTTGTGAATAGTAACTCATGAATAGTAACTCGTGAATAGTAACCCCGACATGAAAAAGTTCCAAATTTGATAAAAAATTCAGACCAATATTTCGGCATAATGATATTGAAGAAATAATATCATTTACGAAGAAAATAACATCCCTTACCTCGCAAAAAAATAGTACTTACGACCGAATCTTTGGATATAGTCTTTGAAAGAACTTGCACCGTATAGCAATACTCAAAGTACTAAAATACTCACAAAATACGTTCGATATTATAGAGAGAGAAAGAGAGAGAAAACTTTAGTTTATGGTGTGATTTTCAATTCCAACCTAAGCACCCTATTTATAGAAAATTGCTTAGAACACCAAAGCATAAAATTTAATATAATAATAATATATTTATAAAATTGTCAAGCCCACCTTAGACCAACTGAAATCAGCCCATTCTTATCACACGTTGATCCCACTAAATTGCAAAAAACATTTTTCATAAAATAAATAATTAAAACTTCCAAAAATCAATTATTCTAGAACTTTGAAACTTCAATAATTCATAATAAATAGCCCTTTTATCAGAAAATTCGAATCTCACGAATTTTTATAGGAAATTCAATTCTCTACAACTTTGCAGAAGAAAGTTTTTCCAAATTCCAAATGTAAATTGATGAAAATCTATAAGCAGTGATTTACAAAACTATAATCAAATTTCAGTCAATAAATGGGGTCCACCGACACACAAAATATGTGTTAATCATTTAATGCAACAAAAATACTCTTCTTCCTCATATACTCATATATCCCACATTCATTTTAAAACTATCACCATTATTATATTATTAAAATATAATAATAAATTATTTTATCAGAAAAGATAAAATATCATTTTTTAACAATTGTCACTTTAAAAAATTTTCTCCATCTATAACCACATAAAATCAATATTTTTCTCATCATATAAATCAATAATTAATTATTCACAAACAATATTACAGAATCACAAGATCGCAAATTGTGACGGTAGTTCCGGGAAGAGGGGCTTTCCAATAAGGATCTCTCCTTACTGGCGCGCAATTAGGTGACCAAACCTCTCCTTAGACAGAACTTTCTAGACATTGCCAATAATGTTATCTAATAATATTATTCAAATAATATGAATTATTGCTTCGATAATGGAAAATACTGTGTAGTGATAATTATTGAAACAACAGTAATATAAAATATCAACGTAGCAATTATTGAATCAATAAAATATTGAATAGTAATTATCGTAACAATTATTGAGTGTAGTGCCTTCTTACGTAGAAATCAATAATTGGTGCAATACCGTGGTATCGCGGCAACAACGCCAGACATCGTATTCTTTTGTTTTAACCGGGGGTCCAATGATGATAATTCAGTAACAAGCGTGTCGTTATTTATAAACAACTTATACTTGTCATTTTCTTCATCCAATCGCTTTCACATGGGGCCCACACAAGGTCACATGCATTGCATTTAATATTCTCCCAATGAGAAGAATATTCCACGACCAAACGAATATTCTCCGACAACAATGAATATTTTATAACCACTTGCTTATTTTGAAAAAATTTCATATATCACCCTTAACTTTGAACTTTTATCAATTTAACGATTTACTGAATAGTAATTATAAGAAAAATTGAATACTTTTATTTCATAAAATTCGGGGTCTTACATCCTTGGCCCGTAGTGCATGGATAATTTGTGGTCGCGATGCTAAAGAATATCCTTGGTCGTAGTGCAGGGGTGTTTCGATGATGTGGATTATTTATTAAGCTGAGTCTCAGCGATAAAAGTGATGAAAAACCTTTTAAATCATAGAAGATAGTAGATTTTATGCTTTAATTGACTCTTCTAATGGATTGCTTGTTCCGCTGCAGTTAAACTTGATGTTTGTTATATATTATCAGTTTAACACTGTTGAAGGCTAACGATAAATTATTCTGCATTATCTTAGTCATAATATTTCTTATTAGGCTAGTTGAGCTCACCCTTTTGCTTTTTTGTTCTCTTTAGGAAATGAGAACGTAGCTGGGACTAGTCGGGGAATGGAGTGACGGTCCAGATGATAGCATTAGTAGTTCTCACTATTCTATGAAATAGTGTGATAATAAATGTATTGAGGACTCCATTTGAGTTGAATACTGTCTAGAAGATAATATTCGTATTAAAACTCTAAGTTTATATTTTGTCGTATTTTACACGACAGTTGTATTATTAAGTTGTATTTGAATTTTGTACTATGTATTTGGCGACTCAAAATGGGTGATGTATACCTATTTTGGGGGCATCACAATTACTGTTGCAATAATTGAGTATAACTGAGTGACTTCTCACGTAAGCATCAATAATCAATATCGCGTGCTACTATGCAACCACGCCAGACATCGTATTTTTACCACCGGTAGTTCAACAGTTTAATTCGGTAAAACTTTAAATACGTTATTTTTATAAAAAGATAATTCTGTTATTTTCTAACTAGGACAATACTTTCGTTGTGGGGTCCACCAATGATTGTGCCGTCGTACGAATATTCCTTGTTAAAACGAATATTCCCCGACCAATCGAATATTATATAACCACTTGCTTACTTTGCAAAATTTTCAAATATCACCCTTAACTTTAACCTTTTATCAATTTAACCATTTACTAAATAGAATAATAATTATAGGAAAATTGAATACTTTTATTTCATAAAATTCGAGGTCTTACAAACCACTTCTAGAACCATCATTCCACACCCCGACTAGTACTCACTACATTCTCGCCTCCTGAGAAGAAAAATGGATCAACAAGGAAAAGGGTGAGCTCAACTAGCCCAGTAAAGAATATTATGACTAAGATAACATAGAACAAATTATCATTAGTCTTCAACAGGGAAAAATCTAATAGAATACAATAGACAATAAGTTTGAAATCAATATTCGCAGCGAAAATAATAATTCATTAGAAGAGTTAAGTAGAGAATGAAATCTATTATCTTCTATATATGAATTTAAAAGTTCATCGTCTATCTTTTATCCCTGTAACATCAATCAATATATAACTAAAATCAAATATTCATCTTTGCACTCTGGTGCCAAAGATATTCATCACAATCATGTTCATCTAAACACTGCTTCATCTTTGCACTACGGGCCAAAGATATTCATTAGAAATCATTCATCTTTGCACTACAGGCCAAAGATATTCAGTAATATCATCATTTAGGACTGAGGATGATGAAAATATTTTAAAGAAAACGAATCCAGTGAAACAAAAGAATAAATATTAAGGATTCGTATTTTAGCTATTCCATATCCAAAAATACCTCATAAATAATCATAGTGGAGTAAAATTCAAGAATGATCAAAACATGGATACAATCAAAGCTAGTATCCATAATAGATATTTTGGAAGAAAAACGAAAATTTAATTTTTCTGTGAATAGTGTCGTATTCGTGAATAGTGTCATATACATGAATAGTGTCGTATACGTGAATAGTAACTCCGACACCAAAAGATAGAAATTCCACAAGAAAATCATCATGCTTCGTGAATAGTATTCGTGAATAGTAACTCATGAATAGTAACTCATGAATAGTAACCTGACATGAAAAAGTTCCAAATTTGATAAAAAGTTCCAACCAATATTTCGGCATAATGATATTGAAGAAATAATATCACTTACGAAGAAAATAACATCCATTACCTCGAAAGAATAGTAATTCTGGCTGGAACACTGAATATAGTGCTGAAGGAAACTTACACTTATAGCAACACTCAAAGTATTAAAATACTCGCAAGAATACTCTCAATATATCGAGAGTGAAAGAGAGAAATCTTTAGTTTCTGGTGTGATTTTCAATTCTAACCTAAGCACCCTATTTATAGAAAATGCTTAGAACACCAAAGCAGAAAATTTAAAAAAATATTAATATATTTATATAAATTTTCCTTAGCCCACTTGTTTGGTCTAGACATCAGCCACCAACCCACCAAAATCACAAAAAATGTTTTTGTTAAAATAAATATTTAAAACTTCCAAAAAATCAATTATTTCGGAACTTCGGAACTTCAATAATTCATAATAAATAGCCCTTTTATCAGAAAAATTCAAGCCTCATGTCTTTTTCATAGGAAATTCCATTCTCTACAACTTTTCAGAAGAAAGTTTTTCCAAATTCCAAACAGAAATTGACCGAAATCCACAAATAGGCGATTTTACAGGCTATAATCAAATTTCGGTCAAGAATTGGGGTCCACCGACACACAAAACATGTGTTAATCATTTAATGCCACAAAAATACTCTTCCTCATCATATACTCATATATCCCACATTCATTATAAAATATCACCATTAATATATTATTAAAATAATATATTTAAATGAATTATTTTATCGTAAAAAGATAAAATATTAATTTTCAACAATTGTCACATTAAAAATCTTCTCCATCTATATCCACATAAAATCAATATTTTTCTAATCATATAAATCAATAATTAATTATTCACAAATAATATTACAAAATCACAAAGATCGGGCAACCGTGCCATTCCTGAAAGAGGGCTTTCCAATAAGAATTTCTCCTTCTTCGGCGCCAATTAGGTGACCAAACCTCTCCTGAAGCGTAACTTTCTAGACATTGCCAATAATGTTTTCTAATAATATTATTCAGATAATATGAATTATTGCTTCGATAATGGAAAATATCTTGTGTTGTGATAATTATTGAAATAACAAAGAATATAAAATATCAACGCAACAATTATTGAATCAATAAAATAAAATATCTTGAAAGAATTCATCAGTAACAATTATTCAAGAGTGCCTTCTTACGTAAGAATCAATAATTGGTGCAAGACCGTGTCTATTATTAACAACGCCAGACATCGTGTTTTAACCACCGGTATTCCAACAAAGGTTAACGGTAATAACTTACTGTTATTTATATAAACAACTTATACTTGTCGTTTTCTTCATCCAATCGCTTTTTGTTATGGGGCCCACACAAGGTCGCACCATCGCATTTAATATTCCCTAGATAGTAGAATATTCCACGACCAAAACGAATATTCTCCGATAAAAAATGAATATTTTATAACCACTTGCTTATTTAAAATATTTGCGCATTTTACCCATAACTAACCACATTAATCAAATCAACCCTTACTATTTCAAAATAATAAATAGAGGAAATTTAATTTCATTTATTAATAATTTGGGGTCTTACAACCTCTCTTCCTTATGAAATTTTGTCCTCGAAATTGACGTACGTACCTGGTGTTTCGAAAAGATGAGGATACCTCGCTTTCATTTCCGTTTCCAACTCCCAGGTCATTTCCTCAATAGCATGGTTTCTCCATAAAACTTTAACTTGTGGTATGAGCTTCGTGCGTAGGACATGCTCCTTCATATCCAAGATCTTGATAGGTACCTCTTCGTACGTTAAGTCTTCGGCTATCTCGTCCGGTTCTAACTCAATAACGTGGTTCGGGTCTTTCACATATTTTCGAAGCACAGATATATGAAAAACATTATGAACACGAGACATACTTGGAGGTAACGCGAGTCTATAGGCCACATTTCCTACTCGATCAAGAATCTGAAATGGACCAATAAATCGTGGATTGAGCTTTCTTCTCTTCCCAAATTTTGTAACTCCGTTCCATGGAGCCACACACAACAATATATGATCCCCAATACTAAATTCCACGTCCTTTCGATGAAGATCTGCATAACTCTTTTGTCGATCTTGTGCCGCTTTAATATCGTTGTCAATCGTTTGGATCTTCTCTCAGAGTCATTCGTACCAACTCTGGTCCCAACAATATTGCTTCTCCTACCTCATCCCAACATACTGGAGAGTGACACTTTCGTCCATACAATGCTTCAAATGGAGCCACACCTATACTTGCCTGATAACTGTTGTTGTAGGAGAACTCCACCAATGGTAGGTACTTATCCCAACTCCCTTTGAAATCGAGGACACAAAGTCTTAATAGATCTTCAAGAGTTTGAATAGTCCTCTCTGATTGTCCGTCCGTTTGAGGATGGTATGCCGAACTGAACCGTAAATCCGTGCCCATAACATTTTGCAAGCTAACCCAAAATCTTGAAGTGAATCTTGGGTCACGATCCGAAACTATAGATACTGGCATTCAATGCAATCTCACAATCTCATTTACGTACATTCGAGCAAGACGTTCAAGGGAATAAGTCTCCCTTATCAGGAAGAAATGAGCAGACTTGGTTAATCTATCAACAATAACCCAAATAACATTTATGCCTTGAAAAACCGTGGGAAGACTCGTACCAAAATCCACGGTAATGTGTTCCCACTTCAATTTCAGAATCTCAAGTGGTTGCAATGGACCTTTTGGCACTTGATGCTCCGCCTTTACACGTTGACAAGTTAAACACCTCGATATAAACTTTGCGATCCCTCTCTTCATATTGTTCCACCAAAATGTATGTCGAAGATCATGATACATTTTGGTACTCCCAAGATGGATTGCAAACGGTGTGTTGTGTGCCTCCATCATGATCTTATACTTCAAATCAGAATCGTTAGGAACACAAAGTCTGGAGTGGACTCGAAGTATTCCTTCTTCATCGATTCTTGCCTCAGGAATAATACCTTCTTGTACTTTCTTCTTCATACGCATACCAAGATTACGTGACTTGAGTAACTTTAACTTTTTCGATTAAAGTCGGTTCTATGCGTATACTTGACATCATTGCACTCGTTCCTGCATATGATCTTCTACTCAACGCGTTAGCTACTATGTTCGTTTTTCCAGGATGGTATTGAATAGTGTGGTCGTAATCTTTCAACAGCTCGAGCCAACGTCGTTGCCGCATGTTGAGTTCTTTTTGAGTGAAGAAATATTTGAGGCTTTTATGGTCTGAATATATCTCCACATTTTCCCCATATAGATAGTGCCTCCAGATCTTTAGCGCGAAAATGACTGCTGCCAACTCTAGATCATGAGTAGGATAATTCCTCTCATATTCTTTAAGTTATCGCGAGGCATAGGCTATGTCTTTCCCACGTTGCATGAGAACACATCCTAACCCTTTGCCTGAAGCATCGCTATAGATAACAAATCCATCCGAACCAGATGGTATTGTCAAAACAGGTTCCGAAATGAGTCGCATCTTGAGCTCTTGGAAAATCTTCTCGCATTCGTCGCTCCATACGAATTTTGTATCTTTACGAGTCAGCTGAGTTAACGGAGTAGCAATGCGAGAAAATCCTTTAACGAATCTCCGATAATAACCAACTAAGCCTAGAAAGCTACGTATTTTGATTACCGACTTAGGTTGCTCTCAACTGTGACTCATATCCCAACCTTGGATAGCACATCACAATGACACCTATCAGTTTACTATCACACGAATATGGCGTCCCCTACGAAGAGTCTGGCTTCGGTGCATTCCACAAAAGAAGTCACCAGATAGAGGCTCGGTTATCAACTTCTATAGTTGGGTTTTTAACTCCTGAAGTTCAATAGGAACCATTCGATATAAGATTTTAGAAATGGGTTTCTGGGTTCAAAGTCGATACAAAATTCAATATCACGCTCAGGGAGTAGGCGAAATTTTCAAGAAATACGTCGGAAATTTACTAACAATGTAAATATCATTCAAATCGGCGTATTTTGTTCAAGTCCATAACATGGCTAAAGCTTGACATCCATTTTTCAATAAACGAATGACTTTACTACTTTGATATGAAAGAGTTTGACTTCAATGGTTTGGTTGTTAAATTGAATAACGAGTTGCTTAGGAATATGAAAACTAACAACCTTACAAAAGCAATCAATTTGGCATGATGAGTAGTTAACCAATCAATCCCTAAAATCACATCAAAAGCAAGTATCTTTAAAGAGATAAGATCAACAGGTAATGTGATGGTGCCACCTTGGATCAAACAAGATTTATAAACAGTGGATGTGATGAAAGTTTCTCTTAACGGAGTTTCCACAGATAAATCAAAGTCTAATTTCTCTGGAGTCAAGTTTAAACGTTGAGCACAAGCAGGAGAGATAAAAGAATGGGTAGAACCGGTATCTAATAAGGTATAGACTTCGCAAGAATTTATAATTAACTAACCCATGATACCTTCGTTCAAGTTCCTCGCATTTTGGGCAGTCACGACAAACGCTCTTCCAGGAACCGTTGACTTTGACTTGTTCGTATCCCCCTCGGTGGAGCGCGATAACGAGTCAACGCAACCAAGAGAAAGCAGCCGGCAACATGAACATACCAGTGGTATCAGTCATCGAAGCGGTGACAACAAACGTGGATGGAATTAACATGCCAGAAATGGTAACCACTTCGGTGGTAATCGTGGCCAAGACAGTAAATATGGACATTTCAAGAAAAGGAGATTCAACAATGATGGAAAGATGTCAGCACCAGCAACCGTGGTTAAGGAAGGAGAACGACCACCTATCATATGCTTCAAATGCGAAGGGGAGGGACATATCAGTCCAAACTGCGCGATGCCATCCAAAGCGTGTTATAATTGTGGAAGAGAAGGTCACCTAGCCCGATTTTGTCGTTCATCGAAGACAAGTTCAGCTAGGATGGAGGCACCAAAGGCCGTCCCAGAAAAGTCAAAGCCGGTGGTGCAAGGGAGAGCATTTGTTGTGACCTCCCAGAAAGCAAGGAACCCGAACGAAGTCAACACAGGTAAGCTTATCATAAACTCTAGCGAAGTCTATACCTTATTTGATACTGTTCTACCCATTCTTTTATTTTTCCTACTTACGCTCAACGATTAAATTTGACTCTGGAGAATTAGACTTTGACTTATCTGTTGAAACTCCATTAGGAGAAACCTTCATTACATCCAATTTGTTTATAAGTCTTGTTTGATTCAAATCAAGAATCATGACGTTACTCGTCGATCTTATCTCCTTAAAAATACTTGCATTTGACGTGATTCTAGGGATTGATTGGTTAACTACTCATCATGCTAAAATTGATTATTTTCATAAGGTTGTTAGCTTTCATATTCCTAATAAACCTATTATGCGAATTCAAGCGACCAAACCATTAAAATCAATCACGGTCATCTCAAGCCATAAAGCTATTCGTTTATTGAAAAATGGATGTCAAGCTTTCTTAGCTCATGTAACGGATTTAAACAAAAATACATCAGATTTGAAGGATATTTCTATTGTTAATAAATTTCCTGACGTATTCCCTGAAGAACTTCCTGGCCTATCCCCAGAGCGTGAAGATGAATTTTGTATCGACCTTGAACCCGGTACAAATCCCATTTCCAAAGCCCTATATCGAATGGCTCCTATTGAACTTCAGGAGTTAAAGACCCAATTGCAGGAATTGTTAGACATTGGTTTCATTCGTCCTAAATACGTCTCCACCCCAAATCCAGTACTTGAAACCCGAACTTCGGTTCTCCACGATACCATTTCTTTAAAATTTGAATAATACTAAAATAATAATACATTCGAACTTAATTTACATACATCAAAGTTTACTTCCCAGTGCGTGACCTTCAAATACATTCCTTATAATACTTGAATAGATACCAATACAACTATAACCATTAACTCATGATACACACTTATTCGATCGACTTTCCTTTTCCTTTGTTAGGTTACTGAGCCTTGAGTTGCTCATACATAGCGAAAACATTTAATTTAAGCAAGGATGAGCATTTGAGTGCCCGACAAGTAATAGCAATTATATATATAAAATTTGAAAGAATATAAGTATTCTCTTTACATAACACTTCTACAATGAATCGAAAGTTGTGAAGTAATCTGTCTTGATAAAAATTCACATAACAAATCTCTTCCAAATTATTTAAATTTGGCTCTGGCTCTACCATGAATAGGGTTTAAGAATCATACTATGAACATTCTTTTCATTTTGAAAAGGTTTGGCGAAATCCATCCATAAACCGCTCTCTAACTTACGAACGCGGAGGGTGATCGACCCGTTGTACCTGTGTTGATCAATACTACATAACTTGAGCGAAATTCATCGCTCACTCTATCCGCCTTGGCGCAAAAAATCTTCCCATATAGGGATGTTCATACATGCACAGTTCCAAACCGAAGGTTTTAATCTTGCTCAACAATAATATGTAATTCAACATATATGTATCACGGGTAATTGACGGTATATCAACATGTGAATAAATGCCATGGTTATCAAGTGGGGACACTTGTATAACCATTTAGAAATCAACTTAACGAGATATATATATACGAGCTAACATGTTGATAATCAAAGCGTACATAATCATGCGGGAATAGAATAATTACGAAACTTCTTACTCATGTCCATTGCATAAAGAAAATGCAAAGGTAGGATACTTGCACGATTAATTGATTACAAATCTCAACTTAGGTTTTATCTCTTTATCACAACCTATCAATAATCGGATCATTAGTTCGATTAGAACAATATATCTTAACACATAATCTTTATCTATTTACGATTGACACGTAGTCTAATCACATAATCACGGTGATCATACTTTTAGTTCTATTCTATACTTGAAATATTTTTATACATTTTTCAAATATCTCATCCATGCTCTTCTGATAGCCTTTTCTTTCTATTATAAAGATTACGACATTTGTCGTATCTGAAACAACTTTATCGAATAAATCTTGAGTCTAAGACTCTTATTTTATACCTCAACATCTGTAAATATCAGACATCTTAATTTTTAATCATTTTTGAAATTTCCAGAAATTGAAAAATTTAAAATAATTCAAATCTGTCACTAAAGGGCCTATAGTGATATAAGCTTTATTACTATAGGTGTTCTTCTTCAAATTTAGAACTTCATAATCGGTTCTCAAAATCGACTAGTTTGGTAAATTTATAACTTTCAATTATCGGAATCATAATTAAATGATTTAAACATTAAACAATTCCATTATCATTAATAGTTTAATTAATACTAAACTATTAATGAAACCATTACCAAAATATAAAAGTTATTTATAATAACTCAAACTATTTTAAAACATTTATATTACCCTTAAATGATTTTTAAAACAATAAAAATCATTTTAAATAATTACCATTAATATTTAAATATTAATGTACTATTTATCAAATATTAAAAGTCATTAATTATAACTTAAAATATTTTTAAATCCTTAATATCCTCTTTAAATGGTTTTAAATAAGTAAAACCATTTTAAACTATTATTTAATAATAATTATTAAATAAACTAAATATCATTAATATTATCTTAATATCATTAATATTTAATTATTAATGAAATTATCATTTAAATATTAAAAGTTATATTTTATAACTTAAAATATTTTTAAATACCTTATTTTCATTTAAAATGATTTTTATAATATTAAAATCATTTTTAAACTAAATTATTTAATATAATCATTAAATAACTTTAATATCATTAATAATAATTAATTAATGAAATTCATCACAAAATATTAAAGTCATCACAAATAACTCATTTACATAACCAATTCTAAGCCAAAAATAAACATAGTAAACTAACTAGTTTATTAACAACACTAACTAAACTTCAAAAATTCAAACTTTAACTAACAATTAAAAATAATAACATTACAAAAATTAAATAAAAACATACAAAAATCTGAATTCCACAATTTGAATCGCACTTCCATTAAAAATTTAACTAAGGAGATCTTTATAAAAAGTTCTCCCACAACAAAACCTTTCTCAAAAAATTGGAGGCCTTATTGTTGGTGAATGAAACAAAAGGCCAAGCCCTTCTATTTATAGGTTTAGAAAATGGTGAAGTTCTCGACTTAGTCGATGTGGGACTTGGTTTATACTAATTTTCAATAGCTCACTTTGCGATTTTCTAACGCATTGCTCATAACTCAGATTAATCTGATTTTTGGATATGTTATACATGGTATGTAAGACTATTTTTAAAAATACGAATTACCCAATTCGGGTTCATTAGGTAGCCCAAGCGGTCGTCAAAAGTGGGCGTTCATATGATTTTTCAATCTCGTTTCAGCTTTACCCTCTTCCGCTAAAACAGTCATAACTCTTTCATTTTAAAACATTTTTGAGCGATTCTTGAGCCCCTTGAAAGCTAACTTCTGGGGCTACAACTTTTATTCTTTGACCATTTCCAAATTCCGAACACATCAGCCCAGAAATTCCGTTCAAATGGACTGCACCGCACTTGTTGGGAAGTTTTGACACTACTACTTTGAAATGTCATAACTCTCTCCTCCGATGTCGGTTTAGTCCGTTTGAGTCTATGGAAAACTTATTCGGTGTACTATAACATACCAAAAGCCCAGAAGGTTTTGAAAACATTAACTGATCGAAACAGTGTCCCGAATAGCACATCCATTCTTGACTTTCGGTTTGACACATTTCCTTCCAATCACCGTAATTCCCTCATCCGAGGTGGAATGAGGTCATTCCAAAACCTATGGCTTCCTAACTCAGTGCACTACAACATATCAAAAGTCCAGACCTTTTAAAGCACAAAAAAGTGGACGAGAATGCCCCCATTACAGGTTGCCCAAAAATAGTTTATCATGATCGATCAACCATGTTTGACCATCTATAACTTCTAATCTATACATGATATGGACTTGATTCTTTTTGCAGATTAAAGACCACATATCGGGCTACACATAACAACTTTTGAAGAACAAAACTCATGATCGAGCAAAGAGTTATGGCCTCGACATTTGGTGAAAAAATAACGAAATTGGTTTTTCCAACTTGCTTAAATCTTCAAATTAAATGCACTTTGATGTTATGGGTCTTTGATTTATCAACCCATATCATCAATTAACATTCTATTACACAACTTTAAACAATCAATTGTATCAAATAACATCGAATCAAAGGATTTCTAGGTTTAGTGTTCTTATACCCTTTTTGCCAAAAATTCTTGATTCTTGCTTACGATTTGTTATGGGTGATGGTTGGGCTTTGTTTAAGAGTGTATGGGCAATCTTGTACAAGGCAATTAAATGTAATATTTCATCACTAGATTTAATTCTTATAATTTACCAATTAACTTCTATCCTTTGGTAAATTAAAACACTTATCTGATAACATCGAAATTAAACCGGTAATTAAAATTAGGGTTTCTCTAATTAGGGTTTCTAATTGACCATTAGTGGTTCTTTAATTATACATGTATATTACTAACACGATCGTTCACGGTTTCTAATTTCAGCGGTTAGGGTTATAATAATTAGGGTTTGTCCTAATTATCGATGTACTAACGATAATTAGGGTTTCTTCTAATTCTGAGATATTCTTATTCACGGTAACTTCATATACGACGATCACTACTCGAAATACCCCATAAGCGAGTTTAATAATTAGGGTTTCCACGACGCGGTAATATGTTATGACCTAATTGGTAGTCATTGCTCAATATTATCTGTCACTTTATACCCGATACATAATTATAGTGCTTAAAATGTAAAAAATAATATAATATTATTATTCTCATCTCTTGATCACAATCCCAATCCGAGGGTTTGGATCTCATATACGACTTATTCTTACGTACACAACATCAATAATCAAGTTAAAATAATTAACTTAAATATTACGAACAATTCATATAATAAAATATTTATTATATAAATCTAATTATCACTTCATATATTATTTCCAATCATGTTTTCATGGAAAATAATTAATAAAAATATTTAAACTACGAAATTTATTACCATATAATTTGTGGTAATTAATAATTCCAAAATTATTTCTAATTTTTCAAGTAATAAATGTATTAGCATTTATCGTTCACTTTACTTGACACTTAGTCTAATCATTAAAAAAAAAAAAAAAAATTTATCATAAAATTTCTTATTTATTTTATATAGAAAATCTCGGGTTATTACATTCACCCTCCACTTATAAAGTTAGTCCAGGAATCACCGCTTTTAAAACTTCATATGCGAGAAGGTACATAGCATATAATCATTGTCGTAGATCTCGATCATACTTGATCGAGCCAGATCTTTAATTATTCATCATAACACTTGTCTGTCAGATTAAGCGAAATATAAGATATATAAGTTATTCAAATAGCACACAGGAGTTACATTTCCGGTTGCCACCAGTATCTGGACCGTCATGTTGTAAACCCTCGGAGTTGCTTTACGTTGGAGTTCTTGGTTGAGTTTAGTCTGAAATTGCTAACGTCCTTTGCTTCTCCCAGTGGTTCGTTCCTGCCTCCATTCCCCTCGTGGGCGATTCCTTTATATGCTCGATCGATCCACATATAAAACATCCTTGATCATCCTTGAGTTAGGGCGGTTGGGAGAGATATGACCCTCTTGCCCTTGCCTTGCAGCATAAAACTTGCCCTTGAGACACTTTCGCCCGGTGATTCTTCCATGATTCTTGCCTTTGCACTACTTCTTCTTTACCAACTTTTGCTTTACTTGCATTTTCTCGGAAAAATTCCTCATTCTTTTCTCACCCCTATTTCCCCTACTACTACTTTCTCTCTTTATTGTTCCTTGACTTGCTTTTATTCTTCTTCTCCTCCTATGGTAGAGGCTCATGGCCTCACTTCCTGTTCGACAATGATAGCCTTCTCCATGAGTCTTTGCAAAAGTATTGATTTGCGATCTTGACACCTTATTATAGAGCCGGGGTTTTAAGCCCGGCTCAAATCTCCTTGCCTTCCTAGCCTCTGTATCCACTTGATGTGGAAGCAAACCTAGCCAACTCATTAAATTTTGCGGCATACTCATTGTGATCATATTATCTGCTTTTAACTCCGGGAATCTCACCTCCATTCTAGGCGCATACTAACGGAGAGATAGTTTTGAAAAATAAATCCTTAAACCTATCCCAAGTAATTTCTTCTTTTCACCTTTAGAGTCTTATTTGCCTCCCACCAAAAGTTAGCTTCCCTTTCATCATATAAGTGGCAAAAGCGGTCTTTTGCCCTCATCTACTTTAGCGATTCTGAGCGCCTTCTCTATCTCGTTCACCCAAATGCAGGCTTCTATAGGGTCGGTGATCCTCTGAATTACAGTGGTCCTCTCTGCTTTGAAGTCTTTGAATTTTGCCAGCGATTATGCATTTGGTTCCTGCATTTGGTATTCCACGATGCATAGCTTTGAGCTACCATGTTTGCAAAATTTTGCATCGATTCTGGTTTGTCGTTCTCCGGCATTAGTAGATTCTTCTACCCTTTGGTTTTGAGTTTGGCGTCTTGGTGGCATTATCTGGTTAAATAAAACCATAAATTATACCCTTACATTTTAAACCTTATTGCATAAGATTAATGTATTAAACTTCGTTTCATTTCTCAAACTTAGATTCATATTCATTTATCGAATATTTACGGCACATCACTGCTTTAATCAGCGGCTATCCCTTTGTGACTCTGAAAGTGGGATTTAAAATCTTGACCAACATAAAAGTTGAAAATAGTTCATTACTTATCACACACATTACATAAACACAACATAACCCATTACTACTTATTTCCCAAACCTTTTCTCGGACATTCATTACGCTCGATGTCCTTCCATTCCACAATTAAAACATCCACCTTGCTTATAGTTGGGGCAGCGGGGAGAGGTATGTCCCTCACGGCCACAAATATAACATATCTTTTCCCTTTCTTCTTATCGGGTTTTCCTAAGTCGGGATCTTCTACCTTTCTTTTCCCTTACCTCTCGGAGTTGCACGAGGTGTTGCTTGAGGCTCCCATCTGGTCGATTCGGATTTTGAGCTTATCCTGCTCTTCCATTGTTGCTAGCATGCTTGGCCTTGGTGGATATTAAGCAACGTCTCAATCTCCCACAACCTTTCGGTATAGAAACCTTGTTCTCCGATCCTGTATCTCGTTGATGCTGGCGACTTCAACTTTAGTGTACGAATCACTATCTGTCAAATCCACCATTTACGGATCGATGCTTTCGTTTTCCACTATAGCCACCTCGTGCGATTTGGGTTCTGGTGAGCTTCTATTTGGTTTGTTGGCCTTGATATTAGCTTCGGGGTATAGATCGATCCTTCTTATTCCACATATCTTTCTCACGGACATCTACATACATAAGTTACCACAGATTAACATATAGTATATATACCTGACAATCAAGAGTTCTATATATCTTATTTTTTGATTGATGATAAATTTATTCAATTCTCATCAACACCTATCTCTGCTAGAAAGCGACTCCATCCACTCTGCATCGAATCGCATGAAGGTGATGACTAAAGCACAGTCTAAGGTATGTATCTGGTGTCTTTGGCTTCTATTTCAACCTTCATTGTCTTATCTGAATATCTCCCTCTGCTCCAACCTCCCTCATAACTTCATTAACTTATACGTCTTCTGAACATTCACACATATCATCACATGCTACCCAATACACCTCTCACAAGAGTAAAAGTTTTCAAATTGTCTTTGAGGGTCATATAGACCATGAACACATAGTTTTAGCGGTATTCATACATAAAACATTACAGTATGTTTACAATCACAAAGAAGGTAAACTACCATTAATAGTACTTTAGGTGATTAGCCTATTGTACCCCTACGTCATGCATAGCATATTAATCATGCCTAGCGAATATTTACGCTATTAGATTGGATTATTTTATCCAAACAACATCGTTCACCTCGGTCTTATCATAGGATTCCGCACCAAAACAATTTGGTTAGGAAATTTCTTTCAATGAACACTTAGAGTTTTCATAAACATTAGTCTAGTGATTCAAATAGCATAGACTCATATCAATAATTCAATTCAATCGAATTATTTAGATGTAGCCAAACCCGTTGGCAAATTAAACTTTTGAAAACATTTTTTAGAATGGCGTCGTGATGCGTCTTTGTATTAACAATCCGTTGAGGATCTTGTCATTGTATGACTTTGTCATAACACATCATCTGATAATTGGAGCAGCGACTTGAGTCAAATTCACACTAAGTATTCACTGTATTTACAACTCCATCACATTTTATCATCTACTTTTTGGTTTACATGGTACATGAGTGATAATTAAAAACAATTTTGATATTTCAAATCATTTGCGTCTAGCCAAAATAAGTAGCATAGGCCGTACTTTAAACCGTTTCAAAAATGATTCACGAGTCTACATTTTGTTTTCAAAAGCACATAGTCGTATTTAGCTTGATGTCAAAAATTTTGAAGTTTAGCATAGCTAGGAGTTTAGGAAAACCTAACACCTTCACTAAAATCATTTACTTAACAATCTATACATTCACCTAATCCATAACACTCCATTCACACAAAACTATACCCAGTTCATCAAACCACACTTATGAGTTCATAAATTGCCACAATCATATGAGTTTAAGAACTTATCCTAGTCGGGACCTTTGGCGTCCATTATTTGAGGGTTCATAAACATTTCATATAATTATGAGTCAAGAATGTCTCATAGGTATGAGTTTTAAGAACTTCGAACTTAATCTTATATTCTCTATCTATGACCTATCTACTTGTTATACACACGAGAATGGAGTCATCCTCTTAATGTGCATATAACAAATAGCGCGACCACAGACATTTCAATGATTATCGATTGCGAAAACTAAGTGGTTTTTACACCAAGTACAATTCGGCTCCCATCTGAAGAATCATACTGAACTCATTTGCCGACATGAGTCCTCAATTGAATCCCCATCTAACACTAACCCCATTCTCCATACAGAATTTATTATTATTTATAATTCTCTTACGGATGCATGCCAATTGATAGTACAATTCATACCACGCAATCTTCTTTGTAAACTTTCCAATCATCAGTTGATTCCTTACATTTGTCATAGCCTTATCGGATCACGGGGTGATCTCATACGTATATATTACGATTTAGTTCTATATCTTGATCGTTTTATTTTCACGATCTCTCATAAGCTACTTTTCGGTCTTTTAGACTCAATCTATTCCCCCTCTTTGTTTAACTTTATAATCGAGTTAGGGAACTACGTGTCTTTACACTTTCATAGAGATTCATCTTTGAATCTTATCGACCAACTAACTCTAGATGAGTTAATACTTATCCTAATCATTGCGGTTATTAGTCTCGGTATTTCTACCTAAGCTTCATAACCAACGACTTTGATACCAACTTTGTGGCGACCCCAAATCCAGTGCTTGAAACCCGAACTTCGGTTCTCCACGATACCATTTCTTTAAAATTTGAATAATACTAAAATAATAATACATTCGAACTTAATTTACATACATCAAAGTTTACTTCCCAGTCGTGACCTTCAAATACATTCCTTATAATACTTGAATAGATACCAATACTGACTATAACCATTAACTCATGATACACACTTATTGATCGACTTTCCTTTTCCTTTGTTAGTGCACAGAGCCTTGAGTTGCTCATACATAGCTTGAAAACATTTAATTTAAGCAAGGATGAGCATTTGAGTGCCCGACAAGTAATAGCAATTATATATATAAAATTTGAAAGAATATAAGTATTATTCTCTTTACATAACACTTCTACAACGAATCGAAAGTTGTGAAGTAATCTGTCTTGATAAAAATTCACATAACAAATCTCTTCCAAATTATTTAAATTTGGCTCTGGCTCTACCATGAATAGGGTTTAAGAATCATACTATGAACATTCTTTTCATTTTTGAAAAGGTTTGGCGAAAATCCATCATATGCAAACTCTCTAACTTACAGACGGAGGTGATCGACCAGATTGTACCTGTATTGATCAATACTACATAACTTGAGCGAAATTCATCGCTCACTCTATCATCCTTGAAACAAAAAAAATCTTCCCATATAGGGATGTTCATACATGCACAGTTCCAAACCGAAGGTTTTAATCTTGCTCAACAATAATATGTAATTCAACATATATGTATCACGGGTAATTGTGAGCGGTATATCAACATGTGAATAAATGCCATGGTTATCAGTGGGGACACTTGTATAACCATTTAAAATCAACTTAACGAGAATATATCGAGCTAACATGTTGATAATCAAAGCGTACATAATGCATGCGAGGAATAGAATAATTACGAAACTTCTTACTCATGTCCATTGCATAAAGAAAATGCAAAAGGTAGGATACTTTTTGATTATTTGATTACAAATCTCAACTTAGGTTTTATCTCTTTATCACAACCTATCAATAATCGGATCATTAGTTCGATTAGAACAATATATCTTAACACATAATCTTTATCTATTACGATTGACACATAGTCTAATCACATAATCACGGTGATCATACTTTTAGTTCTATTCTATACTTGAAATATTTTTATACATTTTTCAAATATCTCATCCATGCTCTTTACGGTATGCTTTTTTCTTTCTATTATAAGATTACGACATTTGTCGACGTCTGAAACAACTTTATCGGGTAAATCTTGAGTCTAAGACTCTTATTTTATACCTCGACATCTGTAAATATCGAGACATCTTAATTTTTAATCATTTTGAAATTTCGAGAAATTGAAAATTTTAAAATAATTCAAATCATCACTCACTAAAGGGCCTATAGTGATATAAGCTGTTACTATAGGTGTTCTTCTTCAAATTTAGAACTTCATAATCGGTTCTCAAAATCGAATTTAGTTTGGTAAAATTTATAACTTTCAATTATCGGAATCATAATTAAATGATTTAAACATTAAACAATTCCATTATCATTAATAGTTTAATTAATACTAAACTATTAATGAAACCATTACTCAAAATATAAAAGTTATTTATAATAACTCAAACTATTTTTAAAACATTTATATTACCCTTAAATGATTTTTAAAACAATAAAAATCATTTTAAATAATTACCATTAATATTTAAATATTAATGTACTATTTATCAAATATTAAAAGTCATTAATTATAACTTAAAATATTTTTAAATCCTTAATATCCTCTTTAAATGGTTTTTAAATAAGTAAAACCATTTTTAAACTATTATTTAATAATAATTATTAAATAAACTAAATATCATTAATATTATCTTAATATCATTAATATTTAATTATTAATGAAATTATCATTTAAATATTAAAAGTTATATTTTATAACTTAAAATATTTTTAAATACCTTATTTTCATTTAAAATGATTTTTATAATATTAAAATCATTTTTAAACTAAATTATTTAATATAATCATTAAATAACTTTAATATCATTAATAATAATTAATTAATGAAATTCATCACAAAATATTAAAAGTCATCACAAATAACTCATTTACATAACCAATTCTAAGCCAAAATAAACATAGTAAACTAACTAGTTTATTAACAACACTAACTAAACTTCAAAAATTCAAACTTTAACTAACAATTAAAAATAATAACATTACAAAAATTAAATAAAAACATACAGAAATCTGAATTCCACAATTGAATCGCTTTCACGCCAAAATTTAACTAAGGAGATCTTTATAAAAGTTCTCCCACAACAAAACCTTTCTCAAAAAAAATTGGAGGCCTTATTGTTGGTGAATGAAACAAAAGGCCAAGCCCTTCTATTTATAGGTTTAGAAAATGGTGAAGTTCTCAACTTAGTCGATGTGGGACTTGGTTTATACTAATTTTCAATAGCTCACTTTGCGATTTTCTAACGCATTGCTCATAACTCAGATTAATCTGATTTTTGGATATGTTATACATGGTATGTAAGACTATTTTTAAAAAATACGAATTACCCAATTCGGGTTCATTAGGTAGCCCAAAGCGGTCGTCAAAAGTGGGCGTTCATAACAGATTTTCAATCTCGTTTCAGCTTTACCCTCTTCCGCTAAAACAGTCATAACTCTTTCATTTTAAAACATTTTTGGCGATTCTTGAGCCCACCTGAAGCTAACTTCTGGGGCTACAACTTTTATTCTTTGACCATTTCCAAATTCCGAACACATCAGCCCAGAAATTCCGTTCAAATGGACTGCACCGCACTTGTTGGGAAGTTTTGACACTACTACTTTGAAATGTCATAACTCTCTCCTCCGATATCGGTTTAGTCCGTTTAGAGTCTATGGAAAACTTATTCGGTGTACTATAACATACCAAAAGCCCAGAAGGTTTTGAAAACATTAACTGATCGAAACAGTGTCCCGAATAGCACATCCATTAGCTGACTTTCGGTTTGACACATTTCCTTCCAATCATAGTAATTCCCTCATCCGAGGTGGAATGAGGTCATTCCAAAACCTATGGCTTCCTAACTCAGTGCACTACAACATATCAAAAGTCCAGACCTTTTAAAGCACAAAAAAGTGGGCGAGAATGCCCCATTACAGGCTGCCCAAAAAGCAGTTTATCATGATCGATCACCATGTTTGACCATCTATAACTTCTAATCTATACATGATATGGACTTGATTCTTTTTGCAGATTAAAGACCACATATCAGGCTACACATAACAACTTTTGAAGAACAAAACTCATGATCGAGCAAAGTTATGGCCTCGACATTTGGTGAAAAAATAACGAAATTGAGTTTTTCCAACTTGCTTAAATCTTCAAATTAATTGCACTTTGATGTTATGGGTCTTTGATTTATCAACCCATATCATCAATTAACATTCTATTACACAACTTTAAACAATCAATTGTATCAAATAACATCGAATCAAAGGATTTCTAGGTTTAGTGTTCTTATACCCTTTTGCCAAAAATTCTTGATTCTTGCTTACGATTTGTTATGGGTGATGGTTGGGCTTTGTTTAAGAGTGTATGGGCAATCTTGTACAAAGGCAATTAAATGTAATATTTCATCACTAGATTTAATTCTTATAATTTACCAATTAACTTCTATCCTTTGGTAAATTAAAACACTTATCTGATAACATCGAAATTAAACACGGTAATTAAAATTAGGGTTTCTAATTGACCATTAGTGGTTCTTTAATTATCATGTATATTTACTAACACGATTCGTTCACGGTTTCTAATTTCAATAGGTTAGGGTTATAATAATTAGGGTTTGTCCTAATTATCGATGTACAACGATAATTAGGGTTTCTTCAATTACAGATATTCTTATTCACGATAACTTCATATACCACGATCACTTTACTCGAAAATACCCCATAAGCGAGTTTAATAATTAGGGTTTCACGACCGCGGTAATATGTTATGACCTAATTGGTAGTCATTGCTCAATATTATCATCACTTTATACCGATACATAATTATGAGTGCTTTGTAAAATAATATAATATTATTATTCTCATCTCTTGATCACAATCCCAATCCGGGTTTGGATCTCATATACGACTTATTCTTACGTACACAACATCAATAATCAAGTTAAAATAATTAACTTAAATATTACGAACAATTCATATAATAAAATATTTATTATATAAATCTAATTATCACTTCATATATTATTTCCAATCATGTTTTCATGGAAAATAATTAATAAAAATATTTAAACTACAGAAATTTATTACCATATAATTTGTGGTAATTAATAATTCCAAAATTATTTCTAATTTTTCAAGTAATAAATGTATTAGCATTTATCGTTCACTTTACTTGACACTTAGTCTAAATCGTTTAAAAAAAAAAATCATAAAATTTCTTATTTATTTTATATAGAAAATCTCGGGGTTATTCGGTTACTATATTTTCGACTGAAAATAGTCTGTCGAGGATATTAGGTCGATGATAATCATGCCACGTGGCAGACTGTCAAAAATGGTAATGCCCTTAAACTCGACGGAATTCCATCGAGAATAGGACTATTTCGTCGAGAATAGTGTTTTTTTTAAAATGTTTTATTTGTTTTTGCAGTATCCAGGGATTTAACCCACATCTGATGTACCTGTACCTGTTCATGTTTTCCCAACAGCACATACCAAGGCCAACAATATGAATAAACAATACTAAATAAACTATATCAAAAATCCCATTAATCTAAACTAAACTAAACTATATCAAACATCCCATTAAAACATCCCATTAAACCGCAACAAAACTACAAAATCGCAACAAAACTAAATTAAACTAAATGTTAAACCGCAACAAAACTAAAGTAAAGAGATATTTCAAACTAAAGTAATGACAAGGTTTAAACTACAATACGTCAAAAATAATGTAAACTACAAAAGAATGTAAACTAAGTCAAGCTAGTAGAGCCCCCTGTGTGAGGAGGATCATCGGGTGGGCATCGACGCTGCTCTGGATTATGAAAATCGCCATCATTGTCATTCCGCTCGTCAGTCCGCTCGTCACCCTGTTTGATACAATATAATGTAACTCATTAGTCCATATATATGATTCAGTTAAAGATAACTAAATGAAAATTAAATAACATGCAGAATATATATTTGAATTTAAAACGAATAGTATACCTGAGAAGTCTAGCACTGACTTAACATTGGCCCAAACGCATCCTCGACTAAGGTAACCACCATCCGAACAATCTCGTCGCGTATCGCAACCCACTGCTCCGGAGCGATACCCGTACTCTCGGCGGTGGCACCAGCTACAACGTCCTGCGCAAGTTGATGGATGCAAGAACAGCTGAGCGGGTCCTGACGATGGAACATCGGATCAGTCTCAAACCTCTCCGACACCGTAACCATAACACGCTGGAACAAAGCATCGTCTAAGCCAGCGCCCGTATATGATGGTCCCACGGGGGCTCCCAGACGCAGACGCTGGCTAGAGCCTACAAAAATAAATATAATATGAATAATATTATATGTTTACTTTATTCATAAACAAGAAATAAACTAAAATATTATACCTCTTGGCAGTGTATAGGCTGGTATCCTCGGTAACCCCAGCACTCGATATCGGTTGGTAGTACTAGTGGGAGTATCCTGAGACGTGACCCAAAGAGACGTCTCCTCGTCCTGAGATAAACTAATCTCGGGCGGAGGGACGGTGGAATCTAACGTCTCTGCATCACCCCTAGCAACCTGCAACTCCGCTATACGCTAGCTGCGGAGCTTCTCAAACCGCTCCTGTAATTTGATATATGTTGTGACTCCCCCAAAATAGGTATACATCACCCATTCTGAGTCGCCAAATACATGGTACAGAAACAGCTATAACTTTATTAATACAACATAAAAACTGTGAGTTTAAATACAAATATTGTCATCTAGACAATATCCACACTCAAATAAGTCCTCATTACAATTATTAAAATACTATTTTATAGAATAGTGAGGACTACTAAAACCAGTTCTAGAGCCATCATTCCACACCCCGACTAGTACTCGCTACATTCTCGCCTCCCGAGAAGAAAAATGGAACAACAAGGAAAAGGGTGAGCTCAACTAGCCCAGTAAAGAACATTATGACTAAGATAACATAGAATAAATTATCGTTAGTCTTCAACAGGGAAAAATCTAATAGAATACAATAGACAATAAGTTTGAAATCAATATTCGCAGCGAAAATAATAATTCATTAGAAGAGTTAAGTAGAGAATGAAATCTACTATCTTCTATATATGAATTTAAAAGTTCATCGTCTATCTTTTATCCCTGTAACATCAATCAATATATAACTGAAATCAAATATTCATCTTTGCACTACAGGCCAAAGATATTCATTAGTTGGTCATGTTTATCTACACACCTGTTCATCTTTGCACTACGGACCAAAGATATTCATCAGAAATCATTCATCTTTGCACTATAGGCCAAAGACATTCAGTAATATCATCATTTAGAACTGAGGATGATGAAAATATTTTAAAGAAAACGAATCCAGTGAAACAAAAGAATAAATATTAAGGATTCGTACTTTAAACAATCCAAGTTCAAAAATACTTCATAAATAATCATAGTGGAGTAAAATTCAAGAATGATCAAAACATGGATACAATCAAAACTAGTATCCATAATAGATATTTTGGACGAAAAACGAAAATTTAATTTTTTTGTGAATAGTGTCGTATTCGTGAATAGTGCAGTATACGTGAATAGTAACTCTGACACCAAAAGATAGAAATTCCACAAGAAAATCATCATGCTTCGTGAATAGTATTCATGAATAGTAACTCGTAAATAGTAACTCATGAATAGTAACTCATGAATAGTAACCCCGACATGAAAAAGTTCTAAATTTTATAAAAAGTTCTAACCAATATTTCGGCATAATGATATTGAAGAAATAATATCACTTACGAAGAAAATAACATCCCTTACCTCGAAAGAATAGTAATTCTGGCTGAAACACTGAATATAGTGCTGAAGAAAACTTACACTATATAGCAACACTCAAAGTATTAAAATACTCGCAAGAATACGCTCAATATATCGAGAGAGAAAGAGAGAGAAATCTTTAGTTTCTGGTGTGATTTTCAATTCTAACCTAAGACCTATTTATAGGAAAATGCTTAGAACATCAAAAGCGTAAAATTTAAAAAATATTAATATATTTATATAAATTTTCCTTAGCCCACTTGTTTGGTCTAGACATCACCCACCAACCCACCAAAATCACAAAAACGTTTTTGTTAAAATAAATATTTAAAACTTCCAAAAATCAATTATTTCTAACTTCAATAATTCATAATAAATAGCCATTTTATCGAAAAATTCAAGCCTCATGTCTTTTCATAGGAAATTCCATTCTCTACAACTTTTCGTAAGAAAGTTTTCCAAATTCCAAATGAAAATTGATTGAAATCCACAAATGCATTTATTTTATAAAGCTATAATCAAATTTCTCCAAGAATTGGGGTCCACCGCACACACAAAACATGTGTTAATCATTTAATGCCACAAAATACTCTTCCTCCTCATATACTCATATATCCCACATTCATTGTAAAATATCACCATTAATATATTATTAAAATAATATATTTAAATGAATTATTTTATCGTAAAAAGATAAAATATTAATTTTCAACAATTGTCACATTAAAAATTTTCTCATCTATATCCACATAAAATTAATATTTTCTCATCATATAAATCAATAATTAATTATTCACAAATAATATTACGTAAGCAAGATCTTTGGGCAACCGTGTCGCTTCCTGGGAAAGAGGGGCTTTTCAATAAGAATTTCTCCTTATCTTGCAAGAATTTAGGTGACCAAACCTCTCCTTAGATGTAACTTTCTAGACATTGCCAATAATATTTTCTAATAATATTATTCAGATAATATGAATTATTACTTCGATAATGGAAAATATTGTGTAGTGACAATTATTGAAACAACAGTAATATAAAATATCAACGCAAAGAATTATTGAATCAATAAAATAAAATACCGAATAAGAATTACCGTAACAATTATTGAGTAGTGCCTTCACGTAAGAATCAATAATTAGTGCAATACTGCAGTGTCATTCTTGTCAACGCCAGACATCGTGTTTTTAACCACCGGGTATTCCAACAGTGTTAACGGTAACAACTACGCCGTTATTTATAAACAACTTATACTTGTCATTTTCTTCATCTAATCGCTTTCCGTTATGGGGCCCACACAAGGCTACGCCATCGTACGAATATTCCCCGACAGTAAGAATATTCCACGACCAAACGAATATTCTCCGATAAAAAATTAATATTTTATAATCATTTGCTTATTTAAAATATTTGCGCCTTTTACCCATAACTAACCACATTAATCAAATCAACCCTTACTATTTCAAAATAATAAATAGAGAAAATTTAATTTCATTTATTAATAATTTGGGGTCTTACATATGTACATGTGAATTATCTTGGTATCATCATATAAATTACGTAATATTATCCTAAACAAATGCTACTTAGTTATTAATTGTATTTAATTTTATTTAATTGTATTTTATTTAATTTTGATTTTATTTAACTAAGTAAGTGCTACTTAGTTTAATTGTATTTATTTTGTATTATATTATTTTAAATTAAATTAAGTTCCATTTTTATTGACTTTAATTGACTTTAATTTAATTTGTATTATCTTAAATTAAATCATGTTTTTATTTTATTTTGTTTTAAATAAAATTTTTTATTTTATTTTATTTTAATTTAATTTAAATTAGTTTAGTTTAATTTATTTTATTTGTATTATATTATATTATAATATTTAATTTATTTAAATTTTATTATCTTAAATTAATTAAATTTAATTTGTATTATATTATATCATATTTTGTTTTATTTTATTTTATTTTAAAATAAGTAAATGTTACTTAGTATATTTTAATATTAGAAACTAATTAAAATCCATAAATAAAATAAAGTATGGCCCATATATATTGTTATTGAAGAATTCTGATAAGAATTCCGTTGAGAATTCTGTCGGAAATAGAAAATATACCAAATCAGTAAAAACAATCGGGCAAGATAAAGACATAATATTGCAAACATAATTCATATATACACAACATAAGTAAAGTATTCCCAAATAATTAAGGCAATCCCAAAATCAGTCCTAATCAATTATACCAACAATCACAACAATTGAGTAAATTAACCTAAAATTGATAAGAAAGTCCAATAATCAATCATACTCAAAACTTAATCCAAATTAACCAACAACCAACAATCTGCAATTCAGTTCATGGCAACAAAATAGACCAAATAGACAATTATATGCTAGCAAAAAAAAGAGAAGCAAATTGTAGGAGAAACTACTAACCACTGTCGGAGGGGAGGAGAAGGAGTTGACGGACGAGAGGAGAAGGAGCTACCGGAGGGGAGGAGAAGGAGCTGCCGGAGGGTGAAAAGGTTGCTGGAAAAGGAGAAGTTACCAGGGTCGTCACCGGAGGGAGGAAAGGTGGTCGCTGGAGGGAGGAAAGGTGGTTGCCGGAGCAGATAGAGATGAGAGCGAGCTGAGAGAGATTATGAGAGAGGGAGTAGGTGCAGAAAGAGAGTGAGAGAATGAGCGAGTGAGAGAGTGAGGGAGTGAGGAGAGAGAAAGAGAGAAATGAAATGAGGGAGGCGCTGAAGAAGACGCTGCTAATTAGGTTTAAAAACTTATGCTCGACGGAATTTCGTCGAGGTTAGTTCAGTCGATTTTAACATACTTTTGACGAACTATTTCGTCAAGGATAACACATATTCCGTCGAGTTTATACTCGTGTTGGCGGGAAAGCTTTGGCGCCAAGGTGAGGAATTAATTCTGACGGATATCCGTCGAGTATAGACTAAAGTCGATGGAATTACTATCGACGTAATTTTCAGTCAAACTTATTGTAACCTCGACCGAATACATTCCGTCGGAGTTACTTCCGTCGGAGATAACATGTTTTCTTGTAGTGTAATACACCAAACAATTGCACCTTATTCACCACAACAAAATGGTGTTGTAGAAAGAAAGAATAGAACTTTAGAAATGATGAATGCATTAATATTACGTTATGGACTACCTCAGAATTTGGGGGTGGGGGAAGCAATTCTTTCAGAAAATTATATTCTCAACCGAATACCTCAAAAGAATTTTAATGCTTCACCATATGAATTATGGAAAGAACGTAAGATGTCTTAAAAGTGTGGGGGTGTTTAGCAAAAGTAATGATTCCTCCACCCAAAAAGGTGAAAATAGGATCGAAAACAATAGATTGTATATTCATTGGTTATGCTAATAACAGTAATGCACATAGATTTTTGGTTAATAAATCAAAATTAGAGGAAATATATGAAAATAATATTATTGAGTTAAATGATGCTGAATTCTTTGAAAGCGTAGTTCCTAATAGAAAAGAACAAGAGCAAAGTTCTAATGAATAGGAAACAAGTTCAACCAAAAGAACTTATGACACTGTTAATGACAGTGATCATGGATTAGAAGATTTTAATAAACCTAAACGTAGTAAATGTGCTAGAATACAAAAATCTTATGGTCTGGATTTTCTAACTTATTTATTAGAAAATGAGCCTCAAACTTATAGAGAAGAGATATCAAGTCCCAAAGCTCCATATTGGAAAGAGGATATAAATAGTGAAGTAGAATCCATATTGCATAATCATACGTGCGAATTGGTAGATCTCCCATGTGACGCCCCCAGAATAGGTCCACACGACCCATTCCGAGTCGTCAGGAATCTACTACACAATCCAAATAAAAACTTCATTTATACAACTGTTAAACTGTCGTGAAAAATACAACAACACATAAGATGTGAGTTTCAATACAAATATTGTACTAAATAAAATACGATAATATACACACCCAAATTATTACACTGCCGTATAAAATACAGTAGCAAATATTTCAAGTCTTCAAAGGAACACGATAAGATTTATGTCCTCTTCATTCTATTGGGGTGTATTTTTTACGCTTCCAAAGTTGAGTTCGCATCACCCTATTTGGTTCACCAAATATAACTATTAAATGACGTATAAAATACAACACACACGTCTTAAGTCCTCAATATAATTATATATTGTCATACTATTTTATAATGTATTGAGAAACTTCAACAGTCTCGGACCATCACATGATTCCCCTGTTATCCCCGCTTGACCCAGTTACACTCATAATACCTGAAAGGAATTGTCAAGCAAAAGGGTGAGCACAAATAGCCCAGTAAAGAATATTATGACTAAGATAATTAATTTATCAATAGCCTTCATCAGTAATAAATCAGATATTTAGAACATATGGTAAATGATAAAAGTTTTCAACCATAATTGCAGCGGAATCAACAATCCATGCATTAGAAGAGTCAAGTAAAACATAATGTCTACTATCTCCTCCAAATTAAAAGTAAATCATTAATATTTCATTCCCGCAATACTCATCAACAGTTCTTTGTTGTACCCAAGACAAAGAGAACTCTCATCACCTGTCTTCACCTTAACCACCAAAGATTATAGTTAAATTCATAATTCATATTTATAATCATGTAAATCAACAGTCCATCTTTGCACTATGAGCCAAAGACATACAACCATAAAATCAATAATCAACCGTCCATCTTTGCATGTAAGCCAAAGATATACAATTGTAAAACCAATAATCAACAGTCCATCTTTGAACGTAAGCCACAGATATACAACTGTAAAACCAATAATCAACAGTCCATCTTTGCAAGTAAGCCAAGGAGGATTTTCACCACATCATTTGTCTATAACATTTGTCCATCTTTGCACTACGGGCCAAAGAGAATTTTTACCACATCATTTGTCTGTAGCATTAGTCCATCTTTGTACTATGGACCAAAGATGATTTTTACCACATCATTTGTCTATAACATTACAGATCATGATTATACCAATACAAAATTCAAGGTCATAATCATACCAATCAACAGTCCGTCTATGCACTACGGGCCAAAGATGACTTTTACCATAATACAAACATGAGAATGATGACAATGATATATGAATCAATCAAGTGAGATCAAGGATAAATATTAGAAATTTATAATTCAATTTTTCCAGAGTTCAAGAATATCCAAATTGTCAACATGATAAATAAATGTGGAGTAAAATTCAAGATTTATATTCATGTATCAAAAATAATTTTGAATAGAAAGAAATCAATTTTGGTCGTGAATAGTACCCCATGAATAGTACTTTATAAATAGTACCCCGTGAATAGTACTATATATATATATATATGAATAGTACCATATATATGAATAGTGCCCATGAATAGTACTCCATGAATAGTACCGTATATATGAATAGTACTCCGTGAATAGTACTCATAAAAGGAAAATACAAAAGAAAATGATATTCCATGACGAGTACAAAAGAAATGATATCTCATACGAGTATAAAAGAATATACGAACTGCAAATGGATTTTCACCCGCCATGCGGTAATCCACGTAGACAGATCATTTCCATAATTTAATAAAGAATGAATACGAAGGGTCATTCACCATGCATACGGTAATCCACGTAGACAGGTTACTCCCACAGATTAATAAAGAATGAATACGAAGGGTCATTCACCATGCATGCGGTAGTCCGCGTAGACAGGTTACTCCCGTAGATTAATAAAGAATAAAATATGATGGGTCATTCATCATGCATGCGGTAGTCCGCGTAAACAGGTTACTCCCGCAGATTAATAAAGAATGAATGACAACCCTTATGAGTATAAAAAGAAAATAACATTCTTTACGAATACGAAAGAATAATACCCCTTATGAATACAAAATAAATAACACCCTTTACTATATGAAAAATAACATCCCTTACCATACGAATAATAACCTCCCTTACTAATACAACAAATAATATCCCTTACTATACAAAAAATAAAATCCCTTACCATATGAAAAATAACATCCTTTACCATATGAAAAATAACATCCCTTATGAATATTGAACGAAAATAATATTATTTACGAAGACGAAAAATAATATCTCTTACGAATATGAAATAAATAATACCCCTTACCATACAAAAAATAACATCCATCACCATACGAATAATAACCTCCCTTACGAATACAACAAATAATATCCCTTACCTTAGTAGAAGATTGGATACTGCAATAGTGAAGTAGCAGAATACTCTTCTTCTTTCTCTTTATAGTTTCTCTCTTTAGAGTTTTAGTGAATTCATAAGAAATAATGAAGGAATGAGCTTCTATTTATAGGAGAATGGACTAAATAGTAACTAATTCATGAACGGTCCAAATTGATTTACTATTAAGATGGACGGTCCATATTGATTTACTATTAAAACTTAAAGCAACGGTCCATACTGATTTACTATTATACTTTAAACCAGCGATCCATATTGATTTACTACTATAACTTTCAACTAGCGATCCATATTGATTTACTATTATAACTTCAACCAATGGTCCATATTGATTTATTATTATAACTTTAACCGACGGTCTGAAAAATTAGCACATCTCCTCATGGAATAATATGTCAAACTTATAACAAACGCCTCATAACAAATCACTATATTTATATCATAAATTGAATAAATATTTACCGCAAATCATTTATCTTTAATCAAAACATTTTTAATATTTCAACAATTATTCATCATTTAATATTATAACTCACAATATTGATAACCAGATCGTTCCCACGAAAGAGGGGGTTTTCCGATAAGGATTTCTCCTTATTAACGCGCAATTAAATAACCTAACCCCTTTCCTCGACAGAACTTTCTAGACATTTTTAATAATGCAAATAATAATATGAATAACTGTGTCGTCTCAATTATTGATTTAATAATATAAAATATTGTGCAGATGATACTGTGACAATAATGAAATCAATAATATGAGATACTATGCAACAACTACTGTGGCAATTATTGAATGTGACTGAGTGACTTCTTACGTAAGCATCAATAATCAAAGATACTATGCAATACCGTGTGCTACTGTGCAACAACGCGTATTACTAAACTTTTATCACCGGGTATTTCAACAGTTTAACGGTAAAAGTATTGTCGCTATTTTTTATAAAAAGGTTATTTCTGTCACTTTTTATATCTGAAAGTTATTCCGTTAATAATTGCGCCGTCGTACGAATATTCTCCGACAAAAAGAATATTCCCCGACCAAATGAATATTCCCCAACACAACGAATATTTTATGACAACTTGTTTACTTTGTAAAATTTTCAAATATCACCCTTAACTTTAACCTTTTATCAATTTAACCATTTACTGAATAGAAAAATTGAATACTTTTCTTTCATAAAATTCGGGGTCTTACATCCCACCTGACTCTAAACCTCTTGGATACAAGTGAATATTCAAGAAGAAAATGAAAGCGGATGGATCTATAGATAAATATAAAGCAAGACTTGTAATCAAATGATACATGCAAAAGGAGGGTTTGAATTATTTTGATACTTATTCTCCTATGACAAGAATATCCTCTATTAGGATGTTAATAGCCATTACAGCTATATATAATTTAGAGATTGTTGGGTAAAATCTAAATACACTCAGCACGCAAGTATACGTGATCAACAAGTAATATAATAGTAAGTCGAGTATCGTTCCCACAGAGACTAGTCAATTTTAATCAATCAATTACCAGCTTTATATTATTCCAATTTTATTAAACTAATCGAATTAAAGATTGTAATTAATAAAGCCTAATAAATAAAAATTAACACAGTCAACCTAACTAGTTACTGGAAATTTCAATCAGATAATGGAGAATTAGGCTTACAACTTCACTTTAAGTTTCACTCTAATTATCACACTTCTTTTCAATTTAATTTACTATCTCAGTTCATTAATCAAGAGCACTAAGGTAGAATTAGCCATCTCTCAATGTACTAACCCCATATTAACTTAAATCCATAATTTTGATAGAATTAAGCAAAACACCCTAATTAATCAATTCACTATATATCTATGTGAATTAAAATCAAATAAGGTTTAAAGTCCAAGTTCTTTATTGATTATATACGACGTTAGGTATATCTCTATCCTAAACATACATCAAGAAATCCATCAAACGCAAAAATCATGAACACATGATATTATGATTAGGTCTAGATTCATATATCATCTCTCGAGTCCATACAAATTCACGCAGAATTGGTGATCAAGCAATCCATAAATTAAGTACGAATCAAAATAGATGAACTGAATAGATAGTATTATTAAACTGAAATTAAAGCATGACAATCATCGTTCTACACTAAAGATCCATTGCAAGCCTAATTAAGAATTTAGTTCATCATAGATAAATTAAAAAGTGAATAAGTAAAGAAATTCAACATCCCAATTACAGAAATTGAATTGAAAGACAAAGAACAGTAAAACACCACCTTTATCCTCACTCAAATCTGCAATCTCGTGAATCTTGATTCCTTGCTCTCCTCCTCCTCCAAATCTTTAGTGAAATTAGGGCTCAAAAGTGTAATTGATTGGTGTATGATTCAAATATGTGTTCACTTTACTTAAGTCACATAATAGCTGATAAAAGAAGACCATACACAGTCCCAATCCATGTCAAAGTTGTTCTACCCAAGCATCTGCATAGTTCAAATCACATCCCAACTCTCTCTGTCCTCGTACCCCCACCCCGGCAGGGGGTCAAGATACTGTTTTCCATGTACACCCCCACCATGGCGTGGGGTTTTCTTCTTTATAGGGCCCGCCCTGGTGTCGGTCAAACTTTTGTAGTTGCTGATTTTTGCCTTTCCATGTTAATTCTAGCCACAATGCCACCATTTTGTCACCAATGACATGTAATGCAACCTAAACATAAAACAAACACAAAAATAAGTAAAATTGTACAAAAATAAATAGAACAAACACTGTTTAGGTCCAAATAGGAACCCGATTCATAGGTATAAAACTAACTCATTAGAGATACATCAAATGGATGTGAAAACAACTTTCTTAAATGAAGATTTAGAATAAGAAATCTACATGGAACAACCAGAAGGGTTTATTATTTCAGGACAAGAAAAGAAAGTTTGTCGACTTGTGAAGTCCCTTTATGGATTAAAACAAGCACCCAAACAATGACATAAAAATTTTGACAATGCAAGATTATCAAGAATGAATTTTATATGAGAAGGAATAAATAATGAATACTTATTTAACCATTAATTATAAATAAGGTTCAACATCCCTTAGAACTGAATATAAAGAACTTAGGTCATGTCTTCAATCTCCGATGTTGTAGATGATAAAATATAGAATGAGTGATTAAATGACTAAAACTCTCAGCAATACCATGTATTTTTAGTGCCAAACAAAGTCCTAAATCCTATGAGAAGTAGAAATTCAAATCCTAAAAGAAATTACAATTCACACTAGTTTCCATAAAGAAATAGAAACCAATATGGAAAGTAAGATAAAGAAATAGAAACCAATATGGAAAGTAAATCTTAGTCTAAAAATATTCTAAATCTGATATAAATATCAATCCAAATCCATTTAGAAACCTATCAAAATATGCTTTTAGAAAATTTTCAAAAATTTAATGTAAGACCCCGAATTTTAAGAAATAAAAATTATTCAATTTTCTATTTATTAAAAAGTTAAATTGATAAAAGTTTAAAGTTATGGGTGAAATGTACAAATTTTGCAAAATAAGCAAGTGGTTATAAAATATTTATTGTTGTCGGGGAATATTCATTTGGTCGTGGAATATTCTTGTTGTCTGGGAATATTCGCATTTGCGGCACAGCGACCATTTAGGGGCCCCATAATAGAATAAGTAAATCTTTGTCGGATGAAGAAAACGACAAGTTTGAGTTTTTATAAATAACGGCGTAATGGTTACCGTTAACACTGTTGAATACCCGGTGGTTAAAATACAGTAATACGCGTGGTTGCACATTAGTACACGGTTTTGCACAGTATTTTTGAATTATTGATTCTTACGTAAGAAGAGCGCTACTCAATAATTGTTACAGTAATTACTGTTCAATATTTTATTTTATTTATTCAATAATTGCTACGTTGATATTTTATATTATTGTTGTTCAATAATTGTCACTGCACAATATCTCCATTATTAGATCAATAATTCATATTATTTGAATAATATTGTTAGATAACATTATTGGCAATGTCTAAGGAAGTTTTGTTTAGGAAAAGGGTTTGGTCACCTAATTGTGCGCCAATAAGAAAAAATCCTTATCGGAAAGCCCCCTCTTTCCTCGGAACGACCTGGTTGTCATAATTGTGATTCTGTAATATTATTTGTGAATAATTAATTATTGATTTATATGATAAGGAAATATATATATATTTTTATATTGATATAAATGAAGGAATTAATGCTGAGATGTTTTATTAGTATTTTGTCGAAAAGAATAACAAAATATGGGATTTTCAGAAAAATTAGTTTATTACTTGATTTTGTAAAATCCATAACTCTTTGTGTATAATGAGTTAGGAGATGAGCCATATATCAAAAGAAAGCCCTGGAAGTAAGATAAATGTAGAAATTTGAATCACCCAAAAATTCTTTGGGGATTTTTTATGGTGACTGTTTGAGTGAAACTAGTACGAGGGACTTATAGTCCGAAAATATATATATATATATATATATATATATATATATATATATATATAAGTTGAGTATATGTCCACAAATTTTGAACCGTTAAAAATTAATGTATGATTTGTTATGAATTTTAAGAGGTGTTGAAAATCATTCGTTTGTCGATTTCGGATATTTTTTGTTTGCAATTTGGAAAAACTTAAAGCTACAAAGTTGTAGAGAATTTAATTTTGTGTGGAATGGACATAAAATTCGTATTTTTCTGATAAAAGGGCTATTTATTATGAATTACTGAAGTTTTGGAAAATAAAATAATTTTTTTATTAAAATTGGGTGGGACCCACTTTGGTTTTATTTTGAAAATATGTGCTGATATTTTTCTTTTAAAGAAGGCTGCTCAGTTTTTCAAGAGAGGTGGCGTAGCAAAGAAAAAATAAATTAATTAATATTTTATTAATTTAGTCTCTTTTGGCGTTCTAACATTTTCTTATAAATAAGTGCTTAGGTTAGAATTGAAAATAACACCAGAAACATAAGTTTTCTCTCTCTATATTATCGAGCGTATTTTTGTGAATATTTAGATATTTTGAGAATTGTTATTCAAAGGCAAGTTTCCTTGACTTTACATCGATGTTCCGATCGTAAATCTTGCTCTTTTGAGGTAAGGGATTGTAAGGGTTATTATGTTATTCAGTTTCGTAATTTTTCTGAACTTCAAAAATTCTGAAAAAATTTAAAATAATAATTTGATGAGTTTTCTAGATTGTGTTCAAAAATGGCGATTTTTGGATGTATGGATTAGGAGTTATGAATTTAATGGGAAAAGACTATTTTAAAAGTAAACTCTTATAACTCATTGTGGTTAATTCCAAAATTGGTGAAATTTTTATTGGGAGTACATGTATATAATAGCAGTATACTCTGTAAATTTCGGAATTTTTGGGCAAAAGTACAGTTTATGATAAATGTCTAAATATTCTGCAGTTTTAGTCATATGACAAATAGTAAATGAATTTTAAAAATTCTTAGAAAAATATATGTTCAATGTGAGACTATATTCTGCTAAATCCCAGAAAAGAAAATTTTCTGGGACTGATTTGGAATTTTTCATAAAAATGGACTAGTTATGAGTAAATGAATTAAATATGTTATGTGAAGTAAGAAAATTAGAAAATATAATTTTATGGCTTGAGAATCCTATATAAGGTATATGTATATTGTAAGACCCCAAATTATTAATAAATAAAATTTAATTTCCTCTATTTATCATTTTGAAATAGTAAGGGTTGATTTGATTAATATGGTTAGTTATGGGTAAAATGCGCAAATATTTCAAATAAGCAAGTGGTTATAAAATATTCATTGTTGTCGGAGAATATTCGTTTGGTTGTGGAATATTCTTATTGTCGGAAAATATTCGCATGCGATGCAGCGACCTTTTTGTATGGGCCCCATAATGGAAAGCGATTGGATGAAGAAAATGACAAGTATAAGTTGTTTATAAATAATCACAGTAGTTATTACTGCTTAACACTTTGTGAGAATACCCGTGGTTAAAACACAAGAATGTCTGGCGTTGTTGCACAAAGAAGCACACCAGATTGCACCAATTATTGATTCTTTCGTAAGAAGGCACTACTCAATAATCGTTACGATGAGCTTTCGCTCAATTATTTTATTTTATTGATTCAATAATTGCTGCGTTGATATTTTATATTACCGTTGTTTCAATAATTGTCATTACACAAGATTTTTTCATTATCGAAGCAATAATTCATATTATCCTAATAATATTATTAGAAAATATTATTGGCAATGTCTAGAAAGTTCTGCCTCAAGGAGAGGTTTGGTCACCTAATCATGCTTGTAGTAGTGAGAAATCCTTATTGAAAGCCCCTCTTTCCTGAGGAGCTACACAGTTTGCGATCTTGTGATTCTATAATATTATTTGTGAATAATTAAATATTGATTTATATGATGAGGAAAATATTCATTTTATGTGGATATAGATAGAGAAAATTTTTAAAGTGACAATTGTTGAAAATCGATATTTTATCTTTTCTGATAAAATAATATTTTATTATATTATTATAATATAATAATGATGATATTTTTACAATGAATGTGGGATATATGAGTATATGAGGAGAAAGAGTATTTTGTGGCATTAAATGATTAACACATGTTTTGTGTGTCGGTGGACCCCAATTCTTGACCGAAATTTGATTATAGCCTGTAAAATCGCCTGTTTGTGGACTTCAGTCAATTTCTGCTTGGAATTTGGAAAAACTTTCCTTCTCCAAAGTTGTAGAGAATGAAATTTCCTATGGAAAAGACATGTGGTTTGAATTTTTCTGATAAAAAGGCTATTTATTATGAGTTATTGAAGTTCCAAAATAATTGATTTTTGGAAGTTTTAATTATTTATTTTAAGAAAAACGTTTTTCCCATTTGAGTGGTACATGTTAATGGTTGAAATCAGATTCTTTGGTGTGCTAAGGAAATTAGCAAAAATATATTAATATTTTATTAAATTTTCTGCTTTGGTGTTCTAAGTATTTTCCTATAAATAAGGTGCTTAGGTTAGAATTGAAAATCACACCAGAAATTGAAATCTTCTCTCTCTTTCTCTCTCGATATATTGAGCGTATTCTTGTGAGTATTTTAATACTTTGAGTGTTGCTATACGGTGTAAGTTTCCTTCAACCATATATTCAGTGTTCCAACCAGAAGTACTATTCTTTCGAGGTAAGGGATATTATTTTCTTCTTAAATGATATTATTTTCTTCAATATCATTATGTCGAAATATTGGTTGGAATTTTTTTATCAAATTTGGAACTTTTTCATGTCGGGGTTACTATTCATGAGTTATTATTCACGAGTTACTATTCACGAGTACTATTCACGAAGCATGATGATTTTTTTTGTGAAATTTTTATCTTTTAGTGTCAGAGTTACTATTCACGATATTTACAATATTCACGATATCGACACTATTCACGAATACGACACTATTCACAGAAAAATTAAATTTTCGTTTTTCGTCCAAAATATTTATTATGGATACTAGCTTTGATTGTATCCATGTTTTGATCATTCTTGAATTTTACTCTACTCTGGTTATTTATGAAGTATTTTTGAACTTGGATTACGAATCGTTAATATTTATTCTTTTATTTCACTGGATTCCTTTTCTTTAAAATATTTTTCATCATCCTCAGTCCTAAATGATGATATTACTGAATATTTTTGGGATGTAGTGCAAAGATGAATGATTTTCTGATGAATATCTTTGGCCCGTAGTGCAAAGATGAACATGACCAACTGGTGAATATCTTTGGCCTGTAGTGCAAAGATGAATATTTGATTTCAGTTATATATTGATTGATGTTACAGGGATAAAAGATAGACGATGAACTTTTAAATTCATATATAGAAGATAGTAGATTTCATTCTCTACTTAACTCTTCTAATGAATTATTATTTTCGCTGCGAATATTGATTTCAAACTTATTGTCTATTGTATTCTATTAGATTTTTTCCTGTTGAAGACAAACGATAATTTTTTTTATATTATCTTAGTCATAATATTCTTTACTGGGCTAGTTGAGCTCACCCTTTTTCTTGTTGTTCCATTTTTTTTCTCAGGAGGCGAAAATGTAGCGAGTACTAGTCGGGGTGTGGAATGATGGCTCTAGAAGTGGTTTTAGTAGTCCTCACTATTCTATAAAATAGTGTTTTAATAATTGTAATGAGGACTTATTTGAGTGTCGATATTGTCTAGATGGCAATATTTGTATTTAAACTCACAGTTTTTATGTTGCATTAATAAAATTGTAGTTGTTTTTGTACCATGTATTTGGCGACTCAGAATGGGTGATGTATATCTATTTTGGGGGCGTCACATATATTTTTGATGAGGATTTTGGTTATTGGTGATGAAATATTATGAGTTTGACATTTTAGGATGATTAAATGCATTAATTAGTAAAGTATAAACAATTAAAATAAATTGTTTATAAGTTTAAGAAATGATTAAAATATTGTGGTAATATTAATAATATTAGATTATGAGATTATTAAGTGATTTATAACATTTGTATTAAGTTATTATGAAATCATTGATTTAAAATATTATTTAATGATTAATAATATTAGTAAATAAATTTAATGTTATTATATAATGAATAATATTAAATGGAGTTTATAATATAATGAATAATGTTATTATCTTCGTTAAATATTCGTTGAAATATTATTTACTGTTCAAATCAATTTTTATATAATATTATTCTTGAATTTTACTCTACAAAGCAGTATCATGTTGACAATCTGGACATTATTGAATTTTGAATAAATTAAAGTCTTCAATATTTATCCTTTACTTTTATTTGATTGAATTATTATATCATTGTCATCATCCTCATGATTATATTATGATGAAAGTCATCTGTGGCCGTAGTGCATAGATGGACTTGGTATGATTATGACCATGGATTATTCGGTATAATCATGATCGTAATATTACAAATGATGTGGTAAAAGTCATCATTGGCCCGTAGTGCATTGATGGACAGTTTTTGGTATGATCATGACCATGGGTTCTCTTTGGCCAATGGTGCAAAGATGAATTGTTTTATGGCATGATCATGACCGTTGATGAAAACACGAATATCCTTGGCCCGTAGTGCATGGATAATTCGTGGTCGTGATACTAATGAATATCATTGGCCTGTAGTGCAGGGATGATTCGATGATGTGGATTAATTATTGAGCTGAGTCTCAGCGATGAAATATTAATTCATGGATGTGATAATAATAAATATCCTTGGCCTGTAGTGCATGGATGATTCGATGATGTGGATTAATTATTGAGCTGAGTCACAACGATGAAATATTAATTCATGGATGTGATAATAATGAATATCCTTGGCCTGTAGAGCATGGATGATTCGATGATGTGGATTAATTATTAAGCTGAGTCACAGAGATGAAATATTAATTCATGGATGTGATAATAATGAATATCATTGGCCTATGGTGCAGGGATGATTCGATGATGTGGATTAATTATTGAGCTAAGTCTCAGCGATGAAATATTAACTCATGGATGTGATAATAATGAATATCCTTGGCCGTAGTGCATGGATAATTCATAGATGTGATACTAACGAATATCATTGGCCGTAGTGCATGAAAAATTCAGTGATGTGGATTATTTATTGTGCTGAATCTTAGCGATAAAATATTGATAATAAACTTTTAATCCGTAGAATATAGTAGATATCATGCTCTACTTGACTCTTCTAAAATACAGTTGCATGTCTTTGGCCTGTAGTGCAAGGATGAACTGTTAATGAATATCTTTGGCATGTAGTACAAAGATGAATTTATTAGTATGAATATGAACAGGAACTGTGATTTGGTATAACCATGATCTTTGATATTTCAGGTAAAGACATGTGATGAAAATTATCTTCGTCCTGGGTGCGAAGAGGAATTTAGAACCACAATTATCATTATGAGTTATTCATATGATTGTGTATAGGAACTGTTGATTGATGTTACAGGGATAAAACATTATTGGTGGACTTTTAACATGGAGAAGATAATAGACTTTATGGTCTATTTGACTCTTCTAATGGATTGCTCGTTCCGCTGCAACTATGGTTGAAAAATTTTATCATCTACCATATGTTCTAAATCTCTGATTTATTACTGACGAAGACTATTGATAATTTATTTATCTTTAGTCATGATATTCTTTACTAGGCTAGTTGTGCTCACCCTTTTACTTCATAATTCCTTTCAGGTAATAAAAGTGTACCTGGGTCGAGCGGGGATAACATGGGAATAGAACGGTGGTCTCTAGCTGTGAGACCCCAGATTTTATAAATACATATTTAATTTCTCAAAATAATTTTTTAAATATTATGGTGTGGATTTGATATAATGTTATAGTTGTAGGTTATATTTATAAATTTTGCAAAGTACGCAAGTTGTTAAATAATATTCAATTGGTCGGGGAATATTCTTTTGTCGGGAAATATCCGTACGACGGTACTATCATTGGTGGAACCCGCAACAGAATTATTGTCGGATTAAGAAAACGACAAAAATACTTCATGAAAATAACGGCGGAAGTTTTACCGTTAACTGTTGAAACACCCTTGTTAAAAGTACAAAGATTACTGGCGTGGTTGCATAGTAGCACACGATATTGATTATTGATGCTTACATGAGAAGTCACTCAGTTATACTCAATTATTGCTACAGTAATTGTTGTATGATATCTTTCATATTATTGATTCAATTATTATTACAGTATTATCTGCATAATATGATATGTTATTAAATCAATGATTGAGACGGCAAAGTTATTCATATTATTATTTACAATATTGACAATGTCTAAAAGTTCTGTCAAGGAGAGGTTTGGTCACCTAATTGCGCGCCAATAAAGAGAAATCCTTATCGGAAAGCCCCCTCTTTCCTGGGAACGACCTAGTTGTTAAATATTGTGAGTTATAATATTAATGATGAATGTTATTAAAATTGAAGTTGTGTTCGGAGTTGAATTTGGAGACGCGGATGTGATATTTGAGTCCGGAACGATGAAATTAGTAAAAATAGTCTATAAACACAAAATTTTTCAGGATTCACTATTTGGTCAAAAAGTCAACAGTTGACTTTTTCGGGAAAAGTCAAACTTTGAAATTTCAAAATTTATATTGTTGATAAAAATAGTTTCATTATGTTGGAATTATTTGTGTTAGTGAAAATCGACATCTATTCCGATGATAATTGATGTCTGGGGGTTATATTGATAAATCGGATAATTTATCGGATAAATGAGCAATTAATTACTACTAATTCACATGCTTATATAACTATTTATTCACATGTGTGTACTATTGAATCACATTCTTGTACTATTAGGGGAGTTGGTGCAAAATTGATAATACTTGCATGACTAAGTTAAAAATGGAGGTATAGATGGAGGTACTATACTGTAATTATTTTTATCACATGATTAGAACTATTGAGTCACATGATTTACTATTGATTCACATTATTTACTATTAGGTGAGTTGGTGCAAGTTTGATAATACTTGCAGGACTAAATTAAAAATGAAGAAAAAGAGGAAGGTATTATACTGTAATATTTCGAGCCCTAAAACATGCAATTATCGAAACTATATTTTCCTATAAATAGAAGCTCATGCTTCTTTCATTTCTCACCAATTCACAAAAGCTTTAGAGCAATTATTATAGAGAGAAATTATAGAGAGAAAGAAGAAGAGAAGTTTGCTACCTCACTATTCCAATATCCAATTTTTTTTAAGGTAGGGAATATTATTTGTTGTACTCGTAAGGGGTACTCTTTCTTTCTTATTTATGAAGAGAACTTCTGTTATTCTATTCTTTATTATTCTGTTGGAATAACTCAGATCTGCTGGCTACCCTATACTTGGTGAAATTCTTACATTATTCCATTCTTTATTATTATGTTGGAATAACTTTTTATACATGCAAAAGTCTCGCATACATGGTGAAATTCTTCTAATATTCCATTCTTTATTATTACGTTGGAATATCCCGTCTGCATGCGCTTTCTGGCGGACACGTTCGTTATTTATTATTCTCGTTGGAATATCCGTCGCTCCGCGCGCTTTACGGGACTGGTTTCGTTATTTATTATTACATTTGGAATATCCTCTCTGTGCATTTCTGTGGGACCGGTTCCATTCTTTATTATTCTCATTGGAATATCCCGTGCATGCATTTTACTACCGGACTGGTTTCGTTATTTATTATTCTCGTTGGAATAACTCACTGTCATGATCTATCGCATGCATGGTGATTTCTTTTGTTATTCCATTCTTTATTATACTCAATTGGTTAAAACTTTGACTTCTATACACCATGAAATTAGCGGAATATCCTTGATATTTGCGCTTCATCCAGTATCTTTTCATGGAAATATATTCTTCTGAGCATTCTTGAATTTTACTCTACAAAGCAGTATCATGTCGACAATTTGGACGTTATCAGTTCCTAGATAAATTAATTCTTGAACTTGTTTTATTGAATTCTTATATCATTGTCGTCATCCTCATGTTTATATTTTGTTGAAAGTCATCTGTGGCCTGTAGTGCATAGATAGACTTGGTATGATTATGACCAGGGATTATTCGGTATAATCATAACCGTAATGTTACAAATGATGTGGAAAAAGTCCTCATTGGCCCGTAGTGCATTGATGGATAGTTTTTGGTATGATTGATAAGTGATATTTTTACTCACTTATTGTATATTAATCCATGCGAATTGTGCCCCCCTCGAGTACATTTCATTTTTTTTTAGTTGTATTTCACGTTATTTTGCATTGCATATACTTAAAACTCCTTTTGGTGAACAAGTCCAGGAATCGGCTTATTTTGGTTGAATTCGAGGTAACGGTGAGCGGATGCGTGAAGGCCAGTTGAAAGGCGAGGATGTGCATGGCATGGGGGTACAATGAGGCATGGAAATCAAGCTAGCATGAGGATTAAAGCAAGTAGCAGCAACAGCAAGCAAGAAACCAAACTCAGAATTACAGACACAAAGCATGGCCACAGGCATCTGCAAGATAAAGGCAACTTCACTGCCTGCCATGAAAGGTGAAGATTTACATGGGGACCTTCTGCAAGTCAAGCGCCCTCGAGACTAGGGACGCCATGACCATGAGACTCTCATTTCGCTACCATGAGGCATGAGTCGCAACCGCGTGAGAAGACGTCTGGTTTGGTCTCGAACTCATCGCAAAGTCTTGCCACGAGCCGAAACATTAGGGACGCGGCGTGGCCAGCGCCGATCTTGATGTTGTAATTTGTTTTATTTTTATTTCTCAACTTAATGATGTGTAATGTGGTATAAAAGGATTCTGACATGTGTCAGAGAAGGAGACTAGACTTTTATTACGTAACTTTCATAGTAGAAACTAGGGTTTACACCTTGGGAGAGATTCCAACGTAGGAGAAAGCCATAACATCTATTTTTCTCTACTTCTTCTTGGAGTTCTCTGTCATCGTGGATTTTGATTATTATTTATTGGAATTCTTTGTGGATTCAATAGTTAATCATTGGTTTCTATTCAACGATTGGGTTTGATCATTCTAACTTTCTTCCATTCGTTTGTTTATTGATCATGTTTAGCCTTGATCCCATAATGGTTTTTGGTTCCGCCATGAACTAAACTCCATTATGGGATCCTAACGGATTTTAATATGTAATTTGGTTGCACATCTAAGTGTTAGATTTGTTTTGCATATCATTGGGTTATCTATCATGGTTGGTTTGTATATATGAATGACTGATAATATTCATGTTAATATTTGTATGGAATTGGAAATGAACATATGAATATGGATGAAATCATGATAAGATGCTAATATGGGGATTGCATATATTTTTGAAAAGAGATAGGAATATACTTGTTTTTGTCAGATTAGCTAGAATAAAGGGTTGTGCTTAAAATCAATAGAATTACAATTGCGCATAGGAATATGGTAATTGTGATGGTATTGGTGATTACATAGATTCTAACATCTGTAGATGATATGTGAGTTGGTTATAGTGCATTGGAAAATGGTTATAACTCGCTTTTATGCCCTTGGCTATTATCTTGTGATATGTTAACATTTCTTGCATGACATATGGCGATTGAATGAAATATTGAATGAAGTTAGGATCCCATTGTTTCCACATTATATTTAGTCCATTTATACTCTTTTTTTAGTTGGTAATCATAATTAGTTTAAATCAACAATTAAGTCCATAGTCTTAACATATAAATATAGTGAGTTAATTAATGCATAGTAGTCTAAAGTTAACACTTTCTCTGTGGGATCGATACTTTACTTACTATGTATTACTTGTTGACCCGTGTATACTTGCATGAGTTAGAGCTCTTTTATAAGAACTATAAAAGAGGTAACAAGTTTTTAAGCGCCGTTGTTGGGAAAGGCGTTAATTTAGATAATTATCATTAGTTTAAAGCTGTATTGTATGACTTAGACAATTCTGTTCATTTCTCATTTCTATTTTTATTTTGTTTTGGTTACAGGTACTTGTAAAGTTTTATGCACACACGATCTTCCAATTCGAGTTAACACCAAAGACAAGCTAATATAAACGGAAAAGGTTGGAAGCGAGTGTGCGGATAAATCTACAAGAGCAGCTTAGAGAAACATTACAATCAATATGGCGAGAAGAACAAAGGATTGATCCAAGAGAAGAGCATCGTGCTCTAAGGGAATATTCCATGCTTAAACATAAATGAATTACGATCTAGCATAGTCAAACCCATGATAGCAAAGAAACACCTTCAAATAAAAATGGGCACTATTCGGGATGGTGCGTAATTCAAAGATCTGATTTAGGGTGTCACATGATGATCCGAATGAGCACTTATTAAGCTTCATCGAGATTTGTGACATATTCAGATATAATGGTATGATGGAAGATGCCATCAGACTACGGTTATTCCCATTTTCATTGAGGGATAAAGCAAGGAGTTGGTTACATTCTTTGCCTACTGGATCGATTACTACATGGGAGGATTTAGCACAGAAATGTTTAGCCAAGTTTTTCCCAATGGCTAAAACTGCAAAGATGAGGACAGCCATATCTCAGTTTGACCAACAACAGGGTGAATCCTTATATGAAACATGGGTAAGGTATAAGGAGATGCTTAGGAAGTGTCCACATCATGGTTTACCAGACTGGCTGGTAATTAATTCATTTTACAGTGATTTGGGATGGCGAAATCTGCATCCATCAGATGCAAATTACAGCAGGAGGGGCATTATGGGCAAAAAGCTATGATGAGGCCTATACGCTTATCGAGAAAATGGCCGCGAATGACTATCAGAATCCTATAACTCGGATGTCTCAACCCAAAGTTACAGGTATGTTGGAGGTGGATGTGATTACACAGCTATCGGCACAAATAGCAGCCATGGCTAAGAAAATAAAGACGTTGGCAGAGAGTAAAGTGAAGACGGTTGCTTTTGTTTGTGAGATTTGTGCGGGTCACACTCTCTACGCACCAATATGCTATCATCGACTTAGAAGCGATTCGATATAAACTCCTACGAAGGACCAAGGCCAATTCCAAACACCTACCACCCCAACAACCGCAATCATCCAAACTTCAACTGGTCTAACAACCAAGGACAACAACAAAATCAGTTCCAAAGAATCAACAGCTTTCAACAACAATGTAATGTACCCACGCTTTATACCGAAACCACCATTTCCACCGGGATTTACTCAACAGCAACAACACCACACTCCAGCTGCATCACATCCAGAGAAGAAATCAGAAATGGAGGAGATGATGTTGAAATACATGGCAAACACCGAGGTAATGATCAAAAGACAAGCAGTGGCTATCAAGAATTTAGAGACGCAAATGGGGCAAATGGTGACCATGCTTACTAATAGGCCCCAAGGTGTTCTGCCAAGTAACACAAAGGTAAATCCTAGAAGAGACGGGAAGGAGCAGTGTCAAGCAATAACATTGCGATCTGGGAAAGACTTGACAGTACCTGCAAGTCGCGCGCCTATGCATGATACCACTAAGGAGGCCATGCGGCCGCTCGATGCAGAGAAAGAAACTGAGGAGGATAAAAATCTGGAAAATTATGAGGTTCAGCAAAACGAAACGAATAAAGAAGGTTCAGAAGAGAAGGTCAAGAGTCCACTACAACCACTGCACCCTCGAATACCATATCCACAAAGGTTAGCAAAGCAGAAAGATGACAAACAGTTCAACAAGTTTTTGGAGGTCTTCAAAAAGCTGCAAATCAATATACCTTTTGCCGAAGCATTGGAACAAATGCCAAGCTACGTAAAGTTTATGAAAGGTATCTTTGTCGGAAGAGGAAATTAGATGAGTTTGAAACGGTAGCTTTGGCGGAAGAATGCAAAGGCAAAGGTTTCAATGTAAGTTACCTCCAAAGCTGAAAGATTCGGGTAGCTTCACAATTCCGTGCACTATTGGGAAGATGGAGTTTAACAAGTGTTTATGTGATTTGGGAGCAAGTATAAATTTGATACCACTGTCAATATTCAACCAGTTGGGATTACCGGCCCCACAACCAATGAACATGTCATTGCAGTTAGCAGACTGATCCATCGTATATCTACGGGGAATTGTTGAAGATGTATTGGCTAAAGTGGATAAGTTCATCTTTCCGGCTGATTTTATCATTTTAGATTTCGAAGAGGACAAGAATATACCGATCATACTAGGAAGACCATTCTTCTACCACGCAGGCGACATAGATGTTCAAAAAGGGGAATTAACTATGCGTGTACAAAATCAAGAGGTTACATTCAACGTCTTCAACGCAATAAAGCTCCCAGCTGATGAAGAAGAGTGTTTTCTAGTTGATCTGGTAGATGGAAACCGCAAGGATTGGATACACAACCCGAGAATAGATGACTCTCAAAGATATGTAACGGATGAAAATGCAGAGTTGAAGGTGGAGCCATTGAAGAAAGCCGAAGTGATCAAATTTCAGGGTGCCAAGGGCAGCAAGGAAGGCACCACACTTATTGATATGATGTGAGAAGTTCGAGACAGTTAAGCTAATTGACTATAACTTAGCGCTGGATGGGACGCAACCCATCAATTCTTCACCCAAGAATTCAATTATTGTCGTTATTTCCTTTTGATTATTTTCGTTAGTAGTTCAAATTCAGTGATAACAAGTTATGGAATGAGCGAGTGTAATATTAGTTAGTATACACATGATATTAATTTTGCATAACACCACCACTATTATATGTCTTATTCATGTGAATTAATATTTGTGTTGGTACAATGATTAAAGCACATCACCGATGAAAGAGTAAATCAAAGCAGATCGGGTCAGATTTGGAGTCTCGCTACCATGGCGTCCCCAAACAAAGATCAACACGCCGCACTCCACGATTCACCAGCTTAATCCACGAGCCTTTCTGCAAGTCTCGCGCCACATACAAGGAAAGCTTATCATCATCATATCATAACATGTGTCGTCAGTCCATTGGATAAAAATAGTTCAAAATAGAAATTGAAATCAGTTGGACTCTTATGTGCGATACTAACAGAAGCGGAAATCTCTCACTCTCCCCAACTCACGTCATTATCTCTATCGATTCTGATTGAGGCGTATTTCTCTCCCGCAAATCTCCATGATTTCCTCCACGATTCCGTGCTCATCCCCATCTCCTTCATAATATAAAGCTAGGGCTCTCTATTGGGATAGCACAAGCAAGAGTGAATTTCATCAGTTTGCACACACATTCGTTCCTTCAGTAAATTCATTTGCGATCTCTATCTCCAATGGGTCCAAAAAGAATTAGGGCATCTTCATCCTCTTCATCTTCCTCCGACGATCATGAGGATGATATTGTAGATCATAGCAAGTTTCTGTGTTTGGAGGCCCAGCAGGAGTACTATCGCATTATCGCGAAGACATTCATCAAGGAAAGAGGATTTAGACCAGAAGGTCAGGATGGGGAACTATGTGCCATGATTCGCGAACGAGGTTGGGCTCGACTGACTGTTGCACCCATGCCGATTCCCATGAGCATAGTTCGAGAGTTCTATGCTAATGCCAAAGCCACCATGAACGATACCTCTATGGTTCGTTGTACAGAGGTAAACTACCAACCCTCCGCCATTAGAAACGTGTTGAGGCTCCCCGCTAGACCACCAGTAGGGGCGGCCAATTGGATCATGGGAGCTCATCAGGAAATAGACTTGGAGCATGTCATCGCAGAATTGTGCATTCCTGGATCCCGATGGACTTACAAAGTCGGTACGACTCAACCTCGCATTTTTCCAGCAGTCGCACTGAATCGGTACGCCAAGGCATGGAATCTGTTCATTTGCGCTAAATTACTGCCTTCATCGCATCAACATGAAATCACAGCAGAGAGAGCCATAATTCTGTGGTGCATCATCACTGGCGAATATATTGACGTCGGGTATTTGATCCATGAAAACATTGTCAAGTATTTGTAGGGAATTACCACTGGCAGCATCCTACACGCTTCCGTGATAGCTATATTATGTGCACAGCAAGGGGTTAATTGGGGCAATGAGCAAATGCAGTATCCAAGCCAAGATATCACGCACTCCACAATTACCAAATTTGAGGACTGGGCAGGTGGCAAGCCACATCCGCGCGGACGCGGATTCATTCTCTGATGCACCATTTCCGCGCCAACCTAGCAACCCCCACAGCCCGATGAAGCAGGTCCATCTACCCGTGCGCAGCCTGTCTCTAGCGATCGACACCTCCGAAGGTTGGAGCGCAAAGTCGACGCATTGTATGACAATCTTGGAACTTTTGCTACGGGACTCATCAGGGCTTTGGCCGAAGCATTCGCGCAGCAAGGAACCATGCTTGAATGGCCCCAGTTCGGAACCGCCGTGGCATATCCATCACCAGATTCACCACCCGAGGAGGGTGGTCATGCCGATAATTAGGGGAGTTTTTCTCATACCCTTTACCTTCATTCAATGCAGACATTGAACATTTTAAGTTTGGGGGTATTGGTGTACTTGCATAGTAGTTTAGCTGCATTTTATTTTAGCATGTTTAGTTTAATTTTTCATGAATATATGTTATTTTAGCATAAAATTTTTATTTTTTTTATTCATTGATAGTATGTTTAGTTTAATGTCTCACATAAATTCTTGCGTATAAATAGAAATTTTTACCTAAGCCAATGATGATAGTGAATTGTGAACGATTTCAGAATATATTGCATAACACAACTTGGATATAATGTTTTACACAATGCGATTCATGTTGTCATTTGCTTATATGCTTTCGGTTTTTGCACAATTATGTTCACATTCACTTGTAAGTCTAAGATGTGTGTCTTGCATTGATCAATAGAACATGTAGTTTTAAAAAGAGAAACATGAGGAAAATGTTGTAGACTGTAAGTTATTGAAGTGAAAATTTTGGGGAAACATGGGCATGCTGTGTATAAAAAAAAAGAAATAGCAATAACGTGACTAGTCTTAATTTGGGGTCCTAGCTACTTGAGTAAGTACGCCCGAGGGGATTGTCTCTACACCTAGCGCCCTAAGGTCTTTCATGGTCTGGGAGTCGTTGGTTGAAAGCTCGCTAAGGGGTAGCAGTGTGCCTAATGGATTAAGACATTGCACAGTCATGTAAAAAAATATAATAGCAATAAACACCGCGGAAAAGTGCGAAATCACCCTCGTGAGTAGTAATAAAGCAATAAACCCATTGTTGAGCCTTAGTTTGCGGTGATATGTTTAAATAGTCTATGTTGCATGAATATACATGAATCTTGATTTAGACTATAATTTTCTGTTTAGAGCAGTGTAGGATATATAATCTTTGCTTGAATCAAGTTTCTGTGAACAACACACACACACACACAGCATCTCTATGGCAGTCATGAATTATCTGAGTGTATGATGTTATGTCTATGGTTTGGTTTGAAACTATGTTCTAGAATCTGGATAGTTCACTAAGGTAATTTGGGCTGAAATTCTGTTATGGCTAAGATTATATGAGACGAGTTTGCATCATAGAGTAGTTGCATAGTTTAGTAGTTACATTTTCAGTGTTCATTTATATGCATTGCTTGAGGGCAAGCAACAATTCTAGTTTAGGGGTATTTGATAAGTGATATTTTACTCACTTATTGTATATTAATCCATGCGAATTGTGCCCCCCTCGAGTACATTTCATTTTGTTTTAGTTGTATTTCACGTTATTTTGCATTACATATACTTAAAACTCCTTTTGGTGAACAAGTGCAGGAATCGGCTTTATTTTGGTGGAATTCGAGGTAACAGTGAGCTGATGCGTGGAGGCCAGTTGAAAGGCGAGGATGTGCATGGCATAGAGGTTAAATAAGGCATTGAAATCAAACTAGCATGAGGATTAAAGCAAGTAGCAGCAATAGCAAGCAAGAAACCAAACTCAGAATTACAGAACAATTGCAGTAGACATAGGCGCGACGGCAAAGATAAAGATAAACTCATACAGCGCCATGCCGAAAGTACAAAGCTTTACATGGGGACCTTCTGCAAGTCAAGCGCCATGAGACTAGGGGACGCGCATCATGAGACTATCACCATGCTCAAAGGTAATGAGTGCCACCGCATGAGAGAAGACGCCTGGTTTGGTCTCGAACTCATCGCAAGTCTCGCTATCATGAGATGAAACACCAGGACGCCAAGTATTGCAAAGCATGGCGTCGATGTCAGAATTTGTTTTATTTTTATTTCAACAACTTAATGATGTGTAATGTGGTAAAAATGATTCGACGTGTGTCGAGAGGGAGACCGACTTTTATTACGTAACTTTCATAGTAGAAACTAGGGTTTACACCTTTGGGAGAGATTCCAACGTAGGAGAAAGCCATAACGCCTATTTTTCTCTACTTCTTCTTGGAGATCTCTCACATCGTGGATTTTGATTATTGTTTATTGGAATTCTTTGTGGATTCAATAGTTAATCATTGGTTTCTATTCAACGATTGGGTTTGATCATTCTAACTTTCTTCCATTCATTTGTTTATTGATCATGTTTAGCCTTGATCCCATAATGGTTTTTGGTTCACCATGAACTAAACTCCATTATGGGATCCTAACGGATTTTAATATGTAATTTGGTTGCACATCTAAATGTTAGATTTGTTTTGCATATCATATGGATTATCTACCATGGTTAGTTTGTATGTATGAATGACTGATAATCTTCATGTTAGTATTTTTATGGAATTGGAAATGAACATATGAATATGGATGAAATCATGATAGCATGCGAATATGGGGATTGCATATTTTGTGAAATGATAGAATATACTATTTTGCCGTATTAAGCTATAATAAGGGTTGTGCTTAAAATCAATAGGATTACAATCACAAGATAGGAATATGGTAATTGTGATGGTATTGGTGATTACATAGATTCTAACATCCGTAGATGATATGTGAGTTGGTTATAGTGCATTGGAAAATGGTTATAACTCGCTTTTATGCCCTCGGCTATTATCCCGTGATATGTAAACATTTCGCATTTACATATGGCGATTTGAATAAAATATTGAATGAAGTTAGATCCCATTGTTTCCACATTATATTTAGTCCATTTATACTCTTATTTTTAGTTGGTAATCATAATTAGTTTAAATCAACAATTAAGTCCATAGTCTTAGCATATAAATATAGTGAGTTAATTAATGCATAGTAGTCTAAAGTTAACACTTTCTCTCGTGGGATCGACATTTTACTTACTCTATATTACTTGTTGACCCGTATATTTTGCATGAGTTAGAGCTCTTTATAAGAACTATAAAAGAGGCAACAAGTTTTTTAAGCGCCACTGTAGGGAAAGGCGTTAATTTAGATAATTATCATTAGTTTAAAGTCAGATTGTATGACTTAGACAATTTCTGCTCATTTCTCATTTCTATTTTTATTTTGTTTTGGTTACAGTGTACTTGTAGAATTTTATGCACACGCGATCTTCTAATTCAGATTTAACACCAACACAAGCTAATATAAATGGAAAAGGTTGGAAAGCGAGTGTGCGGATAAATCTGCAAGAGCAAGCAGCAGAAAAGCATTACACCAATATGGCGTAAGAACAAAGGATTGATCCAAGAGAAGAGCATCGGCTCTAAGGGAATATTCCATGCCGAACATAAATGAATTACGCCTAGCATAGTCAAATCCATGATAGCAAAGAACACCTTCGAAATAAAAATGAGCACTATTCGGATGGTGCGTAATTCAAGATGATTTGGGGTGTCACATGAGATGATCCGAATGAGCACTTATTAAGCTTCATCGAGATTTGTGACACATTTTGATATAATGGTGTTACGGAAGATGCCATCGATCTACTAAGCTATTCCTATTTTCATTGAGGGATAAAGCCAAGGAGTTGGTTACATTCTTTGCCTGCTGGATCGATTACTACATGGGAGGATTTAGCACATAAATTTTTAGCCAAGTTTTTCCCAATGGCTAAGACTGCAAAGATGAGGACAAATGAATATCTCATTTGAGCAACAACAGGTGGTGAATCTTATATGAAGCATGGGAAAGGTATAAGGAGATGCTTAGAAGTGTCCACATCATGGTTTACCGTGACCGGCCGGTAATTAATTCATTTTACAATGGTTTGGGGATGGCACCTCGCACTAATTGTATATGCAAACCAGCAGGAGGGGCATTATGGGCAAAAAGCTATGATGAGGCCTATACGCTTATCGAGACAATGGCCGCGAATGACTATCAGAATCCTACAACTCGGATGTCTCAACCCAAAGTTGCAGGTATGTTGGAGGTGGATGCGATTACACAGCTATCGGCACAAATGGCAGCCATGGCTAAGAAAATAGAGACGTTAGCAGAGAGTAAAGTGAAGACGGTTGCTTTTGTTTGTGAGATTTGTGCGGGGTCACACTCTACAGACCAATGTGCTATCAACTCAGAAGAAACTCCTACAGAAAGGACTAAGGCCAATTCCAGAACACCTACCACCCCAACAACCGCAATCATCCAAACTTCAGCTGGTCTAACAACCAAGGACAACAACAAAATCGGCCCAAAATTTGAATCAATAGCTTTAACAACAACAAGACAAACCATAGTTTATACCGAAACCACCATTTCCACCGGATTTACTCAACAAAGAATAACACCACACTCCAAACCGCATCACATCCAGAGAAGAAATCGGCAGTGGAGGAGATGATGTTGAAATACATGGAAAACACCGAGGTAATGATCAAAATCCAAGCAAAGGGCTATCAAGAATTTAGAGACGTAAATGGGGCAAATGGCGCACCATGCTTACTAATAGGCCCCAAGGTGTTCTCGCCAAGTAACACGAGGGCAAATCCTAGAAGAGACGGAAGGAGCAAAGTGTCAAGCAATAACATTGCGATCCGGGAAAGACTTGATAAGACTGCAAGTCGCGCTACCAAGACAGATGATACCACTAAGGAGGCCATGCGCCGCCGATGCAGAAGAAAGAAACCGAGGAGGATAAAAATCGGAAAATTATAAGGTTCAAAGAAAATGAAACGAATAAAGCAGTTCGTAAGAGAAGGTCAAGAGTCCACTACAACCACCGCACCCTCGAATACCATATCCGCAAAGGTTAGCAAAGCGTAAAGATGACAAACAGCCAAACAAGTTTTTAGAGGTCTTCAAAAGTCGCAAATCAATATACCTTTTTGTCAAGCATTGGAACAAATGCCAAGCTACGCAAAGTTCATGAAAGGTATAATCGTCAAGGAAGAGGAAATTAGATGAGTTTAAATCGGTAGCTTTGATGTAGAAAGAATGCAGCAAAAAGTGCTTCAACGTAAGTTACCTCCAAAGTCGAAAGATCCGGGTAGCTTCACAATTTCGCGCACTATTGGGAAGATGGAGTTTAACAAGTGTTTATGTGATTTGGGAGCAAGTATAAATTTGATACCACCGCCAATATTCAACTAATTGGATTACTCTACCCCACAACCAATGAACATATCATTATTGTAGTTAGTAGACCTATCCATCGATATCCACGGGAATTATTGAAGATGTATTGGTTAAAGTGGATAAGTTCATCTTTTTCTACCGATTTTATCATTTTAGATTTCAAAGAGGACAAGAATATACCCGATCAATCATACTAGGAAGACCATTCTTCGCCACTTTGAAGGACTTCCATAGATGTTCGTAAAGGGGAATTAACTATGCGTGTACAAAATCGGGAGGTTACATTCAATGTCTTCAACGCAATAAAGCTCCCAAATTGATGAAGAAGAGTGTTTTCTAGTTAATCCGGTAGATGGAAACCGCAAGGATTGATACACAACCCGAGAATAGATGACTCTCTCGAGATATGTAACGGATGAAAATGCATAGTCAAGGTGGAGCCGCTGATGAAAGCCGAAGTGATCAAATTTCAGGTGCCAAGGATAAAGAAGGAAGGCACCACACTTATTGATATGACGTGAGAAGTTCGAGATACCAAGCTTAATTGACTATAACTTAGCTCCGGATGGGAGGCAACCCATCAATTCTTCACCCAAGAATTCAATTATTATCGTTATTTCCTTTTGATTATTTTCGTTAGTAGTTCAAATTCAGTGATAACGAGTTATGGGATGAGCGAGTGTAATATTAGTGAATATACACATGATATTAATGTCGCATAACACCACCACTATTATATGTCTTATCCATGTGAATTAATATCTGTGCAGGTATAATGATTAAAGCGCATCACCGATGAAAGAGTAAATCAAAGCAAATTGGCTATATTTGGAGTCTCGCTGATCACGGCGTCCCAAATAGTATCAACATCGCGCTCACAAGATTCAAATTTTGTTAATCCACGAGCCTTTCTGCAAGTCTCGCGCCCACGCGCCCAAGGAAGCTTATCATCGCATGCTGCACGCTACGCAAGTCCAAATCCACCGATAAAAACAAAGACAAAATAGAAATTAAAATCACTTGACTCTTATGTGCGATACTAATAAAGCGAAATCTCTCACTCTCCCAACTCACGTCATTATCTCTATCGCCATAGATTGAGGCGATTTCTCTCCCACAAATCTCCACGATTTCCTCCACAATTCCGTGCTCATCCCCATCTCCTTCATAATATAAAGCTAGGGCTCTCTATTGGGATAACACAAGCAAGAGTGAATTTCATCACTTTGCAAATACATTCGCTCCTTCAAGAAATTCATTCATTTCGATCTCTATCTCCAATGGGTCCAAAAGAATAAGGGGCATCTTCATCCTCTTCATCTTCCTCCAATGGTCATGAGGAGGATATTGTCGATCATAGTAAGTTTCGTGTTTGAGGCCCAAAGAGAGTACTATCGCATTGTCGCAAGACATTCATCAAGGAAAGAGGATTTAGGCTGAAGGTCGATGGGGAACTATGTGCCATGATTCACATAACGAGGTTGGGCAAGACCGATCGCCACACCCACGCCGATTCCCATGAGCATAGTTCGAGAGTTCTATACTAATGCCAAAGCCACCATGAACGATACCTCTATGGTTCGTTGTACAGAGGTAAACTACCAACCCTCCACCATTAGAAACGTGCTGAGGCTCCCCGCTAGACCACCAGTAGGGGCGGCCAATTGGATCATGGGAGCTCATCAGGAAATAGACTTGGAGCATGTCATCGCAGAATTGTGCATTCCTGATCCCGATGGACTTACAAAGTTTGCAGACGACTCAACCTCGCATTTTTTCCAAAGAATCATGACCGAATTCCAGACGCCAAGGCATGGAATCTGTTCATTTGCGCTTAAATTATTGCCTTCATCGCATCAACATGAAATCACAAAGCAGAGAGAGCCATAATTCTCGTGGTGCATCATCACCGCGAATATATTAACATCTGCATTTGATCCATCAAAACATTGTCAAGTATTTGGCGGGAATTACCACGGGCAAGATCCCACACGCTTCAAGTGATAGCCATGTTATGTGCATGCAAAGGGGTTAATTGGGGCAATGAGCAAATGCAAGATTCAAGCCAAGATATCACGCACTCCACAATTACCAAATTTGAGGATCGGGCAGTGGCGAAGCCACATCCGCTACGGACGCAGACATTCATTCTCCGACCCACCATTTTCGCGCCAACCTAGCAACCCCACAAATCGATGAAGTAGGTCCATCTAACCGTAGTTACCAATGCCTCTCAGCAATCGACACCTCCGAAGGTTGGAGCGCAAAGTCGACGATTGTAGATGACATTCTTGGAACTTTTGCTACGGACTCACCAGGGCTTTGGTCAAGCATTCACGCAAAGAAGGAACCATGCTTGAATGGCCCTCAGCTCGAACCGCCGCGCATATCCACCACTGTATTCACCACCCGAGGAGGGTGGTCATGCCGATAATTAGGGAGTTTTTCTCGCACTTTTACCTTCATTCAATGCGACATTGAACATTTTAAGTTTGGGGGTATTGGTGTACTTGCATAGTAGTTTAGTTGCATTTTATTTTAGCATGTTTAGTTTAATTTTGTATGAATATGTGTTAGTTAAATTTAGAATAAAATTTTATTTTTTTATTCATCGATAGTATGTTTAGTTTAATGTCTCATATAAATTCTTGATATAAATAGAAATTTTTTCCTAAGCCAATGATGATAGTGAATTGTGAACGATTTCGTATTATGTTGCATAACACAACTTGATATAATGTTTTACACAATGCGATTCATGTTGTTTGCTTATATGCTTTCGGTTTGCAAAATTGTGTTCACATTCACTTGTAAGTCTAAGATGTGTGTCTTGCATTGATCAGTAGAACATGTAGTTTTAAAAGGAGAAACATGAGGAAAATGTTGTAGACTGTAAGTCATTGAAGTGTAAATTTTGGGGAAACATGGGCATGTTGTGTATAAAAAAAAAGAAAAAAGAAATAGCAATAACGTGATTAGTCTTAATTCTAGGTCCTAGCTACTTGAGTAAGTACGCCCGAGGGGATTGTCTCTACACCTAGCGCCCTAAGGTCTTTCATGGTCTGGGAGTCATTGGTTGAAAGCTCGCTAAGGGGTAGCAGTGTGCCTAATGGATTAAGACATTTCACACCATGTAAAAAATATAATAGCAATAAACACCATGAAAAAGTGCGAAATCGCCTCGTGAGTAGTAATAAAAAGCAATAAACCCATTGTTGAGCCTTAGTTTGTGGTGATATGTTTAAATGTACCTATGTTGCATGAATATACATGAATCTTGATTTAGACTATAATTTTCTCTGCTTTGAGCAAAGGTAGAATATATAATCTTTGCTTGAATCAAGTTTCTGTGAACAACACACACACACACACAGCATCTCTATGGCAGTCATGAATTATCTAAGTGTATGATGTTATGTCTATGGTTTGGTTTGAAACTATGTTCTGGAATCTGGATAGTTCACTGAGGTAATTTGGGCTGAAATTCTGTTATGGCTAAGATTATGTGAGACTAGTTTGCATCATAGAGTAGTTGCATAGTTCAGTAGTTACATTTTCAGTGTTCATTTATATGCATTGCTTGAGGGCAAGCAACAGTTCAAGTTTCGGGGTATTTGATAAGTGATATTTTTACTCACTTATTGTATATTAATCTATGCGAATTGTGCCCCCCTCGAGAAAATTTCATTTTGTTTTAGTTGTATTTCACGTTATTTTGCATTGCATATACTTAAAACTCCTTTTGGTGAACAAGTCCAGGAATCGGCTTATTTTGGTTGAATTCGAGGTAACGGTGAGCGGATGCGTGAAGGCCAGTTGAAAGGCGAGGATGTGCATGGCATGGAGGTACAATGAGGCATGGAAATCAAACTAGCATGAGGATTAAAGCAAGTAGCAGCAATAGCAAGCAAGAAACCAAACTCAGAATTACAGATACAGTAGCAGCCGCACTAAGAGCAAGATAAAGAAAAACTCGCACCGCCTGCCATGAAAGTACAAAGCTTTACATGGGGACCTTCGCAAAGTCAAGCTCCGCGAGACTAGGGACGCCACGATGCAGACTATCACCTAGGAGGCATGAGTGCTTGCGACCGCGAGAAGACGCCTGGTTTGGTCTCGAACTCATCGCAAGTCTCGCGCATGCATGAGATGAAAACACTAGGGACGCCAGCGGCGCGCAAGGCGATGTTGATGTCAGAATTTGTTTTATTTTTATTTCAACTTAATGATGTGTAATGTGGTAAAAATGATTCGACGCAGTGTCGAGAGGGAGACCAGACTTTTATTACGTAACTTTCATAGTAGAAACTAGGGTTTACACCTTGGGAGAGATTCCAACGTAGGAGAAAGCCATAACGTCTATTTTTCTCTACTTCTTCTTGGAGTTCTCTGTCATCGTCGATTTTGATTATTGTTTATTGGAATTCTTTGTGGATTCAATAGTTAATCATTGGTTTCTATTCAACGATTGGGTTTGATCATTCTAACTTTCTTCCATTCGTATGTTTATTGATCATGTTTAGCCTTGATCCCATAATGGTTTTTGGTTCCGCCATGAACTAAACTCCATTATGGGATCCTAACGGATTTTAATATGTAATTTGGTTGCACATCTAAGTGTTAGATTTGTTTTGCATATCATTGGGTTATCTATCATGGTTGGTTTGTATGTATGAATGACTTATAATCTTCATGTTACTATTTGTATGGAATTGGAAATGAACATATGAATATGGATGAAATCATGATAGCATGCGAATATGGGGATTGCATATTTTGTGAAACAGATAGGAATATACTATTTTGCCGTATTAGCTAGAATAAGGGTTGTGCTTAAAATCAATAGGATTACAATTGTGCATAGGAATATGGTAATTGTGATGGTATTGGTGATTACATAGATTCTAACATCTGTAGATGATATGTGAGTTGGTTATAGTGCATTGGAAAATGGTTATAACTCGATTTTATGCCCTTGGCTATTATCCTGTGATATGTAAACATTTCTTGCATGACATATGGCGATTGAATAAAATATTGAATGAAGTTAGGATCCCATTGTTTCCACATTATATTTAGTCCATTTATACTCTTATTTTTAGTTGCTAATCATAATTAGTTTAAATCAACAATTAAGTCCATAGTCTTAGCATATAAATATAGTGAGTTAATTAATGCATAGTAGTCTAAAGTTAACACTTTCTCTGTGGGATCGATACTTTACTTACTCAGACATTTGTTGACCCGTGTATACTTGCATGAGTTAGAGCTCTTTTATAAGAACTATAAAAGAGGCAACAATGATTATGGCTATGGATTCTCTTTGGTCGTAGATTGTTTTATGGCATGATCAGGACCGTTGATGAAAACATGATTATCTTTAGTCGTAGTGCATGGATAATTCATGGTCGTGATACTAAAGAATATCCTCGGCCAGTAGTGTGGGTGATTCGATGATGTGGATTATTTATTAAAATTTGAGTCCCAAATGATAAAAGTGATGGAAAAACCTTTTAAATCATAGAAGATAGTAGATTTTATTCCCTACTTGACTCTTCTAATGGATTGCTTGTTCCGCTGCAGTTAAACTTGATAGTTATTATATTTTATCAGTTTAACACTTTTGAAGGCTAACGATAAATTATTTTGCATTATCTTAGTCATAATATTTCTTACTGGGCTAGTTGAGCTCACCCTTTCTTTCACTGTTCTCTTCAGGAAATGAGAACGTAGCTAAGACTAGTCGAGGAACAGAGTGATGGTCCTAGATGGTGCATTAGTAGTCCTCAATATTCTATGAAATAGTGTGATAATAATTGTAATGAGGACTCCTTTTGAGTTTGTATACTCTCTAGTAGACAATATTTATATTTAAACTCACAGTTTATGTTTTGTCGTATTGTACACGACAGTTGTATTATTAAGTTGTATTTGAATTCTGTACCATGTATCTGGCGACTCAAGATGGGTGATGTATACCTAATTTTGGGGGCGTCAGAGTTGGTATCAGAGCTTAGGGATATGGTCCCTGGCTGAGATGTGAGATAAGAACTTGGAGGGGAGAGACGGGGAATTCCTTCGCTAGTATGACCTACCTAAGTTTATTTGGTATTTAATTGGTCAGTCAGAGTATAGGGATAATATGTGATATGTTAATTAACCCTTGTTTTGTGGCAGTGTTTGAAAATGACATCCGAGTATGTTGAGAATAGCAATGGAGCACAGGAGACCGTTGAGTCTCCACAGATCAATAATCAGGACAATATGCAATAGGATGTCAATAATCCTCCTATAAACAACAACACTGATCAATTGACGAACGACGGTACGTTTAAGAGCTTTTTAGAATTCATGCAACATCAGGCAAAGGCGGCTCCTGTTCATAATGCAGGAGGAAACAATGGCAACCCATTGTTGGTCACCGCTAAGCAGTTCAAGGAGCTGGGACCACCGGAGTTTTTGGGAAAGCCAGAACCACTTAAGGCGGAGACGTGGTTAAAGCAGATCACCAAGATATTTGAGGTCTTGGGATGCTCCGAGGAGTAAAAGGTTTCCTTTGCCACCTTTATGTTGCGTGAAGAAGCGAGATCATTGGTGGGAATCAGAAACGTACTCCGCATCGATGCACTCAAGATGTCTTGGGAGAAGTTCCAAGAGTCGCTTCAACGACAAGTACTTTCCCGAAAGTATTCGTCACATGAAGGAGGTGGAGTTTATCAAGTCGAGCAAAATAATATGACCATGTCGCAAAGATGAGGCTAAATTTGCGAGTTGTCCCGGTTTGCATCCCATTTGGTCGATAATGAGGAGCGAATGCGAATGTTTCTAAGAGGTTTTAAACCTAAGATACGCCAATATCTTATTTCTCACAAACTTTGTTTATATTCGGATGTTATGAATAGGCTCGCTTATTGAGTGCGATAATGAGTCAAGACAACCAAAAGGCAATGACCAACAACACGATAATAATCGTATTTGCGTGGGCAACGGCCATCTAACAATGATAACCATCGTGGGGGAAATTATCATGCCAAGAATGATATCCACTTCGGTGGTAATCATGGCCAAAATAATAGAAGTGGAAATTTCAAGAAGAGAAGGTTCAATAATGATGGAAAGACAACAGACCAGCACCCATTTCAAAGGAAGAAGAACGATCATCGGTCAGATGTTTCAAATGCGACAGACGAGAGGACACATCCGTCCAAACTGTACGCAAGAATCCAAAGCGTGTTTCAATTGCGGAAGAGAAGGTCACCTAGCTCGATTTTGTCGTATGGTGAAGTCAAGTCCAGCTGGGATAGTGATGCCAAAGGATGTCCCGCATAAGCCAAACCCAGTAGTTTAAGATAGAGCATTTTTTTTTTCGTAACGAGGAACCCGAATAAAATTATCACGGTAAGTTAATCATAAACTTTTTGCGAAGTCTATACCGTGTTAGATACCGGCCTCTACTCACTCTTTTATTTCACCTAGTTGTGTTCAATGTTTGAATTTAACTCCTAGAAGTTAGACTTTGATTTATCTCGTTGAAACTCGCTTAGAGAAACCTTCACTACCTCTACTATTTATAAATCTTGTTTGATTCAAATCAACACTTTCACGCTACTCGTCGATCTTATCTCTTTGAAAATATTTGCATGGATGTGATTTTTGGAATCGATTGGTTAACTACTCATCATGCTTTTCGTAAGGTTGTTAGCTTTCATATTCCTAACTTTTTAAGTAACCAAACCACTAAAGTCAATCATTGTCATATCAAGCCATAAGTAAAGAGCCCCGAGCCTTTCATTGTTGACTTCCTTATGTGGAATACACCGAAGCTAGACTTTCTGTAGGCAATGTCATGAATGACGATGGCAAGTTGATAGGTATCAATGTGACATACTATCCAAGTCTTGGATGAGAGTCACGGTTTTGAATGACATTTCTATTGTTAATAGATTTCCTGACGTATTCTTGAAGTCTTCTTAGCCTACCCCTAGAACGTGAAATCAAATTTTGTATTGACCCCATTACGAAACTCATTTCTAAAACCCTCAAATATTTCTTTACTTAAAATGAACGTATAACACGCCAAAGACGTTGGCTCGAGCTATTGAAGATTACAATCGTACCATTCAATACCATCATGGGAAAGCGAACGTGGTAGCTGAAGCGTTGAGTAGAAGATCATATGCGTTTACGAGTGCGATGTTGTTAAAACAAAGGCCCATTCGTATGACTTACAAATGATGAAGATAGAGTTAAAGACTCTAGGAACCCAAGTGAAGATAACGAATATACGAGTAGAATCGACTTTAATCGATAAAGTTAAAGCCGCTCAAGCTACACACCCGGAGCTGATAAATGTGAAGAAGAATGTTCAAGAGGGCGTTATTCTAGAAGCAAGAATCGACGAAGAGAGGAAATCTCAACCCTCGATTTAATTGGTCCATTTGAAATCCTCGATGAAGTAGGAACTGTGGCCTATAGACTCGTTTTACCGCCAAGTATGTCGCGTGTTCATAACATTTTTTTTTACGTATCGACGTTACGTAAATATGTAGACGACCCGAACCACATTATTAATTTAGAACCGGACGAGATAACGGCTGATTTACGGTTTGAGGAGATACGTGTTAAAATCTTGGATAAGAAGAATCGTATTCAACACTCAAAGGTTATACCTCAAGAGTTAGAATTTGAAATGAAGTCGAGGTATCCTCACCTGTTCAGCATACCAAGTACGTACGTAAATTTCGAGGGAGAAATTCCATAAGGAGGGGAGATTGTGAGACCCCAGATTTTATGAATAAATATTTAATTTTCTCAAAATAATTTTTTAAATATTATGGTGTGGATTTAATATAATGTTATAGTTGTGGGTTATATTTATAAATTTTGCAAAGTACGCAAGTTGTTAAATAATATTCGATTGGTCGGGGAATATTCTTTTATCGGGAAATATTCGTACGACGGTACTATCATTGGTGGAACCCGCAACGGAATTATTGTCGGATTAAGAAAACGACAAAAAATATTTTATGAAAATAACGGCGGAAATTTTACCATTAACTGTTGAAACACATCTGTTAAAAGTACAAGAATACGCTGTGATTGCATAAGTAGCACACCAGTATTGATTATTGATGCTTACGTGAGAAGTCACTCAGTTATACTCAATTATTGCTACAGTAATTGTTGTATCATATCTTTCATATTATTGATTCAATTATTGTTATAATATCATCTGCATAATATGATATATTATTAAATCAATGATTGAGACGGCAAAGTTATTCATATTATTATTTGTAATATTGACAATGTCTAGAAGTTCTGTCAAGGAGAGGTTTGGTCACCTAATTGCGCACCAATAAAGAGAAATCCTTATCGGAAAGCCCCCTTTTTCTTGGGAACGACCTGGTTGTTAAATATTGTGAGTTATAATATTAATGATGAATGTTATTAAAATTGAAGTTGTGTTCGGAGTTGAATTTGGAGACGCGGATGTGATATTTGAGTCCGGAACGATGAAATTAGTAAAAATAGTCTATAAACACAAAATTTTCCGGGATTCACTATTTGGTCAAAAAGTCAACAGTTGACTTTTTTGGGAAAAGTCAAACTTTGAAATTTCAAAATTTATATTGTTGATAAAAATAGTTTCATTATGTTGGAATTATTTGTGTTAGTGAAAATCGACATCTATTCCGATGATAATTGATGTCTGGGGTTATATTGATAAATCGGTAATTTATCTGGATAAATGAGCAATTAATTGCTACTAATTCACATGCTTATATAACTATTTGTTCACATGTGTATACTATTGAATCACATTCTTGTACTATTAGGGGAGTTGGTGCAAAATTGATAATACTTGCATGACTAAGTTAAAAATGGAGGTATAGATGGAGGTACTATACTGTAATTATTTTTATCACATGATTAGAACTATTGAGTCACATGATTTACTATTGATTCACATTATTTACTATTAGGGGAGTTGGTGCAAGTTTGATAATACTTGCAGGACTAAATTAAAAATGAAGAAAAAGAGGAAGGTATTATACTGTAATATTTCGAGCCCCAAAACGTGCAATTATCGAAACTATATTTTCCTATAAATAGAAGCTCATTCTTCCTTCATTTTTCACCAATTCACAAAAGCTTTAGAGCAATTGTTATAGAGAGAAATTATAGAGAGAAAGAAGAAGAAAAGTTTGCTACCTCACTATTCTAGTATCCAATTTTTTTTAAGGTAGGGAATATTATTTGTTGTACTCGTAAGGGGTACTCTTTCTTTCTTATTTATGAAGAGAACTTCTGTTATTCCATTCTTTATTATTCTGCTTGAATAACTCAGATACGCCAAGCTACCCAATACTTGATGAAATTCTTCCATTATTCCATTCTTTATTATTATGTTGAATAACTGCCTATGCATAAAAGTAATCGTATACATGGTGAAATTCTTCTAATATTCCATTCTTTATTATTCCGTTGAATATCCTCGCTCTGCATGCGTTTACGCCTCGGCTCGCTTTCCGTTATTTATTATTCTATTGAATATCCTCATGCTCATGCGCTTTCTGTGCCGGACCGATTCCGTTATTTATTATTCTTTGAATATCCCAGCCGGTCGTTTTACCGGACTGGTTCCATTCTTTATTATTCTGTTGGAATATCCTGTCTATACATTTTACGCCGGACCTGGTTTCGTTATTTATTATTCTGTTGGAATAACCTGCCTGTGCGGTCTATCGCATGCATAGTGATTTCTTTTGTTATTCCATTCTTTATTATACTCAATTGGTTAAAATTTTGACTTCTATACTCCATGAAATTAGTGGAATATCCTTGATATTTGCGCTTCATCCAGTATCTTTTCATGGAAATATATTCTTCTGAGCATTCTTGAATTTTACTCTACAAAGCAGTATCATGTTGACAATTTGGACGTTATCAGTTCCTAGATAAATTAATTTTTGAACTTGTTTTATTGAATTCTTATATCATTGTCGCCATCCTCATGTTTATATTTTGTTGAAAGTCATCTGTGGGCCAGAAGTGCATAGATGGACTTGGTATGATTATGACCGTGGATTATTCTAAGATAATCATAACCGTAATGTTACAAATGATGTGAAAAAGTCTTCATTGGACCGTAGTGCATTGATGGACGCTTTTGGTATGATTATGGCTATGGATTCTCTTTGGTCGTAGTGCAAAGATGAATTGTTTTATGGCATGATCGGACCGTTGATGAAAACATGATTATCTTTAGCCGTAGTGCATGGGATAATTCATGATCGTGATACTAAAGAATATCCTCGGCCGTAGCAAGTGGGGGGTGATTCGATGATGTGGATTATTTATTAAGTCGGGTCCCAAATGATAAAAGTGATGAAAAACCTTTTAAATCATAGAAGATAGTAGATTTTATTCCCTACTTGACTCTTCTAATGGATTGCTTGTTCAAATTGCAGCTTAAACTTGATAGTTATTATATTTTATCGGTTTAACAATCGTTGAAGGCTAACGATAAATTATTTTGCATTATCTTAGTCATAATATTTCTTACTGGGCTAGTTGAGCTCACCCTTTCTTTCACTGTTCTCTTCAGGAAATGAGAACGTAGCTGAGACTAGTCGGGAAACAGAGTGATGGTCCTAGATGGTGCATTAGTAGTCCTCACTATTCTGTGAAATAGTGTGATAATAATTGTAATGAGGACTCCTTTTGAGTTTGTATACTCTCTAGTAGACAATATTTGTATTCAAACTCACAGTTTATGTTTTGTCATATTGTACACGACAGTTGTATTATTATATTGTATTTGAATTCTGTACCATGTATCTGGCGACTCAAGATGGATGATGTATACCTAATTTTGGGGGCGTCACACCAGCTGTGGAGATTCTTCCTAAACACTATAGAAAAGTGTGTTGTATTTTATACATCATTTTGTAGTTATATTTGGTTAATCAAATAGGGTGAGGCTTGGAAGGCTGTTTTGACACTATCATACAAGATGTCTAATGACATACAATCTCGTGTTATCATAAGACTGGGTTGTGCACATCCACTTGCTGAGTATATCTACGAGCACTACCTATATAGTATTGGAGTTTGGTTGAAGTATAGTTCTCAATTAGAGACAGTGGAGATAATTATATGTCAAGAGAAGACTCACTGTGACAACCCCAAAATAAGTCCATTCCACCTAACCTATTCTGTTTCGCCAAATACATGGTACAGAAAATAACTACAACTTTATTACAACAATTGTCGTGCAAAATACAACAACACATATGCTGTGAGTTTTGATACAACTATATACCAACTGTGACTCTCATCCCAACCTTGGATAGCACGTCACAATGACACCTTACATAAAGGTATAGTCAAAAATTGTTTTAGAAATTAGAATCTTTGGGAAGTGCTCAAGAAAACCTTCGTACATGGGAGCCCATACGTCTAGGTTATAATCAATATCATATGTCCACAGAATTATCCTTGGTTGACCCAATAGACCCCAAAGAAAAATGAGAACATTACTATCATATTCTTTCCAATGGTGAGTCTTCTCTTGACATATCATTATCTCCACCGTCTCTAATTAAGAGTTATACTTCAATCAGACACCAAGATTATATAGGTAGTGCTCGTAGATATACTCAGCAAGTGGATGAGCACAACCCTGTCTTATGATGACACGAGGTTGTATGTCATTAGACATCTTGTATGATAGTGGCAAAACACCCTTCCAACATTGGGTTCGCCTCACCCTATTTGATTCACCAAATATAACTACTAAATGATGTATAAAATACAACACACTTTTCTATATTGTTTAGGAAGAACTCCACAGCTAGAGACCACCGTTCTATTCCCTTGTTACCGCCGCTCGACCCAGCTACACTCTTATTACCTGAAAGGAATTGTGAAGCAAAAGGTTGAGCTCAACTAGCCCAGTAAAGAATATCATGACTAAAGATAAATAACTTATCAATAGCCTTCAACAGTAATAAATCATAGATTTAGAACATATGGTAGATGATAAAAATTTTCAACCATAGTTGTAGCAGAATGAGCAATCCATTAGAAGAGTCAAATAGACCATAAAGTCTATTATCTTCTCTATGTTAAAAATCCACCAACAATGTTTTATCCCTGTAACATCAATCAACAGTTCTGGTCCACAATCATATGAATAACTCATAATCATAATTGTGATTCTAAATTCCTCTTCGCCTCCAGGACGAAGATAATTTTCATCACATGTCTTTACCTGAAACATCAAAGATCATGGTTATACCAAATCACAGTTCTTGTTCATAATTATACTAATAAAATCATCTTTTCACTACGGGCTAAAGATATTCATTAACAGTCATCTTTGCACTACTGGCCAAAGATATTCAACAATAGGTCATCTTTGCACTACGGGCCAAAGATATTCATCAACAATTCATCTTTGTACTACAGGCCAAAGATATTCATCAACAGTTCATATTTGCACTACAGGCCAAATATATTCATCAACGGTTCATATTTGCACTACAGGCCAAATATATTAATATCTCAAAGAAATATATAATCATTTCAGAATTTATATAAACAATAATTATAACCATGTTGATCAATTCACCTTTGCACTTAAGCTAAAGATATTCAATTATAAATTCAATGGTAATGATCTTATCAGTCAATAATTCAACTTTGCACTACTGGCCAAAGAGAACCCATAGTCACGATCATACCAATAATCTACCCATCTTTACACTCAAGTCAAAGAGAAATTCCATCACTAGGGTTATAAAAATGTTATATATGATAATAAAAATAATATGATCAACAGCTGCATTTAATTTCAAGAATAAGATTCATAAATCAACGATAATTTGGTCAGAAAAAAAAAACCAATTTTGTCGTGAATAGTAATAGTAACTAGCTCGTGAAATTCATGAATAGTAACCCCGACATGAAAAAGGTAGAAATTCCACAATAAAATTCATACTAATATTTCAGTATAATGATATTGAAAGAATAACATTTATTAAACTTATAAACATTTTATTTTAATTGTTTACACTTTACTAAATAATGCATATAATAATCCTAAAATGCCAAACTCATAAGATTTCATCACCAATAACCAAAACCTTCATAAAAAATCTTCATATACCTCATATAGAATTCTCAAGCCATAAAATCCTATTTTCCAATTTTCTTACTTCACATAACATATTTAAGTCATTTACTCATAACTAGTCCATTTTTATGAAAAATACCAAATCAGTCTCAAAAATATTTCTTTGCTGGAATTTAGCAGAATATAGTCCCATATTGAACATATATTTTTCCCGGAATTTTTAAAATACATTTACTATTTTTCATATGGCCAAAACAGTCGAATATTTAGACATTTATCAAAAACTGTACTTTTATTCAAAAATTCCGAAATTTACAGAGTATACTTCTATCATATACATGTACTCCCAATAAAAATTTTATCAATTTTGGAGTTAACCACAAGGAGTTATAAGGGTTTACTTTTAAAATAGTATTTTCCCATAAATTTCATAACTCTTAATCTACACATCCAAAAATCACCATTTTTGGACACAATCAAGAAAACTCATCAAATTATCATTTCAAATTTTTCCAGAATTTTTGAGGGTCAGAAAAATTACGAAACTGAAAAACATAACAACCCTTAAAATCTCTTACCTCAAAATAACAGTACTTCTGATCGGAATATCGGTATAAGGCTGAAGGAAACTTGCACTGATAAATAGAAACTCATAAATTATTTAAATACTCACAAAATACGATCGATAATATAGAGAGAGAAAGAGAGAAAGCTTATGTTTCTGGTGTGATTTTCAATTTTAACTTAGCCCTCTATTTATAGGAAAATGTTAGCACGCCGAAGCAGACTTAACCTGCTACCTGATGGCTTTACCTGCTACTATTTCCACCACCACACTTGAAATAAAATTCAGCACATTTCTTCAACAACCACAAGTGGGGCCCACTCAATTCTAGAATTTTCTACCAAAATCATTTATAAACCTAATTTCTGAATCAGTCACCTCTTAAAATTCATAACAAATTATACATTCATTTTTAACGGTTCAAAATTTGTGGACATATACTCAACTTATATATGTATAACATATCCAAAAATCACAACGATCCAACGGCTAGATTAAAAATTATAACTCACGCAATATATCTCAAGAACAGTGATTTAATTTTTAATACCTCAATTCCGACAAAAACACCTCAACATTAATTCCTTCAATTATATCCATATAAATAAATATTTCCTTATCATATAAATCAATAATTAATTATTCACAAATAATATTACAGAATCACAATTATGACAATCAGGCCGTTCCCAGGAAAGAGGGGGCTTTCCGATAAGGATTTCTCTCTCATCTTGGCGTGCAATTAGGTGACCAAACCTCTCCTCGATGTAACTTTCTAGACATTGCCAATAATGCTATCTCATAATATTATTCAAATAATATTAATTATTGATCCGATAATGGGAAATATCTTTGTGCGGTGACAATTATTGAAACAACAATAATATAAAATATCAACGCAAAGAATTATTGAACCAATAAAATAAAATAATGAACGAAGAATTATCAGTAACAATTATTGAGTAGTGTATTCTTACGTAAGAATCAATAATTCAAAAATACTGTGCAAAACCGTGTGCTACTGTTCTACCACGTGTTTAACTGTATTTTAACCACCGGGTATTCTAACAATGTTAACGATAACAACTACGCCTTTATTTGTAAAAACTCAAATTTGTCTTTTTCTTCATCCGAGCGCTTATTACATTATGGGGCCCTGAATGGTCATACGGCATGTCATACGAATATTCCCAAGCGTAAAGAATATTCCAAGACCAAACGAATATTCCCCGACAACAATGAATATTTTATAACTACTTGCTTATTTTGAAAAATTTGCACATTTCACCCATAACCAAAATATTATATCAAATTAACACCTTATTATTCACAATAATAAATAGAGAACATTCGATTTTATTCATTAAAAAGTTGGGGTCTTACAACCTCCCCTCCTTATGAAATTTCGTCCCCGAAATTTAAGTACTTGGTATTTCGAAGAGTTGAGAATACATTGCTATCATTTCAGATTCTATCTCCCCGGTCATCATGATTTCTCCATTGATCATCTCCCGTGATAACTTTATTTGGGTTCCTCACTTGTTGGGAAGTCATGACAACCGCTCTCCCTTGAACTACCCGGCTTTGACTTGTCTGGGGCAGCATTTAGTGTCATCACTACCGTTGGAATATACTTTTTTATAGGGCATATTCCACCCTCAACTGCTTCGTCGTACTCCTGATTCATGATCTGAATCATCAATCTTCGATCCATATCGAATTGAGGTTGACCGCCTGCATGACAGGTAATTCAAAACTCGATGTTGGGTTCTCCCAATTCTGTCCAAAAAGAGAAATACATATCATCTATTTTATCCTTCTTAGATCAGACATCTCTTTCCACAATATCAATGCATCGTGCGGCTTTTACCCATGCATCACTCACTCTCACTCATTCAGTTGTTTCTTCTGTCAGCTCAGATTCTAGCTTTATAATCTTATACTATGCCAAAGAATGCTTCTGTTCAAGCATCACATATCGGGTACCACAAGCTTGAATTGTTGCATCCTTTTGCTCCACGACCGCCTGCCGTTCTTCAACCTACTCTTCTAACTCATGAATACGATTTTGCAATTCTACATTTTGATCTTAAAATTCTCCTAATAAATTCTCCTCAGGTTCTTCTTCTTCCTCACTTTCAGATGCTACCTCTGCGACTAGATCGGGTGCAACTATTAATTCTTACCTCACCACAAGAATATCTATAATTCCTTCTTCGCCTGACATCACATTATCATGGTTGGTGATTATAGGTATCCCCACGGTTTCATTCACTCCATTGTTAACATTCTCAGCTGCCATTCTCAAATACTGCCATAAAACAAGGGTTAATTAAACAAATTAACGTATCACATAATATCCGTATATTATGACCGACCAATAAATAAGCTTAGGTAGGACACACTAGCGAAGGATTTACTCATCTCTCCCCTCCTAGTTCTATTCCCCGATCTCCGCCAGAGACCATATCCCTAAGCTCTGATACCAACTGTGACAACCCCAAAATAGGTCCATTCCACCCAACCTATTCTGAGTCGCCAAATACATGGTACAGAAAACAACTACAACTTTATTACAATAATTGTCGTGCAAAATACAACAACACATATGCTGTGAGTTTTGATACAACTATATACCAACTATGACTCTCATTCCAACCTTAGATAGCACGTCACAATGACACCTTACATAAAGGTATAGTCAAAAACTGTTTTAGAAATTAGAATCTTTGGGAAGTGCTCAAGAAACCCTTCGTACATGGGAGCCCATGCGTCTAGGTTATGATAGATATCATATGTCCACAGAATTATCCTTGGTTGACCCAATAGACCTCAAAGAAAAACGAGAAGATTACTATCATATTCTTTCCAATGGTGAGTCTTCTCTTGACATATCATTATATATCTCAACTGTCTCTAATTGAGAGTTATACTTCAACCAGACACCAAGATTATATAGGTAGTGCTCGTAGATATACTCAGCAAGTGGATGAGCACAACCCTGTCTTATGATGACACGAGGTTGTATGTCATTAGACATCTTGTATGATAGTGGCAAAACACCCTTCCAACATTGTGACGCTCCCAAAATAGGTATACAACACCCAACCTATTCTAAGTCGCCAAATACATGATACAGAAACAACTACAACTTCATTAATACAATTGTCGTGCAAAATACGTCAACACATAAACTGTGAGTTTAAATACAAATACTGTCTAATAGAGAGTATACAAACTCAAAAGGAGTCCTCATTAAAATTATTGATACACTATTTTACAATATAGTGAGGACTACTAAAACAACTGTCTTGAACCATTACTCCACACCCCGACTAGTTCCCGCTATATTCTCATCTCCTGAGAAGAAAAATGGAACAAAAAGGAAAAGGGTGAGCTCAACTAGCCCAGTAAAGAATATTATAACTAAGATAATGTACAACAAATTATCCTTAGTCTTCAACAGGGAAAAATCTGATAGAATACAATAGACAACAAGTTTTAGATCAACAACTGTAGCGGAAACAACAATTCATTAGAAGAGTTAAGTAGAGAATAAAATCTACTATCATCTATGAATTTAAAAGTCCATCATCGATATTTTATCCCTATAACATCAATCAACATATATCTAGAATCAAATATTCATCTTTGCACTACAAGCCAAAGATATTCATCAGTTGGTCATGTTCATTTAAACACCTGTTCATCTTTGCACTACAGGCCAAAGATATTCATCAGAAATCATTTATTTTTGCACTACAGGCCAAAGATATTCAGTTATATCATTATTTAGGACTAAGGATGATGAAAAATATTTTAAAAAAAACGAATCCAGTGAAACAAAAGAACAAATATTAAGGATTCGTACTTTACACAATCTAAGTTCAAAAATACTTCATAAATAATCAGAGTGGAGTAAAATTCAAGAATGATCAAAACATAGATCCAATCAAAGATAGGAATCATAACACACAATCTTGGACACAGAAAAGAAAATTTAATTTTTCTGTGAATAGTGTCGTATTCGTGAATAGTGTCGTATACGTGAATAGTAACTCCGACACCAAAAGATAGAAATTTCACAAAAAAAATCATCATGCTTCGTGAATAGTACTCGTGAATAGTAACTCGTGAATAGTAACTCATGAATAGTAACTCGTGAATAGTAACTCTGACATAAAAAGACCAAAATTTCACAAGAAAAATCTTACCAATATTCCGACATAATGATATTGAAAGAAATAATATCATTTTTAAAAAAATAATATCCCTTACCTCCAAAAAGACAAGATTGACATCGAATACTCGGATATAGTCTTTGAAGGAACTTGCACCATATAGCAACACTCAAAGTATCAAAATACTCACAAGAATACGCTCGATAATATAGAGAGAAAACTTCAGTTTCTGGTGTGATTTTTAATTCTAACCTAAGCACTCTATTTATAGAAAAATGCTTAGAACACAAAAGCAGAAAATTTAATAAAATAATATTATAATTAAACAATTTCAAGCCCACCTTAGACCAACTAAATTCAGCACATTTATATCACATGTGTAGCCCAAAAAAACATTTTTCTTAAAATTATTATTTAAAACTTCCAAAAATCAATTATTCCAGAATTTTGGAACTTCAATAATTCATAATAAATAGCCCTTTTATCAGAAAAATTCAAAACTCATGTCCTTTCCATAGGAAATTCCATTCTCTACAACTTTGCAAAAGAAAGTTTTTCCAAATTCCCAACAGAAATTGACCGAAATCCATAAACGGGCGATTTTACAGGCTATAATTAAATTTCAGTCAAGAAATGGGGTCCACCGACACACAAAACATGTGTTAATCATGTAATGCAACAAAAATACTCTTTCTCCTCATATACTCATACATCCCACATTCATTGTAAAAATATCATCATTATTATATTATAATAATATAATAAAATATTATTTTATCAGAAAAGATAAAATATCAATTTTTAACAATTGTCACTTTAAAAATTTTCTCCATCTATATCCACATAAAATCAATATTTTTCTCATCATATAAATCAATAATTAATTATTCACAAATAATATTACAGAATCACAATACTGACAACCAGGCCTTTCCTAAGAAAGAGGGGGCTTTCCAATAAGGATCTCTCCTTACTGGCGCGCAATTAGGTGACCAAACCTCTCCTTATACAGAACTTTCTAGACATTGCCAATAATGTTTTCTAATAATATTAGTCAGATAATATGAATTATTGCTTCGATAATGGAAAATACTGTGTAGTGACAATTATTGAAACAACAATAATATAAAATATCAACGTAGCAATTATTGAATCAATAAAATAAAATGTCGAACAATAATTACAGTAATAATTATTGAGTAGTGCCTTCACGTAAGAATCAATAATTGGTGCAATACTGCAGCTATCTTCTTGTGCACAACGCGTATTCGTGTTTTTTAACCAATCGGGTATTCCAACGATATAATTGGTAACAACTACGCCATTATTTATAAACAACTTATACTTCTCATTTTCTTCATCCAATCGCTTTCCGTTATTGGGCCCACACAAGACTACGCCGTTGTACGAATATTCCCCGACAGCAAGAATATTCCACGACCAAACGAATATTCCCCGACAATAATGAATATTTTATAACCACTTGTTTATTTAAAAATATTTGCGCATTTTACCCATAACTAACCACATTAATCAAATCAACCCCTTACTATTTCAAAATAATAATTAGAGAAATTAAAACTTTATTTATAAAAAGTTGGGGTCTTACAAACGTTGGGTTCGCCTCACCCTATTTGATTCACCAAATATAACTACTAAATAATGTATAAAATACAACACACTTTCCTATATTGTTTAGGAAGAACTCCACAGCTAGAGACCACCGTTCTATTCCCTTGTTACCCCCGCTCGACCTAGCTACACTCTTATTACCTGAAAGGAATTGTGAAGCAAAAGGGTGAGCTCAACTAGCCCAGTAAAGAATATCATGACTAAAGATAAATAACTTATCAATAGCCTTCAACAATAATAAATCAGAGATTTAGAACATATGGTAGATGATAAAAATTTTCAACCATAGTTGCAGCGGAACGAGCAATCCATTAGAAGAGTCAAATAGACCATAAAGTCTATTATCTTCTCCATGTTAAAAATCCACCAACAATGTTTTATCCCTGTAACATCAATCAACAGTTCTGGTCCACAATCATATGAATAACTCATAATCATAATTGTGGTTCTAAATTCCTCTTCGCCTCCAGGACGAAGATAATTTTCATCACATGTCTTTACCTTAAACATCAAAGATCATGGTTATACCAAATCACAGTTCTTGTTCATAATTATACTAATAAAATCATCTTTGCACTACGGGCCAAAGATATTCATTAACAGTCATCTTTGTACTACTGGCCAAAGATATTCAACAACAGGTCATCTTTGCACTACGGGCCAAAGATATTCATCAACAATTCATCTTTGCACTACAGGCCAAAGATATTCCTCAACAGTTCATATTTGCACCACAGGCCGAATATATTCATCAACAGTTCATATTTTCACCACAGGCCAAATATATTAATATCTCAAAGAAATATATAATCATTTCAGAATTTATATAAACAATAATTATAACCATGTTGATCAATTCACCTTTGCACTTAAGCTAAAGATATTCAATTATAAATTCAATGGTAATGATCATACCAGTCAACAATTCAACTTTGCACTACTGGCCAAAGAGAACCCATAGTCACGATCATATCAATAATCTAACCATCTTTACACTCAAATCAAAGAGAAATTTCTTCACCAGAATTATAAAAATGTTATATATGATAATAAAAATAATATGATCAACAACTGCATTTAATTTCAAGAATAAGATTCATAAATCAACGATAATTTGGTCACAAAAAGAAACCAATTTTATCGTGAATAGTACCCGTGAATAGTAACTCGTGAATAGTAACTAGCCCGTGAATAGTAACTCATGAATAGTAACCCCAACATGAAAAAGGTAGAAATTCCACAATAAAATCCATACCAATATTTCAGTATAATGATATTGAAAGAATAACATTTCTTAAACTTATAAACATTTTATTTTAATTGTTTACACTTTACTAAATAATACATTTAATCATCCTAAAATGCCAAACTCATAAGATTTCATCACGAATAACCAAAACCTTCATAAAAAAATCTTCATATGCCTCATATAGAATTCTCAAGTTATAAAATCCTATTTTCCAATTTTCTTACTTCACATAACATATTTAATTCATTTACTCATAACTAGTCCATTTTTATGAAAAATACCAAATATGTCCTAAAATTATTTCTTTTCTGGGATTTAGCAGAATATAGTCTCATATTGAGCATATATTTTTCCCGGAATTTTTAAAATACATTTACTATTTTTCATATGGCCAAAACAGCCGAATATTTAGACATTTATCAAAAACTGTACTTTTATCCAAAAATTCCAAAATTTACAGAGTATACTTCTATTATATACATGTACTCCCAATAAAAATTTCACCAATTTTGGAGTTAACCACAAGGAGTTATAAGGGTTTACTTTTAAAATAGTCTTTTCCCATAAAATTCATAACTCTTAATCTATACTTCCAAAAATCACCATTTTTGGACACAATCAAGAAAACTCATCAAATTATCATTTCAAATTTTTCCATAATTTTTTAGGGTCAGAAAAATTACAAAACTGAAAAACATAATAACCCTTAAAATCCCTCACCTCAAAATAACAGTACTTCTGATCGGAATATCGGTATAAGGCTGAAGGAAACTTGCACTGATAAATAGAAACTCACAAATTATCTAAATACTCACAAAATACGCTCGATAATATAGAGAGAGAAAGAGAGAAAGCTTATGTTTCTGGTGTGATTTTCAATTCTAACTTAGCCCTCTATTTATAGGAAAATGTTAAAGACGCAAGGACTTGACCACACCGATGACTTTACCTGCTACTATTGCCATCCACCACATTTGAAATAAAATTCAGCACATTTTTTTACCAACCACAAGTGTGGCCCACTCAATTCTAGAATTTTCCATCAAAATCATTTATAAACCTAATTTCTGAATCAGTCACCTCTTAAAATTCATAACAAACGGTTCAAAATTTGTGGACATATACTCAACTTATATATGTGTAACTTATCCAAAAATCACAACGATCCAACGGTCAGATTAAAAATTATAATTCACGCAATATATCTCATGAACAGTGATTTAATTTTTAATACCTCCATTCTGACAAAAACACCTCAACATTAATTCCTTCATTTATATCCACATAAACATAAATATATCCATCAATTATATCCACATAAAATAAATATTTCCTTATCATATAAATCAATAATTTATTATTCACAAATAATATTACAGAATCACAATTATCACTACAAAAAAATGGGGCTTCAACAACAACCGATTTTCGTTGCTAAAGGTGCCAAATTTCGTTGCTAAAGGGTTTTGGCAACGACTTTACAGTCGTTGCATCTTTCGTTGCGCAATGAGTGTTGCTAATTGTTCCGCAACGAACGTATTTTTTTCGTTGCCAAAACTTATACATTTTGCAACGAAATTTGACTTTCGTACAGAGACATCGATCCTTTAGCAACAAAATGTATTGTTGCAGAATAATTAAAATTTTGTTGCTAAAAAACCTATTTCGTTGCAAAAGCCTGCTAATTGGCAACGAAATGAACTCTTTTTTTTTTGCAACGACCATGCATTTTGGTTGAAATTGACACCATTTTGCAACGACATTTTTTTTCGCGAAGAAATTATGAAAATTGTTGCTTAAGCTTGCTTTCGTTATGAATGTAAACTTTTTAAAGAACGATTTTCGTTCTTTGAATATATTATTTGGGAACGACATTATCTTTGAATCAAGAACGAAAATGTTTGTTGTTGGTTATTTTTCAATAAAGAACGAAAGTCGCCGATTAGCAACGCCATTATATGTTGTCGCTTTTTATATGTAATGCAACGAAAGTTGATATAATTTGCAATGATAAAAATGTTGCCTTTTATTTTAGTATTAGCAACAATATCTTCTCCGTAGTTATTAGGTTAATTTTTCGTTGCCAAATATTATATTTTTAATGTCATTAGCAACGAAAATTTGTTGTTAAATGCGTAAAAATTGTTGCTATATTAAAACTTGTTCAATGCTTTGGTAACGAATTATATTGTTGCCAAATCAAAATTTGACATTCTTTTTGTGTGTACTGGTTGGCTCAATGTCCCTATATAGCAAATAATGGCAAAATACACAAAAACTAAAATATTATTAACTTAATAAAATCATCCACTACATAATCATTCATTATCTTTACAATTAACCATCTAAAGCTACCACAATTCTTCAATCAAAGTATATATCTACATATATAGAGAGAGTACACTTCATAATTTCGCCCCTTGTCTTCCGTAAACATAACACGGAAATTTGATATCCAATATTGTAAGACCCTACATCATATCACAATTAACCAATTAGATCTGAGAAGAATATGAAAGTAAGGAGGGGGGAAACATAATAAATGAAAGAAAACATAGTTGCAAAAAAAATTCAAGCACGAAAATTACATGATTGTGCTCAATTTATTTTGGCCACTTACATATGCCCCCAAATATGAGATTACTAGATCACAACAGTACATAATTTTTTGTTTTTTCCAACATAAATAAAAGTGCTGAAACTAAATTTGCTAAACAATACTTGATTCTGCTTATTTATTAATCATCTCTTCTGTCATCAATGGCACGTACAAAAACTTAATGTAAAGGAACAGATGGGTAAGGCTCTACAGAGCATAGTAGCATACAAACCAGAACTGCTGCAAATGGATGAAATTGGGGATACAGAAGATAGTAGCAACCTAGAGTCTCTCGAGCTTGGCCAGTGAACAAGCAGGCTCCGCCTTCCAAATGCATCTTTCCCAAACCAAATGGTCTTTGAACTTTCATGTGCACTCTCGCATGTGCTTTTTGTTGTCCACAAGGCATTTCAAAACATCTGACAACATACCCTGCTGCTGTAAAATACTAGAAGAGTTTCAACTTTCAAGTATCAAGTATAGTGTGATTGTGAGGGATTGGCTATTTACAGGTTTCAAGCAATTGTCATATGTAGTACATACAGCCCTGCTATTGATATCAAGCAAAAAATCATTAATTAGCCACCATTTACATAATGATACACTGTATGAAAGAAAAAGGAGCCCTCCCTATCCCTTCACCCCAGAAAAAAATAAAAAGCACCAATCCTGGAGACGTTGAAGTGAAAATTAGGTACAACAATGAAGAATACTAATAGCAAAAAAAAAGAGTTGCAGCTATCATACATATGAAAGTTGAAAACATGGCAGATATGCAACAGACAATAAAAAACACTGAATAACACACTAAAGCTCTTTTAAAAACTTTAGTTGCTACAACACATCATATCTATAAGCTCAGAACATGCTTGAATAATGATACATGCACGTGTGGGGTATGAAAAATCAGTGTTATCAATTCTTTTCTAACTACTGATTTACCTATCTAATATATTGTCTGCATCTATAATATAGATTCCCAATTAGACATCAAGAGTTTACAATTATATGGCTGAACCCCATCTAAGTCGGTATCTACAACCGCATGTTAATGCTGTGTAAGGTGTATGATGTGCTTAGTTGAATATTCCACCTCAATTTTATAAAGAGTAAGTATATATTACATGAAACAGGATAACGCTAAGCTTTCAGTGTGATCAATACTAAATGAAACTGGATATAACTTCTAACTTTCAAAACAAATAAAATTGAGTGAGGGCAAAGTTATTTTACCCTTGGAATTTATAAGACTCATTAATTTATATCAGTGGTTTAAATATCGTGTTATCAAATTGGAAGGTTTAGTCCAATAATGATATTTTCAAATTCAAAAATTTAAAACAAACTAAAACTGATCATACACAAGATAGCAATTGAAAGTCAATCTAGAGCACAAGTTTTAGTGAGAATGTAGTTCCTGACACTTATAAATTGAACTCCACTGCAGAATATCATAAATCAACACCCTCGTCAAGGCCTTTTGAACTGATCATCACATTTGAATCTATTTGCTTGTCAAACTTTAAATCTAGAGCACAAGTTTTAGTGATAATGTAGTTCCTGACACTTACAAATTGAACTCCACAGCGGAATATCATAAATCAACACCCTCGTCAAGGCCTTTTGAACTGATCATCACATTTGAATTTATTTGCTTGTCAAACTTCCTTTTTCTTCGAGCTTCAAAGTCTTGAAATCCTTCCATCTGAGAGCAAATTAGTAAGTTCTATTTGAGTGAATAAACATACTTCGGGTTTACACTTATAATCTAGAAATGAATCTAGCAATGCTCAAGTAAACTATGATTTACCTACTGGAACTGATCCATAGAGATGGGATTATCATGCAGGGAAATATTCTGCAGACTTCTGCATTCTTTCAATAAATTATTAGGTATCTGCAGGATGTGATATGCATAATGTTAATTTATTGCTTATGGTATCTCCTGCTTCATATATATATATATAATTTAAACTCTAGGAAAAAAATCTAGAAATGTGGAAGCTCGTATCACTTTCGAAAGGATGAAACCATATAGCAGAACATGCTGGCAAGCCAACTGCAGTCACAACACAATGTAAGTTGCAGCATTATAAATTAACATATATAAACAACCCCAGAGATATATTACAATTCAGGGAAGCATTCTGTAATCAATAACTATACTTGTAATGAAATCCACGGAATCACGTGTGCTGCCGGGATGGGTGGATCAGTGTTAGATTTGCTCCTGCTGTGAACTGCTTCTGCCAAAACACGTACCCACCCACAGAACGTGCACCCACGCATGGACCCTTTCACGCTCACACACACACACACACACAGAGGACACTAAAATATATTACAAGGATTGGATAAACAATCGCTTGTAATAGAGAAATTTCTTTAAAGTGACTCAGGTATTATGCAGATAACGATGAAATTATGTCAAAATTCTGAAAAAAGGTAATATACAAATATCATATATAATATCATGTAAGTAATAATTTGAAATGTTAACCAATTACCTGTTTCACCCTATTATTGTTCAAGCAGTGCGACTTTAGGTGAATGAGATTGCAAACTGAAGCAGGAAGTTCTTTAATAGACTTTAGCTCAATCTCGAGCTCCATCATAGTGGTAGCCTCACTGGACCTAATAACAGAAGTCAAAGCCCTAATCGCCGCCACAGCCTCGACCTGATCAGACTATTTTTGCCAGTTATTGAACTCGTCAATCACGCTGAAGGGCTTGCCAGAATCGCTCAACCTCAACGAATTTTCCGGCCCTTGAACCGCCGATGATGGACAATTCGCGATTGCTTGTGCGGTGGATTTGATGCGCGAATCCCGATGGAAACGTGATCGGAGCCGCCGTTCCGACCCAAAACCCTGTCGAATCCCGATTGCCTGTACTGGGCCATTGCTGCATTGTTCGATCAGTCGTTTCGGATGTAAAGAGAGAATCTGGTGGGTAAACTTTTATAGGGTTAGGGTTTGGAGTGATGAAGAGAGTGGAAATAGGAGTGACTGGAGCGACGACATTCGTAATTGAGAGAGGGGGGGCGGTGAGTTCTGGAACAGATGGACTCTATGCCTATCTGTGCGTGGGTTGATACTATTGTTTAATTTTTTTTGGGTTTTTGATAATAAATTAGTACTACTTGGTACTTTCTCTTTATAAAATTAAATAACTTTATTATGTTTTAGTTCATAAAAGATAATAAATTTTTCTTTCATCTTTTATGTTTTTTCTTAAAACTGATAGTATTATAATTTAATTTTATAATATATTTAAAAAAAGATAAAAGGAGAACTAGGAATAGTTAGAGGTATACCATTACTATTTTTCTTTTTATGTTTTATTTTTTGGACTTAAAAATATATTCT